>BOPP01000004.1:16999070-17026836 GCA_017312745.1 Gryllus bimaculatus | reverse complement strand
GCGCATACTCAATCAGCGCGCCGCGTGCTCGTCGCGCTTTCGCTCGCCTGTCATGGACTTGTCACACTTGCCCTCGCCCACTAATCGTCCCCACAGTGGGTCGGAGCGGCCAGACCCCACGCTGTCCTCGCCGGCCGCAAGTGGCACGGGTCTACCGGCCGAACGACCCACTGCTCGTTTCCATTCGCGTTTCACATACCGGTTTCTGTCACCGCACAGACTCGGTTTATTTTGTATTTGTTATTGTTTTCTGTTTATTTTGTTTTCTTCTCATTCCATTCGTGGCCTTCACATTAGTATGATAACAAAGTACAGGGTAATATTTATATATGAGCGGCGAAAATACTGTGAAAAGCAGAACGTTTTTAAAAAACTCCAGAGAAAACAAGCCATTTTACACTTTGTGTGGTGTTTGCTTTTCATTCTACAAATTTAAGTAAGGATGATAACAAACTAAATTAATATATATTTTATCAAAACGTAAATAGTGTGAAATTAATTGGAACATTTACATTCACGTAACTGTATAGTAAGAAAGTGCGTTGATTTGGAATAACCTTCAACTTAAGTGTTCAAGTTCATGGACAACAGATCACTATTACGTAATATCAAATTCATAGAATGTAATCTCAAAATATTTTGACCAGAATGATGTTCAGTTTTTCACTTGAATTCAGGGTCCCACAACAACCAGTTGTCTTTCTGGGAAACAACACGTTTTGATTTTCAGTTGCTTTACAAATACGTTCCGATGCATCTTCATTACAGTCGCGACGTTTTCTTTGTTGAAGTGTAAAAGATTCCAATTGATATTCTTATTCTCGAACGCGACCCAAAAGACTTTAAAGTGTTTGTATTGCATTCTGGAAGGCTGGGAGTCTCCAACAGCAGTCTTAAGAGCAAGTATTTCATCCTCCATAAAAACGAACCATCCAGTTTTTAGTCTACCATTCCAGGTTTAGTCCAGTCATTAACCATTTATAGATACCGATGAAGAGGTAATAAACGTCATTTCACAAAGAAAGTTTTTCTTTCCTCCACAGACACGAGCTGGATTGAATGTGTTATAATGATAATTCTGATAAATTCAATGTCAATTCGTATTGCACGCATTTTCATACTCTACATTAATTTACTATTCTACACATCATTTTCTGCATAGTAATATTGTGTTTAAATCTATTGTACTTTCTTTGGAGAAAGGTCACTTTAGCACTATAAAAAATGTAATAAGTACGTAATGTCAAATATATAATCTATAACAATATCCTCCATCCCCGCGTAAAGTTTGAGCCACTCGACCAAGACAAACCTGAGGATTTCTTTTTGCATATTTTTAGACTTTAAAAATATGCTACCAAAATTATTTTGCGGACGTCTCCACAAGCAGTAAAAAATAAAAATTGATCGAATCGCTATAAAATGAGGTGCTAATGGAGCGACATCTGGCGGTGCAAATCGGTAGTTTTTGCGCCGCGCAATTTGGGTTTGCAGTTTCATTGAAGTTGGGGTTAGATAGTCATAGAAATTTAATTTTCAAAACATAGCAACGCCTAGGCTTCCCTAAATTGATTGGGTTTGGCGTCTCTCTTTGGTTTCCTGTGACGACTCTCGACAAAAAGATACAATCATATTACCTCATTGTTGCATGGCATTTTCTTTCAATTTTTTAGATTTCATCTGCGACACCTTGAAATAAACTACAATTAGCTAGGATACGGAGTACAGTAAAACATTTTTGACAAACTCTGGGAGATTTGAGATATAGACATAAAAACGAAAGGCAATAAAATAAAAGTTCAAGATATAAACATGTGACTGAATCGAAATAGATTGTTGACTCTATAACATTCAAAGACATCAGTGGAGCTAATATCCGATGCATACTCAGTCGCATTCCGAGAACGCAGTCTGCCTAAACGATTATACAAGTAGCTATATTTTACCAGTATATATGAAACAAAATCAGAGGAACCCAATTGGATTCCTCCATGGAACGTGGCAACAATCGCAAATAGCCTAAAACTTCACTTGTGAAGTGAAAACCTTCAGGGTTTCTCTAAATTTATTTCGCGGTCCCCTGTGGACCGCTCACCCTAACTTGAGAACCTGTTACACATGAAGAAAACTTTGAAAAGAAAAAACAACAATTTAGTATTGAAGAAATTAAATAGTGTTCTACTATTAATTACAATCGATTAATAAAATGCGAGTTTGATTTCTTCTCATTCCATCATTTTTTATGGTCAAAAGTCAAAAGTTATGAGCTTTAAAGTCCCTTCTTTCAGTGAAAAAAGGTCAAAGTCAAAAGTCAATCCTACCTCCTGATTTAACTATCGATTTTTATATTGGCCTACGATTGTTTTGTCGTATAGATGGTGTAAGAAGGTCCAATGTAGACTTCGAAAATTTTGTAGTATGCAAATATTTGGAAATATACAATACTCACTGAATCTGTCAGACCACTGAATTTTGTGTAAGTACAGCTTTGGTGAAGAAACATAAAGAGAGCTGGTCACAGGAAAGAAGGGTCCGAGTAATATCAGTCAAAAACTTTTGAGCCTATTAGTCATAAATAATCGACGGATGTTGATAATCTAAAACATCGCCAAAAATAAGCAATAAAATGCTCTTGAAATATTTTTAAATGTCCTCAAAGCAAAGAAAAATGACATAAGAATGTGATCAAAACGTGTTCGGATGAACAACTTAAGCTATTGGATATGTTACTGATGTACTCCAGGCTTCATCCATTCGTGCAAGTGAACTTAGCTTCCAAACTCTTGGTTTGGACTGTTCTTTACCAGAAAGCCTCTGTCTTCAGGAATCCCCAAATCGGCAGAAGTGGCGATGCTAGGCGTCTTAGGAACCTTAGATTAAATACACACCATTGTGCTCTACCATTGTGCGATAATACAATTACTGAGCAAAAAAATCAAATAGGCTATTCAGGAATCCTGTGGAGACTATTTGTTGCATCACGTATATATTGTTTGAAGCAAGTAACATTAAAATGATATTAAAATCTATGAAATTATCGAAAAATGATGGAAAAAGGTAAAAAATGTTTTATTAGTCAAAATAGACGAAAAATGCAAAAAATGGCGTATACAAATGTGTCACTTCTGTTTGTCATAACATAAAATTAATTTTTAAAATAAACGGTATTGTTCTACAGTGATAAGAAAAATATTACATTTCATTAAAGTCCGCCCCCTCGTTGATAAACCTCTTCCAATATTATCCACAAAGCTCAAGGATCTTCTATTAGCCACACATTCAACCAACAGAATATACAGCGCGCCAGGAAAGTTTTCCCGCAGTAGCACCTTGCTGGCGAGAGAGGTTGCAACAGAAATTATGTTGGTAACTCGAGCTGACGCTTGAAATCGTAAATTGCATACTCGCCAATATCATAATAAATTCTGGAAGTGTTGTCCCCTATACTTTTTTCCCAGTAATCTGGTTACTATCAAAATAAATACTATTTTTACTAGGAGGGCCTGATTCGGCTCGGTGCGGCGAGACTTTCTTTGCATATTGTACTTTGAAGCATTTCTAAACATTTATGAAGGGACAGAAGACCAACTGACATTCATTCAGATGGAAACATTAATAAATTTAGTCATTTATTTCTTTGCTATTTTTGAAATTGTTCTGCTCTTAAGTGTTATTTCTTTAGTCTTTAGTATTAAGTAATAGTATACTCTAAATTAAGCTTTTGTTTTTATAATGTGCAACTAAATTTGACTAGTATTCAAATGAGTGTATCGCACAACACAAGAGTAATTCTCTCTACTGTTCTTGTAAAAATTATATTCATACTTTTCGAAACCATTTCGAAACCATGTTTATACAACTGTTTATTTATTCAAGAAAAATAAAGAATAATTAAATTTTTTCAAAGATAGGATGACAATTATATAAAAAAGAATAGAAGGAAGAAGTAAAGGACAGAAAAATTTCAGATATATTTAATTTTAACACTTATTACATTAAATTAAAAAGGAATATAATACCCTAGTTCACCCCTTCACACAGCTAAGTGGGGCTTTTATCAGGTCAAAGATCTATGATCGGAATCGACAGCAAAATTAATGTCATAGAAAAGTTAAAAAAACAAATTTAATACAACTTTATTGGCCGAATTAAAAGTAACGATATAAAGTTTTAAAAAACTATTACCTTACCAGAAATAGTAAAATATATAGAAGTTGTAACTTAGATCTAGTGCTCTCCCAAAAGAGAAAACCATCCATTCTGTAAAACTTTGATATTTGACATTAACTCTTCTTACACCTAGCCGCAAGTGAAGCACCAAGCCATATTATCTATCTATCAATCTATTTATTTATCTATGATGTAATTCTTGATATATTATCTAATTCGTTTATGGGAGAGGACTTCATTAAATCTGCCTCTTTGAATTGATATTTATCTTTTATTTTCTAAACTATTATTTCTTAAATTTCTATTAAATAAAAGTTCTCTGAAATTTCAATGGCGTTTATTTTGTAAACGCCATTGTTGACTATCAAAGAGACATTGACTAAAACCCCTCAGATGATCGAATCAATTCAGGCCTATTATTGGAAACCATTTTATGAGTGACACTCATTTTGTACCAGTGTAATATTTATTATGTTGTTTCGTTATTCTGGCCAATAAAAAAGGAAACACGAAAATTAAGGAAGTTGTTTCCGATGGGGGAATAATTTCGGTTTTTCTCTGGGAAACGGAATGATCACTAAATGTCAACGAGAGTAATCGATTAATAATTTGGATAGAGAAACAAATACTCAGTGTAATGCTTCAGAACAGAATAAGGAAAGCAGATGTTACAAAGACAACTAAATTAATATAAGAAAGACGTAAACCAAGAGTAAAAAATCCAGAAAGGAATAACATGTTATATTAATGGACGGATTCCCGGGACCCGAAAAATAAATTTTCGAGGAGAAAACAACAGTTGTGTGGTGAATTTAGACCAGATGCCGGCAATTTATGGAGAAGTATAGCGATGTTGAGAGATGTGTGGAAAGCAATTTCAATTAGAGTAGTGAGTATATTAACTCTCTAGAAAATCCTTATGAAAGTAAATGAACAATGATGAAATGAAGAGTGATGAAACAAACAGAATAGTGAACTGTGCAGTAGTGTTAACACTATAGTTATAAGCTAGTTGTTCTTTACTTTGTAACAATACAAGTTTTGTAAAATTTTTTGTAGTGTGTTAGATTAATTTTTCTAAAATTTATACTTTCATATAAATTGTGTTTTATATTATACCATATTTCAGTTTTTATTTTAGTTACACGCGTACTTAAACTGCACACGAGCACAAGCATTTACTCATTCAGGTGAATCCGCTGTATTTGTTAATTTATGTAAAAATAAGAATAAATTAAAATGAGAAATTACTATAATTATATGTTATCATATTTATTGCTGTGACATTCTAGTTAAGAAATCTCTCATCAAGACTTGCCTAATAATCAAGTTAAGTTCAATTATTTTGGAATATTTTAGTTCATTACACGTTTTATGTGAATCTATCTTGTTTGTCCGTTTTATAGGACTAACATGAAATACCATAACTAGCCGTTCAGTTTGCTGGGATCAGCACTTGAGTAAAAACCTGTCAAAAAGTGGTTGGGTCGACCCTTTTCTGAGAAAAAAAAATCGTATTTGTTTTGATTCTTGCAAGCAAAGTTTCAATATATTACCATTAAATATGTTTATGCTAATAACATTAAAATCTATACACTAGTTCCTAAGAAATGAAGACTCATGAAAAATAAGTCATCAGTGCAATTTTCGGTAAACACTGCCAATAAACGTAGTTTCTTGAGATATTTTTCAAGGGGTTCAAGTTTGCAGATATTGACAAACATGTTTTTTTCTTAATTGTATCAAAATTTAAGCAATACGTTCTTCTCTCACTGCACATGGAGAGAAGACTATCAAAGAGGCATGGTAAGATATTGTTATTCTGTTCCATGTTTTAAGTATGCCTAAAAAATCATTAAAACTGTCGCACAAAGACCCAGGTATTGTCATGAAAAAAACATACTGAAATTGAAAAAAATTGCATTTTCGTAATGTAATGTTACAGGTGAAACATCAAATAAATAGAATTATAGTTTGATACAATAACATTCACTCTGATTATTACTTTATGCTTTTATGTTTTAGATGTATTTCAATCGAGAAATGTACACATTATAGTTTACTATTAACATGGAAAGATAGAACATGGGAATAAGGAGAAGTGAAGAATGGAAGAACGTTAAATATTTGTACATCTCATGATTTGGCGATACATGGCAGTATCACGAAATACATGTAAGTTATACTTCCCTTTCTCAAATTTTACTAACACGATATCATCTTTATATATTTTCAAATACATCGATAATCAGATATATTGCTAATATTTGCCTTACATTTTCTAACCAAGAAAAAAATCAGTATAGAAGCAACGCATTTTCGGACGAGAAGAAGGAATAATACAAGCTACCAAAGGATAATAATTAAATCTTATTATAACATTCTTATCTAATTAACAAAACTTCAAAAAAAAATGTTTAACATTTCAAGGTACGTTTGATTTGGAG
Source organism: Gryllus bimaculatus (assembly GCA_017312745.1). NCBI lineage: Eukaryota > Metazoa > Arthropoda > Insecta > Orthoptera > Gryllidae > Gryllus > Gryllus bimaculatus. The sequence goes on along the minus strand of BOPP01000004.1, from coordinate 17,020,219 downwards.
ATTTTCGAGTAGTAGCACTAGTGTTAATAATATAGACGTTGCAATTTTATAAAATCCCCTCATGTGGAATACGTTCCTAATGTGAAATAGCTTAGTATCGGACCTGTATTGAGCTGACGCCTCGAGACAAAATCTAGAAATTTCTTTGAAGAGGTCCCTGGTCGACTGTACATAATGATTTTTGTATTGAAGCTTTTGTATGTAGTGACAGACCGTCTTTTCTTCAGAGTAGCAACAAAAATATTGGAAAGTAAACAAAAAGATTGTTGTTCCTCATGTGACGTAACTATTAGAAAAATCAGCTATATAGTATGTGTTAGTGGCACATTTAAGAAAATATCACAGAATATATAAAGAACATTGATGCAGATTTTGACAGCTTGAAAACAATATGACCGCTATGTCCCTAACGTGGAATACAAGCATTGTCCTAATGAAGAATAATACGCATTGCTGCTATATGAATAATGTACATGGTTCTGTTGGCTTTATGCATTAAGTGGTATTTTCTAACATATTAATTGTGACATTCTCTACCGTACTGAGGTGGTGTATGGCCCAAGAACTCAACTTATTAGACTCAAGGTCAGTAGTGAAAGAACCGGGCTTATGTCCCATGTGCAGGTGATACAAAATAAAAATTTCGTCTTCATGAATTGTCTGCAACATTAAAAAATACATTTTGCTTAAATAAACATTGTTCTCGACGTTAACGCATTTATTGTTTGCTAAAAAGAAAAAGCATTCACAATTCCATTTCATGAGCGGGGTACGCCTAATGTGGAATATATGTAAACCATTTTTAATTACGAAATGTCGTGAATTTCTAATAGATTTAAGTGAATAATATTAATCACACGTGTTTATAAATGACTCTCTTAAGTAATAATCTACACTAGTCTTCAAATTTGCGCTTATTTGTGAAGTTGTCGGTGAAAATGTAAAAAGTTTTTCATATTCGTGCACTTTAATATTAACGTCACCAATTATTCATGAAACTATGGGCTGTTTTAGCTGCAATAACTACATTCTAGTTTGCAGAGTAGAGAGAAAGTTATGAGAGAGTGCAAAAGTTTGATTCTGTGATTCTGACGGAAATACACATTTTGGGTATTATAATGCTACTACCGATGAAAAATTTATGTTTTTATTAAAACCTCTGACACTTAAAACTAGTGAGGCTACTACCGCACATACATTTGCTCATTCTTTCCTACTTTTGCCATTTTCGAAAATTCAGAGAGTTCAACGAAAATAAGACCTGTGTCATTTTCCCTGAGAAAATCATTAAAGACAAAATTGGAGCAATGTTTGAGAATTGCGTAAATTGCGTATCTGCAAGCCTAAATTACACAAAAAATACTCCTTTTTTATTAAAGATCTATTTTTTAGGAAGACTTCATTTAGAAAAAAATCTCTAACATCAATATTGCAGTTTTGCAATGTTTTTGTTGCAATTTTTTACAACATAGTGTTCGTCAAAAAAGGTATCAGCCGCAAATTTTTTACAGTTCTTTATTAGACTCTAAGTAAAACATTTGGAGCTATTTTTACGAAAAACTGTTTAAAAATGCATTACATTTTATGCAAAATTACGCAAAATTTCGCATTTTTGAATAATTGTACGTGCATACTCTTATTATAAGAGTTGTCGTTGGGAAAAATCCCCATCTTCAATGCTGCAGTCTTCAAGCAGCAAAAAAAACAAACAAATAAACCTTTTTGCAAATTTCAAAATTGAGAGAGAACAGCGAAAAAAGACCTGGGCAATTTGTATAAGCGTCCTTTGAAAATGTTTTAGAGGCTTCATGTAAAGTACTTTTAGGGAAAATCATTTGCGCCAGTTTAGGCGCTGGGAGTGAACACCGACCGACGGACGGGCAGACGGAGGACGGACGGAGAAAGATAGGCAGACAGATGATTTTATGAGTTTTGCTACCGAATATTCGCCGTTTTTGCAGGCAGCATTACATAACTTTCTCTCTACCGCTTTACCAGTAGCGAGAAACTAAAAGCTTGTTGCCGGTAAAAAATTACATATTATTTTGTATATGTTTATATTCTTTGTGATGAACTTTTCCAACAAAATTATAGGTGATTTTAAGAGACCAATTTTTCTTTTTAATTTAAAGATGTATTCTACTTGTTACATAACATGTAACAAGTACAATCTATCATTAAATAAACAAGTTTTAATGTCTCTTTATCTCGCCAACACGTTCATACATTATTTTGTTTAATAGATTATTCACAATCAGCCGTGAAAATTTGCAAATACTCCATCAAAAAATTATATAATTATTTCATAGCAATTCGAAAGTTCCTATGAACATTTTTTGAATTATGTTTTCACAATTCAAAGAATTGCCTGAATTTGCTTAATTTCTTATTTTTTAGTATGACGCCGCATGATATGGCAATATGGCAGTGCTTTCGGTAAATTAAAACCGTCATACTAGTTCCTAAGATAATGCATTAGTGAAAAAATATACAAGTACGAGAATAGCGTAATCTTCGTACGAGTACAGCGTGGATTCAGAAATACCGAAACAGAACGGCGTGTTCAGAACCGGCAATAAAAACCCAGTTTAACATGTCATGAAAATTAGAGTGGTGTATGAAGTCGAAAGTCACGTCCAAAAAATGAAACGTTTTCATCATTATGACAGACCTTTTCCGCAGCCGAAGTGTTTTGGAGTGTACAAGTATGTGGTCCATAAATAACGAATCATCCCCATGAGTTTCGTCATGGTGCCATTCATGTGCGTTTTTTCTTGCCGACTCCAGGTATATAAAGTTCACGTCCCAATCTTGGCAAATGTTTTCCCGGATTAAAAACACTCGCATATGCATGTGTTTGCGCAATACTGCGACCCCTATCCGATATAAGACGTCGTTGCGAGACATGGAATTGTCACATAAGACATGAAATCGAGTTCAAATGTGCAAAATGTTTGCATGGACGTATTTATATAACCGTTATATATAATACGAGGAAGTATTTTCAGTTGTAGAGTAACTAGTTGTTTCTTTTATTTATTCGAAATGTAATGTTTAAATGTAGTGAACATAAACAAAAAAATCAATATTCATCATCAATCAAGAGCCAGTAATAATTCACTATTAAGTACATCATTAATCATTAAAATTCCAACAAAAAATAAATGGATGGGACAAATATAGAAACCCTTATATTAAACAAATACACTCTCATGTATTTCAATTTTTTTCTTTATCGAATAATTTGAAAGAGAGATGGAATTCCGTGGTATAAATCATTGTATTAGGTCTACTCTAAAATATATCATTTCATTCCATTAGAGAAGATTCATTGTTTCGTAACTTAGTCACTCTGCACAGTGTATTCATGAATAAATGGGAGAGATGAGACAATGGCATGAGTTATTGTGTATGTTCTAACGCCGGCTGTGAATTAAAAATTACAGTTGCTCTTCGACCTTCAACTCTGGGTATATGAAATAGTAATTAAAAACACTAGAAAGTCAATATTAATGTAAGGTGGCAGCAAACAATTTCCCAATTTATTAGGAAATTCTACGCTCAAAATATTTAAAATACTAAATAAAATGTGCAGAAATGTAACACCCATTCCCAAAATATTATTGTGGTCTGAATTAATGAAACGTATGCACCAGCATTCCATCAAAAAGATGCCTCTAATTTTTACATAATATATTATCATAAAAGTAACTTTTAATTTATTTCAAATGATTTAATAATAAATAAATTAGCCATGTCACATTCATTATACTTTTAATATGAGGTCTACGCGCTACTCATTAAACAACGCGAATAAATTTTTGTTTTTAATTTACTGGTAATATTTAAATTTGTTCGCTAGTATATGATATTTATAGCACGTTTCTATTCTTTACCTATAGTAAAATAGTGAGTGTGTATATAATAGTGGATTACACAATATCACAATAGATTACCCCATCCATAGAGTTTCTCAATACTTAAAATACATACATGGAGTATTGTTGTATATATTTTTCTCTACTTTCTATATTTTTCTCTTCTACTCTCTATAATTTCTTCCTCCGTACAGTTTGAACATTTAGGTACAGTAGTACTCGACAGTATAAATTACACTCTTTTGAAAGTTACGGAAAACTCTCTTCTCTCCATTGTAATTTACCGCTCTGAATCTTCCAAGGAAATGACCAAGCAAGTTTCCGCGCTGGTTATTGCACAATGGCCCATTTACAAAAAAATATTTCAACACATTTAAAAAAATGATGAGTATTAGGCGCCCTTTTAGATTTTGCAAATTTTTGATATATTAGAACCAGTGGATATTGTATAAGCGCTGAAAAAGATATAGATGACAAATAACAAATTTCATAATGAAATATATCGGGCCGAGAAAAGAAATTGGACACTAAGTATTTATTCAAACACTCGCAAGAAATGGTCTTCGAGCAACCTATTTTAGCAATAAAGTTCATTTATAAATACATTTCAGTTGATTGATATTTCCGGGCACGTCAACTTTTGTGATCTTCAGTCCCGTTACTGAAGTGAATGATTATACCCGGAGGTGGCGGTGTTCCTCTCTACAAGATCCGACCCCGAGCAACATGACGGCTTGTGGATATTTCCTTTTCCAGGTGTCTCCCCTGGTGAGGCAGCAGCCGGATATTCTCTAGTATCCCGACATGCGCAGTGTGTGTGTATGCGTGTGTGTGTGAGAGGGAGAGGGAGAGAGAGAGAGGGTGGAGGAGAGAGAGGGGAGAGAGAGAGAGAGAGAGAGAGAGAGAGAGAGAGAGAGAGAGAGGAGTCAGGATAGGACAAGGAAGTGGAAGGAAAGATCGTGCGTGGTTCGTGCCCCTTTTGTTAGGGTACTGCTTCGGTATATGTCTGGTTTTTTATCGGAGAAATCACAAACAGAGCTGCCGACCGTTGGAATTCCACTCCAGACGTATAATTCGTAGAGCCGTTAAATTCGACTTAGCGAAGAAGCTTCGGTAGAAAATACGCCACTGTCAGGACTCCAACCCAAGGACCTCCCGAGCAAAGTTGCTGCTGCGTCAGCGGCAATGCTGGTTCTGAGGTAATCTCAGGCGGTAGATTAATTTTGATACATAAAACGTCATAGCAAATATTGTAGAAGAAAACAAGACTGTATGAAGTGAAGGATTCCACATAAAGAGAAATATATCTGACACAATACTAAGATAGTAGGATCAGTAGTTACCTCTTCTTGAAGATTTGTAACGCTCTTAACGTTTCAAACAAACGATATTAGAACAACAAAAACACACCACAATCGGCTACTTCTGATGAACTTCGCTTCACTGTATGACGAACAAATCCATACTGACTATACGATTGCAGTAAATGAAAATAATATTGTTATTAGGGATTTTAACTAAAATGAGTCTACTTGTAGATGAGCCATGCCATGCTACGTAACGAGGAAGGCCGGGAAAAGTCTTAAATCCAAGGAGTTACGAATTCGAGATCAGTCAAATGTAGAATATAACAAACGCAGTCACAACCGTCATCGAAGCTCTGAGACTTGTTCAACGAAATGTATGTACGAAAAATATATGTGGTTACCAGAGAAATCTTGTGAAAATTCATTCGGATAAGTAATAAAAATATTATTCCACAGTATTAAATCATATTTCACATTACACTAAATTGATACAGTTTGAACAAAAGTGTTTCGAGGATTTTCTCCTCATTTTTGGGGCTCCCTATCAGAAGATAAACAAGGAAAACTTGGAATAAAATATATACAGAATAATATATACAAAATAATTAATAAATATACAGAGATTAAATATGAAATAACACAATTAAATAAAATATACATCCAAGTAATGTGAAACCAAATTATGGCTGTTAAGCATGCACCCCTGCCGGGTCCATTTTGGACTTGGCTATTTTATTTAAATGCATTATCTTATATCCCTCTGTACATATTACATATTCTGTATTTATCCTAAGTTTGCTTTATTTACGCATTTTCTGATAGCACTCAGGTTAAGGAAAAATTCCTCGAATCATTTTTGCTAAGACTGTAACATCTTAATGTAATGTGAAATACAAAATTTTATAGTGGAATATTACGTATAACCCATACATTTAAGTAAGAACGTCTTCAAACACACAGGTCATTTAAAATCTGGGAAGCGCAGGACATTGCGTTATTTTGAACAACAACAGTCCTCACAAAGCTGGATGCAACTTGGTGAAGACTTGGTATTTTGCGTAAAACTGCACTGCGTTATATCAAGAAAACTCAGTCAGAGAAATTAATAAACATTCTTCACGACCGCCGTCTGTTCAGGATTTAACAGTCTGAGGCCTGTTAAGTACAATTACACAAATTAGTAGAAAACGAAACCAAACGAGATTGTCTACACAATATGGCCCCATCATCAGGTGGAAGCAATCAATTTACGAAGAGCATATTGAACAACCGAAGGTTGCGTACTGTGAAATTTCTCATAAAAATTGTATTATTAGTAATTATCCAATACTAAACCGAAGAATTCGTTAAATTATTAGACAAGCAGAAAGTCCGGCATTTCTTTGCAAACCTGTTCAGATAATATCAGTTTTATGTACAATATTGCATAGATGCAAGTAGTTATTAACGTATTCTCTTGTATAGTATATGATATCTGGGTTTTCGTCCGAAATTCAAGTAGTTCTTCAATGAACACTGTATACGGCTAACGAAACGAAATAAACATTTAACGTGTGAAAATGTTCGGTAAATGTTCTTAAAATAAAGTATAACAAAGGAGATGAGAAAACCTACAATTATACACAATGTCTGAAAAAATGTGAAGAAGTGGCATCAAAAGTTCCAAATCCACCAAAGTTTGGTAGTAAGAAATATTAATTTTTAAACAATGTGTTTCAACAATCTAAAATGGAAATTCCTGCCATAAATTCCAATTAACATTACCATCAGCCGTCGTTCGTCAGTAGACACAGGTATCTTACGGCAGCACTTCTTTAAGGGAGCAGAACGCATACGCAGGGTTCTAAAGCGACATGAGGCTTCTTCTGCATCCGCAAACAACGGAACAGCCACCCACAACATCGAATGAGCTTTCCAGTTTGGAACTTACTACACCCTTTTGTTTATGGAAAATTTGGGAGAGCATCAGGCCGCATTTCAGGTTATAGCTTTCATTATTACGTGCATCTCCTCATTTTGTTTTGTCTGATTAATTATTTCTGAAAATCTATTACGAAGTAAGAAACTGTGCAGCTCTGGCGTTTTAGAATTAATCATCATTTGCAACGGGGCCTAAGGTGGAAGCTCGTTCTAGCGGATCGCCCGCCGCCCGCCGCTGCTACGTTCCTGTTCCTCCGCCTTCTCCGCCCCCGCTTCCTCCGCAGCACCCCTCCCCCTCCGCTCTCCGCCTCTTTCCTCCCCTCCCCCACCCGCCTCGTAACAGCCAGAGCACCCACGGTACCTCTAGCCCCCTACATAAAGAAGACACTTTGCATATAATGATCATTAGCGGGAAGAATTATGGCCAGATACGCTTTTCCTCCTAAAATATCTTCACTCACAAAATGTTACACTCGGGAAAAACCATGATAATAAGGGGGACGAAGAAAAAGGGGTGCAATAAGTATTAATATACGGCGGGATATCAGAAGGAGAAGTTGCAGCAGCAGCGAAGGAGGTGGCGGGGGGCGACGATGCAAGTAGACGGCGCCAGAAGGAGGACGAAAGGAAGGGTGAAGATGTGGTGGCGGGTATAGCGCTGGCGTCAGGAGGACCGCAGTGTTTGCAAAGGGAACAGAAAATCCGTCCTCAGCCGAAGGAATAAGAGCGGTGAGGTTGCAGAAGAGAAGCTGAAGATGAAAGAGAGGTGATAATAGTAATGGTGAAAGTCGTAAAGTCGTAACCGATGCTAACTGCATGGATGAACATTATCACGAAAACTGCATAGAGGCATAGAAATGAGAATACAGCGTAGATATTATAGCAGACAACGGGGTATAGAAAAAATTCAAAGAGAAGAATTAGGCCAGGCGGAATATTCGTAAAAGAAAGTGAATGTTGCGCGGAAAGGAAAACAGGATGAAAGCAGAGGCGAATGAGAAGGGCACGAGTAGAGTGTGAGAGTACGTGTCACAGGCAAAGTTGTGACGTTGCGAAAAAATGGTGCGAAGTAAATGGCTTAGAGGGAGGAGCGGTATGGGAAGAAGAAAGGCAAAGATGGCAGCTCCTGCTGAGGTAGGCGCAGGCGGCGACGGAGCGGCGAGGCGGCGGTGGCAAGCCCGGAGTCGGAGACGGCGCAGGCCGCGTACGGGGGAGAGGATCGCAGGAGCGTCCCAAGGGGAAGCGGCCTGCGTGGAGCCTGAGGAAAAGATGCGGGGCGGCAGAAATGCGTGGAGGGAACGCCCGTAAGAAGAGAGCGCAAGATTTTCCGTAATGACATTTTCATATTAATGGCGCTGCCGACTCAGCGCGGCAGCGTCGGAGCGTCTCCCGGCGCGCCTCTGCCCTTCCCTTCCCGCCGGCACGCGCAGACGCCCACGCCCGCCGCACGTTTCCCCCCCAACGCTGCGCGGGGTGGGTGGTTGGTGGGGGTGAGGAGGGCTTCTTCGCGACGCAAAAATCGCACGACCAGAGGCGGCGCGCAGGCACAAAAATGGTGCAACCCCTGAAGACAACGCGCGCGACTCGACAAGACAAATTGCGACAGAGGAACGGCAAGCCCGGGCCTCTCCAGAATGCGCGATTCATCAATCTTGATTCAAACAACCCCAGCGCGACGGCCATGCCCCGGCGCGGCTCTGCGCGAGGCTCCGCGAAAGAAGGAGGCTTGTCCGTCCTCGTCTTTGAAGGGAAGCGCTCAAGATGGAGGGCGCCGCGATGGCCCCCGAACACTTCCACCCGGCGTTCGTTAGCGCAGTTGCCGGAAATCCGTGAAGCTGGGGTACTCTCTCTTGCGACAAGAGATGTATCTAGCAAATTGTGGACATGTACGTAAATGAAACGTTTCCAAGACATCAAGCTAAAGCAAATAATGGAATAATTGTAAGAGCTATAGTTTTTTGGAACCATCACAAACTCAGTGATCTGATTAAACAGTTCAGAATTCGAGATCAAAAATTGTATAAGCTTGCTCGACAATGGATGTATGATACCAAAGCTGCAGTTTAGAACATAGCAAAATTTCTAACAAATTTCTTGCGTTTTTCGTTATGAATTATCTTACATAAGTGCGACAAAATTTGCTGTGTTTGTAACTCGCAAGTCGTCTAGCTAAACTAGTATACAATATTTTGTCATATAAAATCTAATGAGAAAACATTACAGGTACAATTTCCCAGCAGCGAAGTTAAAAGACTAAATTTGATTCATAAATTTCAAAATACTGCTTAAATTGCAAAATACAATTTAAAAAAATAAAGAATGTGTGTATTAACTTTGATTTACCGTATACATTCTTGTATAAAATTCTTGCAAACGTAGAAAAAATCGAAAAAAAATATATTGAACCAATTTCAATACAGTAAACAGTACATTTGAAATGTATCAACAGTTTTTATTTGATACTATTTTACATAGAAATGTGTGAATATGAAGAACTCTATATATTCAGCATTTTGAATATTTGAAAACGAGCGTGATCCCTTGCTTTCTTTCCTCTCTTGGAATTTGGGACCCTTTTTTTTCATTTGGAAATGGACGAAAGCGAAATACATTTAGAAATCTTACAATTAATTCCCAAATTAACGGCACCGTAATATCTCACCTACGAAGACATCCTGTTGTTTCTCGTTCCTCAAGACACTAATGAAGGTACGGTGTCTGGAATCAACCACACTATCGTGTACCACACAAACTCCGGTAAGCGACCACCCCAACTTACCATCGCCATCCGACTAACAGTACGTTCTGGCTTCGAACTCCGAACCCCTACATTTCTCCACCGCTTATCCCACCCTAGTCTTTCTCATTTTTCTACATTTCATTTTCCCTCTTCGTACACAGCAGAAATTGCGACATTAAAACAATTTCTAAGAACCCTGGAGCGACGATAGTGTACCGGTTGCAGGATATAAAAGAAATAAACTCGCTCTCCTCGTCACCCAAGAAATGTGTGAACATGTGCGAGTGACCGTTATGGATCGAGACTTTCACCGCTGACCAGTTCAATGGCTTGGCATCGAAGTCTGGTCATCCTCCTTTTCACCCCACCCTTCTTTCCTTCCGTCACTCCCTCGAGTGCGGATGTAAAAATTGCGACCGCCAGGAACAGGTCCGAGCAAGGTAATGGAGGCAGGCGACAGGCACTCGGGGGCGATTTCATACGTAGCAGCGAGTCGCAAGTGTGAGAGAGGGGGGATACGAGAGGAAGAGAGATGATGAGGTCCAGTGAAAGAAAGAACTAAGAAAGCACTCCCGATATCATGATGGATGATGAAATGATAATGAAAAGGCTACGAACAAAATTTTGGTGAACAAATTTCATTTTGCAATTATGATACACCTAAAATTCAATTTTTTTGATGTGGCATTTTTCGAACAAAGTATTCGAAGAAAACTTTCTGGATAGTAATATTCATGCAAAACGAAGCTCGATACAAAAAAAATAAAAATAACATTAATATTTAACAAAGTTGTATGTGTTTATTTTACTAAAAAAACTTACCTTAACCGTTCAGTGCATTCTATTTATCGTCCGAGAGAATCCATAGAACCTACGTTTCTCTGCATAGTTTCCAAAAAGAAAGTTCACACTTGAAGAAATTTTTATCACCACGATTTCCTTGGGTAATGCAAGTGAAAGTCTGAATAACAAAGAGAAGAAAGAGTATCTTTAAAAAGACACTTCAACATTGTCAAAATAACACGAAAATATGTAACAAAACATTTTTCAATTACTGAATGATATGTAATTAGACTGATAATGTCGAAAAATTGATATGTTTAGAAGAACGAAGAGTTTGATTCTTGTCTCATTTAAAATAATGATTGTACTTCGTGGTTCACACAGTATCCAGAAAGTATAGCAAAATCTCTTCCAAACCTGATTTACAATATGGAAATATGTTACCACATTTTTTCTTCAACCAACTTATTTTATTTAATTTCTAACATTTTCGTTTATTACCAACGCTTACCCCGATACGGAAATCTCAATTCAAATGTATAACGTCCGAGTGAGGAAAACCGTTATATTTTTCAATGCTTTCTCCTCTCTCAAGACTTGTCCGAGAGTTAGATTCGAAGCCTGAACCCCTTTTCTACTGCATTCTACCCTCTTCACTTTACATTACTTCTCTTGCCAACACGATAAAAATTGCAGCAATATAAAAATGACGCTTGAATGGGATGCAGTTCTCCTGTCTCAGCCCTCGAGGCTCGGTGCAGAATCCCGCCGAGAGAACCAGTTCACGTCCCCTCTGAGAAATACTTGTTATAATGAATTTGAGAGTAATGATCACCGACATGTATGTCATGTGTTTAATGGGAAGACGTGTGAAGAGTTGGATGTGCATTGCAAAAGTGGCAACAGTTGAGAAGACCTGCTTATGAAGAAAGAATCTGAGAACTGAGCTGTCCGCTGCTTGTACAGCGTTGCTAAGATGTAATGTCGGAACGACTTTGTGCCATCACTTCACATGGAAAATTTCCTATGATAATGATGAATAACTTTTTATCGTGTCACTCAACCAATTAACCTACACTGGCCAAGTCCGACGCAGCTGCTATTTTGTGATTTTCGCCATTGCTAAGTTATTTTTTCGTTTGATAGTCGGATGACTTGAAAAAAAGTAATTAACTGATATGTAAAATAAATGTAAATAAAATGTTTTGTTTATTTTCTTATTAGTCCATTTCTCATAAACGTAACAGAAAACAGAAATCATAAAATAAGAATTATTTTTTTCCTTCCACTTTTTTCCCCACATACATTACCAGGATTCTCCCACTGGCCGACCGCATGAGGCCTATGGTGCTTTTTATTCTGGCTCGCGGAAGATTATTGGTCAAATGTGAATGGACCTTGCATGCACGTCAGGCGAGAATATTGTTTGCCTAGATCACGCGCCTTGTAGAGATCAACACCTCCTTAATGTAAAAATAGGTTGAGTTTAGATATAAGGATTTTTTTCTAGTAAATTTAAAAATTCGAAATCACCCCAATATGTTTCACTGCTTCATGCATAGTACGGCATGGTTCCATTTCCCTCCTCCCCCGTTTCAGAACAGCCAGGCAAATGAGATCAACAATACAGGGTTACGTGTGGATCACCGAAATATGAAAGTATGACCCGCAACCATATTGAAGGTTTTAGTTGTGACCCTTGAGGACACCCTTGGACACCCCTGATTTAGAGAACTATTACCATTGTCGAGACAATTTTATCAGGGATTCCCAACCTTTTTTTATCAATCTCTTTTAAGGAAATGTTTGCTTCATAGCCCCCTTGTTTGTTTTTTTTTACAATATCCATAATCATGACTCAAAAAATGCACATAAATGCCTTAAATATAATATCCCAATATTCTAGTAAATATCTAGATTTTTCATTTTCCACTTTTTAGTAGTTTCTAATCTCCACTGAAATGCAATGGTTACAAAATGTTAAATTGTTTCAGGAAAGGGCCATAATATTTTGCGGTGGGTATTGGAAAGTACTTTCTTGTGCGAAATGGTATCGTTGTCAACGCATAGTTATAATTTCTTTACTTTGCTAAACATCATAATTCCTTAATTCCTAAAGATGAAAGACGGATACTTAAGAAGAGCGAATTTGTAATTTATTATAATACGTTTTGTTGTTTTACATAAGAAAACAATTAAGCTCATACATTTTTTTGTAATCAATGGGATATTGGTTACACTGAAAAAGTGCCGGCTTATATTCAACTACTGACACCCAATCGACCCCTTCATCATTATTGACCCTTTCAAAATTTCCATCCATCCACGGAGTCTATACGGACTCCGTTGGAAACCCTTGAATTAGATCATCAGTTTCTGACACACGCAATACCACACCTGGATAGATGAACGCAAAACACCCGGAAGTGTTCTTGATGAGAATGCAGATGAGAGGCGACGGATACAATTCAGGAAGCGGTAGACAAAAAAACCAAATTAAGTAAATTTTTAAAAATTATCTGCCGTGGTATGTTTAAATTTTGTTTCAGAATTTTCAAAAGAAAACCAAAATATGCACGTAATGTAAAGTAAATGTGTCAACATGAGGCCTTGCGCAAATGTGAATCGTATCTTGTAATCTTTGAGACTACATTTTATGACTTTTTTTTGACATTTTTCAAATTTTCTCCGAAGCAACTACAGATTATTCTCGAAATATCTTGTCGAAAAGCAAAACAGGGTTAAACATATTTTTTCCAAATTTCATTCAAATCTCCGCAATTTTATTTTTAATTACAATAAAAACTACAATTCGTTCAATCTCAATTTTGTATTCTTTGTTGAAGATAGATATCTAATTCCAAAGGAAATAAATTCTTCACATATAGGACTTCCAGTGATGTCGCGTACATATTTTCAAAATAATAATGATTTTGGGATTAATAATTTGGAATTAAATGAAATTAAATATGTCAATTTTCCATACATATGACATGAGGATATTCTCAAAAACTTGTCAAATTTCCTTTTATTCTTTTAGATATTGGGACATAATACAACGAATCACATAAAATTAGCTTCATTTTGAAGACCACAAGTCTAACAGCCCTACATCAAAAACGTAGCAAACATTTTAACCTAGGTCTGCATACCGAAACTTTTCCTCTTGCGGGTGTTATAAAATGCATAATTTGGATATTGTAATGAATAATAAACCTGTATTTTAATGAAATGTGATGAAAATATAAATCCAATTCATTGTTTTCTATGCTCATAAGACGATTAAACGAAAATAATGGGCTAAAATACCACATACGTCGATTTAGTCGAGTCGATTTAAAAAAGTAATTGTTTTAAAACTGCTTTATTCACATATAATGTGGCGAAAAGAGCTCATTTTTCTGTAAAACTTAGTGATCTTATTTAAGACAACAGATGATATTAAGGAAAAATCTATCTTTCATAATAGTAGTTGTATTTAGACCTGAAAAAAAAATTCCAATTTTCGCAAATTAAGTGGGTTCAAGAAAAATGAGACCTACCTATTTTTTACGTGTGCTTTCCTTAATCCGAAGAAAAAACTGTATTCAAAATATTTGAAGCCATTGGGTCCCAAATTGGAAGCTTCATGAAAGGTTCCCTCAAATAATAGAATATGTTTCAAACCCGCAGGACCTGAGTTTCCTTTTTAAATCGATTGGGAAATATGAATTTTGATGAATATTGGCTAAATATTGTAGACTCAAGCGTTGACCATTCACAAATGGACGAACGAACGGAAGGGCAGAGACACGTAGACACGTTTTGGCGTCAAACATTTTTTTGGTATCAATGATTTACAAGACATTGATTCTGAATACACAATGTGTTAGTAGTAATTTACTACGAATCAGAATTTATCTTCTTTTGATATCTGCACCCCCCAATATGCGTTTATCTGAGAAAAAGATCACCACTTAGCCCTGTAGCAATATTTTCTCCTTATTACGTAAATAAGTAGAATGATGAGATGCTTAAAATACGAGCCGTTTTTAAGAAATTCTTGTTTACAAATATTTGGGGAGATGGTTTGATTTGTGTAAAACTAACCACTTATATTTTTTATAAATTGTACATGTCAACTTCGTGGCTTTAACATTAGAGGTGCAGAACATGTTGGAAAGGTATTCTAACTTTTTCATTTTAAAAAATGTATTTCCTTTTAGTAAAAATTAGAACTATACTGTATTTATAAATGCTCTTTCCTCTATTTGAGGGGAAAAATTAAAGAGAAAATTCGCAGCTATCAAAAAAATTGAAAAAATTGCAAAAATCTAAGTTCGAGTTCAAAAGCTTATAATCTGAAGGAATTATGTGTGACACATAATCCCCGCCCATCCCCGATAACCCACCTACCCCTTCTTTTACGACCGTAAACTTAGATGAAAGACAACGTATGGAAAGGTTTAGTGAAAGGTTTCGTGATGAAAGAGGTATGGGGGACAGGAACTAGATTTCTGCGTGGTGGGATAGGGCAATGATGTTCCAATACCTGGTAAGGAGTATTTTGCTGTAGGGTTGGAGATATGAGGGTGTAAACAAAGAATGTGGAAGAATATCAAGAGAAGTTTTAAAGATGATGCTTTAGTTTGGGAAGACGTAAACCAGGTGATATGGTAAAGGCAGAAAATAATAGCGGAAATGCGATAGAGAAAGAAGTCAATAGGCCGCTAAGATACGACGAGACGTTGGAAGATGATAGCTATGTGTTGTTGGGCCGAACTTATAAAGGCGGCATTGGAAAAATATCTGTTTGGGTTAAATGATCGATTATTTCGTGTTTCCGGGCGCGACGACTGTTATGGTTAATTGATTGAGTATTCCGGGCGCGACAACTGCTAAAGTTATTAACCCTCGGGAAGAGAAGGTAATCTTCCCCCGGTGGATGGTGAGATCCGGCGACGACCTACCCGTCGACTTGCAGGGTTTTCCCACACCAGGAATCTCCCACTAGCTGGGCACCCCTGCCGGGACAAGCTCTATGCTCCCGACTAGTCTTCCACCATGTGTCCTGTACTGCAATTTATCCAACTCTGCCCCTGGCAGATATCAGCTTCCAATTGGATAAAACAGCCTATACCTACCAGGGCGCAGAGTTGAATAAATTGCGGTATAGTGCAGTGGAAGTAAGTACAAATTGTGAAAGTAAGGGGTGCGGGTAGGGTAAGGAAGAGGAAGGAAAGAGCGCGCGCGGTCCATGACCCTATTGTTAGGGTACTGCTCCGGCATTCGCCTAGTGTTGATCAGAGAAACCACGGAAAAACTAACAATCA
Organism: Gryllus bimaculatus; assembly: GCA_017312745.1. Taxonomy (NCBI): domain Eukaryota; kingdom Metazoa; phylum Arthropoda; class Insecta; order Orthoptera; family Gryllidae; genus Gryllus; species Gryllus bimaculatus. Next base: position 17,004,279 of record BOPP01000004.1, on the reverse strand, counting down.
GAGCAGCCAGCCGCTAGAACTCTCTTCGGAGAGCGGCGGATTTCGACCTAGCTATGTAGCTAGTGTCGATAATCCTGCCACCGTCAGGGCTCCAACCCCTAGGACCACCCGACAGAGGCACTGGTGTGACAGCAATTTATACCCTGAGCCACTTAAGCCGGTCAACTGCTACGGACATTAGCCTCGCAAGTGGAGTGCATGTTTTATCCCGAAAGGTGGCAGCGTTGTTCCTCGGGAGATCTTTCACGGGAAATGGGGGCGCGACCTACAAGCCGGCTTCCGGGGCTTTCGCTTCCAGGTTTCTCCCATTAGCAGGTTCCGCCCCAGATAGGGCAAGCTATTAGCTCCAGACTGTTGGTCCGCCATATGAGAGAGCAGTTGAATTCGAAATAGTTATCTACCAAGTGTCGAAGATACTGCAACCGCCGGAACTCAAACTCTAAGACCTCCGAGTCAAAGGCACCGCAGTGACTCAATTCATGCGCAAAGCCACCTCAGCTGGTATCTGTTTGGGAAGACAAAAGTAAAAATCTCACTAGAGAGTGAGGTATTGCTGCGAGCATGATACAAGTAATAGGAGGATGGAATAAAAAAGTATTAAAGAGAGAGATACAAAAGCAAGAAACCTATGATAAGATTATGACATGCAGATATAATACGACAGTAGTGAAGAAGAAACACTAGAAAGAAAAGAAACGAAAGTGAGAGATTTGTGAAAATACGGAAGAGATTTGGGAGAATAGCATAGAAGTATGTAAATGGGAATAAGAGGAAAATGAAGAGATGGTACAAAAGAGATGTTACGACTTAATGGAGGGGGAAAGATGACTGAAGAAATAGAGAGAAGAAGGAATGATGAGGGAAGAGAATTGGGAGTAAATAGATAAAAAGGTAAAGGATAGCTATGAGGTATTTAAAAAATATGTAATTTAGAACAGACACAAAATGAGTGCAAGAGAAACATATAATGTGATGCATGGGAGGTAAAATAGGAATGAGTAAATGAGACCAGAGGGTACGTTTAAGTATGCTAAAGAAGAGAGAAAGGGTAAGAAGGTGAGCGGATATACAGACTAGATTTTACAGATATTAATATATTATATAATATATTGATTACGGTATAGAAAGATCAGTAGGAATGCAGAAAAATCAATTGTGTTAAAAAAGCACGTTCTTTCTCATCGGTCTTTAAGGAACTGATTTCATTAAAGGAAAATATCTCTGTCTTCATAATTGTAGTTGTAGAAAAACGCCGAAAAAATCTGAATTTTTGCAATTTTGGAAAACTTAGAGTTTTCAACGAACATGAGATCTACACCACTCATTTAAACGTCCTTTACTCTATCCAACAAAAAAATTTATTCAAAATCGATGAAGCCATTTCTTTTAGAAATTTGGAAAATTCTCAGGGACTTCGCGTTAAGTTCCCCCCAAAATTGAAATATCGGTTTCAAATTAAAGGGGCCGCGACATTAGCTGGATAGATTGGGGAATATCAATTTTGAAGAAAATCTGATATACGGTTTAGCCTGGTTCACAGACGGACAAATAGACAGACAGACAAACGTTTTACTGTCATTCGCTTTTTCTGTAACAAAGACTAACAAAATATGGATTATGGCTACACCATGAGGATTTTTCCCCCAAATCAAGCAAATGGATTTATTCACTTTCATTACTAGGGCCCTATAATAAGAATTTCTCAGTCGAAAATTCGCCGTTTTTTCGCGCAGCATTACATTACTTTCTCTCCACTCCGTAGCGAGAACGTTAGAGGGTACACAGTATTACGTGTAGAATGAATAGTCGGAAAAGAAACATAAGACAGGTTTAGAAAAAAGTAATGTATGAAGTGATATTGGAATAAGGATGAGAATCTGTGACTAAATTGAAAGGGAGTGTAAATGTCAGGATTACTGGATAATATGGTACTTGGCCTTGTAAATATGTGACAATGTGATAAATTTACTTTGTATATGTCGCCAGATGGGGTTTTATTTTGTAACCAGACAGTCTGCAATATCGAATATGCTGAAACAGACATTTTGTTTTATCATGTGAAAAAATACATTAATATTATTATTGTTATTATTATTATTATTATTATTATTATTATTATTATTATTATTATTGACAAAATTCTAGAATAAATTTTGTACATGGTTGGGGAAGTAAGATGACGATAGTGAGGATGTAAAGGAAACTGTTATGAAGGAGTGAAAATGATACTAAAGAAATAGGGAAGTGTATCAATCGTTAGATAGAAGGTTAAAGACTTCTTTTAAAATAGGAGTGGAATTGAAAAAGGAAATGCGGAAATTTTATGAGGAAAGAAAGAAAGAAAGTAAGCAATAAACCTGTTGAACACGAGGAAACTTGTAAAAAATGCCGCGATTGTATAATGTAACCCCAAAAGGAAGTATTATTAATAAAGATCTAAACTAAAGTCGCAAAGTGCGAGATGACATAAATGCAGAATTCTTTAATCCTCCCCCTGCCCATCCAATGGGTATCGGACAGAGAGATGAATTTTTCACATTGAGATTAATATTCTACTTACGATTGCTGATATTTTGACCAGCCGTATCTTCCTTTTAGTTACTACAATTCTGAGAAGTGTCTCTTGCACGTGGTCGTACCGGCATAGGTGGCACAGGGCATCTACTGATGCTATCAGTGCTTCTGACCGGGAAGTCCTAGGTTTTGAGACCTGACATTGGGAGAATTTTCGACACTAGCTACGTAGCTAGGTCCAATTCAGCCGCTGACAGAGGTGAATTCTACTGGTCGGCTGCTCTGGTTTCTCCTATCAATACCAGGCGAATGCAAGAGCAGTGCCCTAACAAACGGGCCATGGGTCGTACGCAGTCTTTCCTTCCTCTTCCTTGTCCTATCGCCACTCCTTTCACACATTTGCACTTACATGCACTACACTACCTCACATGTCGAGAACGTGACGTTTGTCCTGACTGAGGCGGTGCCCCTAGTGGGAGGTACTTGGTTGGGGAAACCCTGCAAGCCGATGTGTAGGTCTGCATAGGATCTCAACATCCAGCGTGGGAAGATCACAGCCACTTTTCATGATAGAACATGCACTGCACTAACGGGACTAATAACCGTGGTCGTGGACGCACCCGGAAACTCTAAATAATCAATCAACCAGCCAATGAACATTGTCGTCTCCGGGGTGATATGAATTTTATCATTTTGATATATTTTGGCCAAACGTGTCCAGATAATTACTAATCGTTTTACAAATGTTTAATGTGTATTTATTTCAATATACATTTTAAAACTTTTTTTACATGTAATAGTTAATATAATATTCCTTTTCCAAAACTTCAGAGGCAATGATTCAATTTGATACTTTGTGAACTATAATGCAACAATTTCCGAACAGTTTTTATAAAATGTTTTCAGTGAACCCCAAAATTAATGATAGATTTTCAGATAAATATGTACTTTACTCCAAGCAAGTCATGAATAAGTATGTAAAGCAAATCTTTACAATAAAATCATGCGAATTTCACAGTTAAAATTTGAGGAAGATTTAAATGTAATTGTTTGTTGTTTTAATATTGAAGTTTTCAGAATACATCCGATGATCTGAAATCATTAAAATATACAACTATTCAAAAAGTCGTTTTGTAAATATTATTTAGGAATCTGGTTTTTAAAGTTGGATATAAAATGTTCTGCATAGTTTAAACAAAATATTAAGGAAAACAATATGCATATTTTATTATAATAAAATAAGAATCATTTAAATAGTGTATTTTCCCGTGCCAACAATATTTTCGCCACTCTCAGAAACTAATGTGCTGAAAAGAGAATTTAACGAACAGACCCAAAATTTGTATTGTAGAAGGTTGTACGTGAAACAAATTGTTAAATATGATAGAAATATCTCCACTGTGAAGACAAATTTTACCTCACTTACTTTCAAGGAAAGTGCTTGAACAGAGGGCACATTTCTATTAATTGAACAACTCAGTGATTGTACTGTTTCCAAAACCGCGTGTCTCTTATTACTTTCGTTTTCTTTTGCCTCCCAATTGTTCATATCTCTTATCGGAACGTTTACTACCTTCTTTGCATTCGTATTGAATTCACCGGACTTGGAATAAAATCTTCTCTCAGATGCTGAGCTTTGATATACCCGTAGGATGAAGAGGGAAGTGCCGGAAACTGGGTAGATTGTTCAAAAATGTAAGAGAAATGTTTTTGAAAATTGTGAATACATTCAATAGATATTTGTGAAGATATTTTGGTGGGTTTAAGACGCTTAAGACATATGCAGGGAGGGAGATCGCTGTTCGTGAAGTCCCAGATTTAAATAAAACATCTGCCTTCCCTACACGTGTAAATAATTGGAAATTCTACAGATACTCAATTTAATTCACCCAAGTTTTTAGGTGTAAAAGCAGAAGTCATGGCCTAAATATGTTACAATAGTAGAGGATCGTATTACAATTGATGTTAATACCCATAATAATTTAACTTTGAATTAATAAAGATTATTATTATTATTATTATTATTATTATTATTATTATTATTATTATTATTATTATTATCATTGTTGTTGTTGTTAATATTCACTCGTTTTCTTTAATCACACTTTGAAATGAACCTTTGTATCCCTCTCTCATTATCTCATTCATCATTCTTCGTCTTTGACGTTCGTCAAAAATACTCTATTTCACTGATCGACATTTTACTTTTGTGCTTTTCTTAGGACAGTGTCGATAACGCAGAACCTTCGGGAAGCATCCAAGAACGCGGAACCGAAATCGGCCTCTTCTAGTCTTGGGTAAGTCATTCCATTTGAGCCATCATCCCGTCCATAATAATTCTCTCACCATTCATCGCTAATGATCATCTATTCATATTTCATAGTGGAAGGCAAAACCGAACGTATTTGCCCAGATCAGTGAGAACACTGTGCCACGCCTACTCCCTATGTTCAGAAATAAGTGTGGCACGCATCGCAACGCTATTTCTCGTCATATTTCCATTTCTTAGGTGCGCTCTATTTCCGCGGATCATTTATTCGTATAAATATATTTAGACAGTACTACGTTAGAAGGAAACCTGCTGAAATATTTTGAGTAATCACCAAATTCTGCGATAATATACATTGAATAGTAATAATAATAATAATAATAATAATAATAATAATAATAATAATAATTATTATTATTATTATTA
>BOPP01000004.1:16955202-16998962 GCA_017312745.1 Gryllus bimaculatus | reverse complement strand
ATACGAAGCACGAGCCCTTGAATTCAACAATAACAGAACATCTTGACACACTACGACAAACGCTTTTGGCGTTAACAAAATGCCTTCGGCTCTACAGGAATTGCACTATGACGAAGCAACAGAATACTCTTTTGCACAGGAACCCGACAGCATTATACAGGAATTTTTTGAAAGGGCAAACAGCTTGTAAGTGATATGAAAGAGACAAATCTTCTCTCAAAGGCACAGATAGAGGACTTTTGGAAGCCTATCTGGTCATCTGCTGTGTCCCACAACCCAGATATGACGTGGATTGAAATGGAATATGACAGAAGCTGAGATGTCTCTTTAATGGGTGAACCAATCATCGCCGTAGAAGTTGTCCAAGCAGCTTTGAATAAAGCACATAACTGGAAGGCACCGGACAGTGGTGGCCTGCACAATTATTGGCCCAAAAAATTTCCCAGCAACCATTTACCATTTACTCACCATCATGTAACTAATACAATTCAATATTTTCTTCACAACCTAGAATATCTACTTTACTTCCTCACTGAAGGTAGAATGTTCTTGTTACCAAGGGAAGGTGATACTAAAGACCCCTCGACGTACAGGCCTATAACCTGCGTTCAAACTTTCTACAAACTCATAACATCATGTGGTTCACCAATGATGATGATGATACACATTGAGGAACAGAACATCTTAGCGAATTAACAGAAAGTATGTAGACCTGGATTTCAGTGATGCAAGGAGCAACTCATTGTAGACTCTGTAATTATGGAACAAGTGCTTGAAAAAGAAAGAAACGTGTACGCATGCTACATAGATTATGCTAAAGAATTCGACAGCGTGCCCCGTTCTTGGCTCATTCAATGTTTGGATTATACAAGATTCACCCGTTTATCCAAAACTTGGAATACAAAACTGTATCTCTCTAATGGAAAACAATCCGTCCACACAGATACTATACACATCCGCCGAGGGATTTTCCAGGATGACTCTTTAAGCTCTTTATTGTTCCACTTAGCCTTGAATTCCCTGTGTACTCTACTAAATTCATCCAATTATGGCATCGCTCTTAAAAAAGGGAACTCAACTCTTCTTCGTGTCTCGCATCTTCTTTACATGGATGACCTGAAGCTCTATGCAAACACTGAGAGTTATATGCGGCAACTAATAAACGTGACGGAGACGATCACTGACGACATCAAGATGAAATTCGGTTTGGATAAGTGTAGGAGAGTGAATAGCATTCGGGGTCATATGCAAGTTATAAATTTGGAAAATGATAATGAACCAAAGATTTCCTTCATGGAACCCCATGAAACTTGGGTTTCCAACAGTCACTCTGAATCAAACACACTGTTACTAAGAACTTACTAACAACTGAAGTGTGTAAACGATTGCGTGGACATGTAAAAACTCAACTCTCTGCTAGAAACCTTGTGCAGGCCATCAATTCATTTGTTATTTCAGTGCTGACATACTCCTTTGGCGTTATTAAATAGAGCAATACCGACTTCGACAATCTTCAGAGGACAATTCGAATCGCAATGACTGAACACCGAAAACATCATCCCCATTCAAGTACTGAGCGTTTTACGCTTTCAAAATCACAAGGAGGGCGAGGTGTTGTAGATCTCATAAATCTACACAGCTCTCAAATTGCATCACTCAGAAGATACTTCCTGGAACATTGTGGGAGAGTTCAGCAAGCAGTGAACGCAGTTGATAATAACTATAGTCCTCTGAACTTGAAAAAGCTTGATCCGCCTGTTCAGTCAATCACTGAAATGGAAAAGAAGATAACCTCATGGGAAGCGATCGTACGCCCACTGCACGAAAGGTACCCCCATGAGCAGAGTAAACCAGAAGGCGACATATCTGCGTCACAGGCATGGCTTCTGCACGGGGATCTCTTTCCGGAGACAGAAGTCTTCATGATACCTTTCCAAGACCAAGTGGTGCCAATTTTGAACTACAGAAAACACATTCTGAGAGATTCTACCATCCATTCCAACTCGTGTAGAAGATGTGATGTCTCAAGCGAAACTATCCAACACGTGAAAAGTGGATGTAGCGGCCACGCACAGTTGGAATACAAAAGAGGCATGATGAAGTGGCGAAGCAGGTCCACCAATTATTGGCAACGAAAACGGGCTTACTCGCCACTTCCGTGCCGTGTTATAAATATGTGCCTCAGAACGTGCTTGAAAGTAGAGAGCACACTCTCTACTGGGATCGCTCCATTATCACTGACAGACACGTGGCGTCAATAGACCCGATATAACTTACATTGACAGAAACCATCCGCAGGTTTTCCTTATCGATATATCAATACCCAACACCCACAACACGTCAGGAAAATATCAAGAAAAGATCCAGAAGTATACCGATCTCGCCCATGAAGACGGAGCTCAGTGGAACTTCAGTAAAGGGACAACTGTGCCTATAATAATATCCGCTACAGGAGTGATCCCCGAAATGACTCTTCGGGCACTGGAGTGTATTCACTTGGATGCCAGGAATATATACAATATGCAGAAGTCAGTCATCTTGAATTCATGCCGTGTTGTTAAATAAGAAGAAGAAGGAGGAGGAGGAGGAGGACAAAAAACACAACAAAAACAATATATTCACATTATAACTTACACAAAGTTGTGAAGAAAAAACTTGGTACGAAATTTAATGGTATAAATATGTTATGTCTTGTAAGTGATAACATGGACATTAAGTTAAATGTTAAACGCAAAAATTCCAATTTTAGAATTTGAATATTTTTCACGATTAATCAATTACAGCATTCCATTACCACAATTAAACTTCCAAGTTCGGTGGTTTTATACATTTTTAATTAGACGAAAAAAACTGAGGAGAAACTTCAATAAAGAGTTAAGTTACTAATTTTTCTCAATTGTATTTTCACATAGGAAAAAAATAATTTTAATTAAGTAAATTATAGACTAAACTTTAGAATTATTATTTAGCTCGATTATAAAGCTGAATGAATGAACACACCATCACTCAATTAACTGGGTTATAGAAAAAAATACTCGTGGACATTGAGGTCTGAAAATGTTCAGAGTAGAGCTATCACTTTTTTATCCTGGAATTTTTAAATAAAGCTACAATTATTTTAATAAATAAACCGAGTGTTATCTTTTGTACAAATATTAAATGTGATATTGCATTTATCACATTGAAGTTTAGATTTCTTTTTTGCCTACATTAGTTTCATCGTTCAACTGCCATAAATCAAATTTCGTATCATTTTCCTATCTGTAAAACTGTTTTCTATTCCTTTAAGGCTTCACGTTTTCTGCTCTAAAGTCCGTTTGATTTGCTGATCGTAAAAATTCCACTCATTTTTCGCGTTATCAGAACTTTCGTTTTTGACAACTTGTCCGAATCGCTCTTCTCCGCGTTTTCCCATTTCTTTCCGGTTTTTGCTCTTGTATTAATTTCACTTCAGTCTTATTCTATAGTGTGACTTGAAAACAAATTTTTAATCCATTATTTATTTTAAAGAGGCAAATTTTATATCTTTTTATATTCAATGCATCGAAATTCATACTCATGTCTTATCAACGTTAAAGGCAATGATTGATGAAATTTCACAAAAAATAACTAATATTCCCGCAAACGGATATTTTAAATTCCAATTTTCTTAAGAATAAAAACGTGAGTCAGAGTAACGATTTAACTATCGTCGCTTGGTGACCCCTTTACTTCAAACGTGAATATAATGTTTGATTGTTTATAAAATTGAAAGTGTTTAACGACAGTAAATTAAATTGTGTTCAGAACACTTTAATTTTGTTTCCATTCACTGAACATTTTTAATTGAACTGCGCTGGGAACACAACTTTTTTAGCTATAATTTTTTTCTTTTCCCATTTTCCATTATAAACAGAACAAGTGTTGACATACATTATTAAAATTCTGCAAGTGATGTAGTGAGTACATTGAATACTTCCTAGTATCTAATAAGTACTTTACATTATCAATAAGTTCGTACTGCAGACATTTCTGGAAATATCAAGAAATAACTGATTATCTTCTGATTCCTCAATTTTAAATGATATATGATTTGTAAGGAAAAATATTTAAGAAAAAAAAGGAAATAGTCCAGCGAACCTATATCCTAGAATTATTCGCGTCCATTGATAGTCAACAAAAAGATCAGTACGTGGGATAACACAAAAACTCATTGCTATTGAACCTAGAGGTGAATTAAATAGCATATTATTTCCGTATAATACGTCAGCTGGTTCTAGTATTATTTGAACAGTGCTGAATATTATTGAACCGTGTTTAACTTTTTTGTTTATATTGTTGGTCAAGAATTTAACGTAGTTTATTGTTTTTGTTTTCTTTTTATTTCATATCTCTGAAGATTTATATATTCTGAAACATCAGCACACTTACTATTCTTTTCTTTATGTAGGCTACCTGATGCAATCATATGGGCTATATCCTTTCGTAATGAGCTAAGTTGAAAATTTGAAAATTTATATTTACTCCTCGTTACATATTGACTTACAATTCTTGGGTTCACAGAAACATATCAAGACACCAGAATAAATCATCTTTCTACTGGCAAGCGTTGTATAGAATACGTTAACATCTTTGAAAGGAAAATATTTGTCTCTATAGCAACATTCTTCTAATTCCTATATTTCTTTACATAAGAAAATACATATCATCTCACTAATTTTACTTTTGAAAAAAGATGTTCTCGCACCGTCCAATGGAATATTGAGGTCTGAAAACTGTGTTGACTTTTATGTGGAATTCTGAGATCAGAAAAGAACTTATTTTATTACTTTCTTTTGATAACGTTCTTCGAGACAATTAAATTAATGGGAAACGCCATTTACGAGGCAATTAGAGCTTATTTTCAATGTGAAATATCTCCATAAAACAGTTTTTTTAAAGGAAATATTCAGTGGTGATGTAAAACTAAAAGTGGTAATAGCAACATTCAGTGCTTTGTGAACTTTTGAAAACATCTTGAATTATATATTTGTAAAAGTGTAACCATCAAGAAATTCATTGATAGCTAAGATAGTACACGAGGATCAGTATGCAGAACTTTTATATAAAATCTCCAATTTACAATTTAACAGCAGATAATGAAATGTTTTCTTCAATTGAAGAGTTCACACGATGGAAATATCGCCGTCAGACATGTTCAAGCAAAAACCGTTTGCATTCCTTTGGAAGTAAACATAATAGAGTATTATATATTAACTTACTTCAAGCACACTACAAAGTTACATTTAAATTATTCTATTTAAACCAATGTTAGAAATTAACTCCTAAAATTCTCCAAACCAACGTCTTGGGAAGAAAAAAGATTTTTTTTCTGGTGATGAGGCAGAAGACAATACCTTAACAAATCTACGAAGAGCTTCACCACGAACCGACGGGAGATAAAAGAATCAACAGGGCAGGAATCGAATCAACAGTTCACTGAGGTTAAAGACTACAGAGAATATTGTTGCGCATCCTTCAAAGCTCCTTTACGATGAACTCAGAGACGGAGACGCCATACTCCCTCCTTCAAGTGACGTAGCGAATATCAAAAGGAGCTTGCGACGTGCTTATTAAATAATGAATTTAAAAATGCAAACAAACAGTTAAGAAACACAAAAAGCCCTTGGCGCTGGAATGGAATATGCAGCGATTTTATAAAGATATAAATATTGAAGGAAAGAGAAAGGGATGTGAGAAGAGAAAAGTGTCTCCAGGTAGGTTTTTCTTATTCGCCGGGTCCGATAACGTATAGCTGCCCTTCACATTCCTAATTTGAATCCTCATTTCGACTTAAGGGAACAAAACCGCTGAGTTAAAGGACTCGAACGTATAACTTGTACGAATTCTAAAAATAACAAAAATTTACTGACATTTTCATTAATAGTGTTCCTTTTCAGCTTTCATAGTACGCTTCCTTACCATGAACAACAAAATTGTAAATTGTAAAAATAAAACGCTTTCGGTCACTTCTCAACGAAATGTGTCTTCCAAAGAATAGAAGTATAGGGAATGACCGTTGTGTGTCTGCAAAGTCGCAATTCCCAGATGAGGGAGCAAGGCTGGCTTCGAACTCCTGCGTTGCTTCCCTTCGCATGTCTGTAAAAATTGTAACTCTAGAAAAATTGCATATATGCATACAGCCCTCGTGGCCTCTTCCCCTTAGATCCGCAGAGAGAGAGAGAGAGAGAGAGAGAGAGGGGGGGGAGAGAGAGAGAACCTGATCAAGATCCCTCGAGCAAATACCGGTTATAATGAGTTATAAAATCAGTAATCAGGGGCAATTATTTTAACTTTCTCGAAATGAGTGAGATGAGATGTAAAATATTGTAGTATATCTAGAACAATACTACAGTAAGGAAATATTATTTACAAAAAAATAGGTACGCAAGAGCATTAATTCTGGAGTATTTTATTACAAACATCAATCTACATATTCTCAAGAACATTGAAAACGACTACTTTCCTAATACTCTGTAAGGCAAAATAATGACACAATATGGCATCAAATGTCATTCGTATCGCTGTCGGAACACAGCGTTATATTTCTCTCGACTATTACTAAACAGCAACAAACCAGTAGGTTTTATGTGGAAGCTACTCTATCTTTTGCACGTTTTCTTAAAAATTCCCAGTTGAAAAATTACATTTGTATGCCAACCGACCCTTGATGTCACAACCCTTAATGCCTCCCCCTTCAGAAAGAGAGAAAGGGCGAGAGGGAGAGAAGGTCGGCAGAGAAAAAAGTAGGAGAGGGAGGAAACGAGAAGAGAGAGAGAGAGAGAGTGCGTGTGCGTGTGTGTACGCGTGAGTGAGAGCGTGCGCGTACTTGTGTGTGTGTGTGTGTGTATGTGTGCGTGAGACAAACTAAACCAGTTCCAAGCCCCTAGTATGAACCCTAGCATGCTATAGTGAATTCGAAAGTAGAGAAATTATGTACACATTTCGAAAGATCAGCATTCAGTGTAATAAAAACGAAAGAAATTATCGATGGATTTTATTGTCAAAAATGTTTTCGTATTTTATGCGAACCATCAAAAAATAAAGTTAACTAGTTCACCTTATGCTAGTATACATTTAGGTACTTAGTACATCTGTATAGGTCTTCTGTACGGATGAAAGATATAAGACAAAGTTGATAATTTCCATCCTTCATTTTGCAATTAATCACATCGAGGGTATTTCATTAAAATCTGTAAGTTTTATCACCATCTTTAGAATTTGACAGGTCATTCCTTCTGCAAAAGGTAAATATTGCCAGCAAAACCCTACTTACAGCATTGGATAAAACATCTGCTTATACAAGAAAGCGATGTAATATGAATAGGAGACCAAACCCTATTTGGAAATCAGGAACCCAAAAAACGAAATTTCGTTTCCTATTGTATTACATAACTACTTGTATTGTATAGTATTATTTTCCTACTGTATTACATAACTTTCTTTATAAGAAGTATACGAGAAAGGAACTATCTGCAAATGTCATCGTATTTTCACGTTTTTCTCCACTGTGAGGGTTTTCAACCGGTAGAACGCAGAAACGTCCAACAACTAGATCCTACCACGTGCAATTTCCCCACACAGAAACGTTCGCGCATCTTCGTAAAAATAGCGACTCCGCAGAAAAATTGCGCGAGTGTCGGCAGCAGCCCTCGAAGCCACGACCCTCCGCGAGAGAACCAGTTCGAGCCCCTTCTGCGGCGCGACCCCGCGGCGTCCGTGCGCCTTGCGTCCCGCTCGGCAGCTTGGTCGCTCCCCCCTCCCCCACCGCCTCCCCGCTTTCGCGCAGCGCGGGAGCCGGAGCGGGGCCGGTCTCGAACCCACACGTGCTAGAGATGCGCGCGTGCGTCTGCGCGCCGCCACCGCCAGCGGTGGCGAGGCGCCGAGCTGCGCAGCCCGTCGCAGCCGCGTAACGGTCGCGCGGTGTGCAGTCCCCTCGCCTCTTCCGTGGCGGCCGGGAACGGGATTCGAAGCCCCAACCGTCCAGTCGACTCGCGAGCGGGATGACGCGGCCGCGATATTATTGAGTTCGCAGGACTGATTAGGTCAATACTGTCTCTTTCCAACTGAAACGGATACACACCGATTTTTATTCGCTTTCTTTGAAACTCGTTTCTTGCAAGTCATTCGGAAATGTTTTATACTTTCCCTTGCGTGGTATATTTTAGGGCTCTGCATTTCGCCGTACCTCTCCATACATATGAATACAAATTCGGAATTTTCCGCAAACATCTATTTTTTCTATCCTTAATTTAGAATTTCAATGGTTTTAAAAAATGTCTTTCTACTCCCTCGGTAGTAGACTGACAACTAAATTTTGTAGACTATTTTCAAAAGTTGTAAATACTTTTTATATGGTATATTCATCTCTCACTCATGGCCCGTCAGATGGATTTTTCCAACGACGGAGATAATGCTGAGGGAAAATATGCCTTTTTCGCACCATACCTTTGGCGGCTTATAATATAATTCATTATTAAATTGATGTCAGCAGTACCTTCTCAGAATCTTTAAGGTTGAAGCTTTGGAGACAAACATTTCTTAAATGTTTATAGTTCTACTTAATTCGAAAAGAAAGAGGGAATCGAGTTAGAAAATGTATACATGCTGGAATTCCTCATTTCTAACTATTTCCACGTTTTTTACCATTAGTGTGCATTACTCCATTCTAACATTTGGCATTTAACACCGAATTGACTGTTCAATTAAATAACAGATTTCTACGAATTCGATCAAAAGTGAATGTTACATGGTCAGAATAATTAGCAAAAAGGCTACAATATTATATGCGCTTGTTTAAAAAACACACAGGTTTATTTATTGATACATACAATAAGCAAGGAAGTGGAATTAATATTAACAATAGAAATAATAGAAACAAAATTAGTTCTACCAAAGGCCAGTTTCATTAAGCCTTGATACGTAATTACTCGTTAATTAGCCAAATGAATTCTCGCAAATCTTCACAAGGCAAAACGTTCACAATAAAATGCATTGCAATATAAAACTTGCAGTGTAAGATTAACAGATAGACGTACTGAGTATAATTATATTGTCACAAATCATATATATGAATTCTGAGAAAAGGGAGTCTAGTGAGAAAATTGGCGGTTGGAATTCGACAGGTGTTATCTATGAAGCCAGGTGCTAAGACGGGTCATCGCAAGAAGTGTTCACGAACATTAGATCCTTCATAATTGACACTCATCGCGACAATGTGGCTTACTTCCAGTCTCACTCCTACGCCCACCAACGCAAACGAGTTTCACAACACTTTCGCGTGCCACATGTGCGAGATGGCGTTTAAGCAGAGCCAATATCCGCTCTCGAAGAGGCCTTCTTAGCTTCTCCGCTCCCGCCTCCGCCTCCGCCTCCGTCTCCGCCCACCACAGAGTCTCTTCGCCGCCGCAGCGGGAGTCAAATTGCCTACGAGTGGGCGCGGCCTCCCACGAGGCACCCGCTCCGCGCGCGGCCTGTGCAGCCGGCCCACTTAGCAGGCGACATGTTTATGCGTGGGAGGAGCAAGTCGGCGCCTCGGAGAGTACACCACGGCTCCAGGAAGTCGGGGCGTCTCTGGAAACAAATGACCGAGGACCAGCACACAGCTTTGGTCGGTCTTGTTTGGCTTTTTGTTTTCTTTTCTGCCTTCAATGCCCTCCTCTTCATAGCGATCTTCTATGAGAGACAATGGCTCAGAATCAAGAGACACATCGCTTTGTCATCGTTATCCCCCATTTCTCGCCCATTATTTGGTAATTGCCTGACTCTCATTTCTCAAGATTGTAAACATTCGTATTTCTTCTAATCCGGTTCACCTAATTTATTTTCACTATGCTTTGGAAATGCCATCAATAGGATTGCAACTTGCTTTCATCGCAAGAAAGAGTTCTGGTTGTCGGTATTCCTTCGTTTACCATTTCACGAGACAAATTTGGCAAAGAACTTTCAATAAGTCAAGATAATAATGATAAAGCTGGAAATTTCGTAAGTGATGTTTAAAAAAAAAAATTGATTACTTTACTTTCCTTTACCACACTTGTGATGTATTTCCACTACGCCTATTACATGCTACATGCGATGTCATATCTGTTCCCTTCTTCCCTCAACCAAAGCCGACGGTTCGTTCATCTTACTCCCGATCCAGATATCGTGGTTCCCGCCAGCAATTGAAAAACTCCCACTCCGAAGACATTACAGTATAAATCATTATGATACCAAATGAATTTCACTTGCAATGAGGCACTCGAGAACAAAACATGTTCAAATGACTTCCGACAGCGCAGCGCAACCGCCTTTATCCCAGAGGAGTACAAAACGAACGCACGCAGCCGGCGGGAGCGCTCGGGAGAGCGGCGTCGCGGTGGTCCGCCTCCCACTATCGCGCGCATCTCCGCGCCATCCCTTCGCCACCGCGATGTTATCGCCGTATCGGTAATTGTCCCGCTTCCCTGGCCTCCGGCGCCGTCTCCATACGGCAGCTACGTCGCCGCCACCGCCACCGCCTTCCCGCTCCGACCGGCGCCGCCCCGCGCGTAACGGGTATTCCCATACGGGCTACCGACCCGTACGCGGAATGAAAAAATCGGAAAGCGAGAAAAAATCTTTCTCTTTCACACGGCCCGTCCACACACACACACACAACGGGTTCGCTCGACGTACGGGACTGGACATAGTGGTCAGACGAGTCCTCAGGCTGAAAGCAGCGGTGATGGCGATAGAGGGGCGGGGGAAAGGGGGTGCGCCTGCCCCGCCGAGGAAGACGGCGGCGCCCGGTCGGACGGGTCTGGAAGGGCTGAGGAAGATAACCTCTGACTTCCGTCCCTCCACGGGCCGGCCCGCGCGGGGGCCGCCGCGACGCCCGGCCGGCCCGGCCGATGTCCGTCCCGGGCCGCGGGCCACGGGCCACGGGCCCCGCCCGCGTCACCCCCGAAAACCGGACTTGAGCGGCCCCGGCGGGGCGCGCGGGCCCACGTGAACAAAGCGCGCCTTCGGCCCGCGCGGGGCGGCGCGGGGCGCGATGCGCGTCCGAGCCCAGGCGCGACGCGACCTCGCGACCCGCGCCGTTATTATGACGGCGGCGGTGGCGGCGGCCTGCGGTCATTTCGGTTTGGGCCATCCGCCGACGGGCCGACGCGCCGCGCCGCCACCAACGTCCCTAACGGACTGGCACCTGTGGAACGCGCCGCGCCGCGCTACCGCCTCACCTCCTCACGTCGCGGGGATGAAGGCAGACCACGAGGCTAGGCAATGGGTGTGCCCTAACTCTCGACAACAACACTCTCTCCGACTTCTTACTACACTCACAAATACTATGTTATCAATATAATATAATAAAAATATTCAACATTTACAAGAATACTGAAAGAAAAATATTTTAAGAATGGGCTTTTCTAAAATATTACTAATACATATTGTCAATAAAAATTAGAGGAACAAGTCTCATATTTTTCAGCATTTTCTCAAGTTCAATTCATTTATCGTACGTTGCTAATTTCGTATTATGAAATTGGAAAGGGGCTAATAAAAACTGTTACTAACCACATGAATCACGTATGAGTATGTTTCTTGACAAAGAATTAACTAAATCTGACGAAGGCAGATATATGTACAATAGCCGAACACCTATAAGCACTGTACACACACTTACAGATGTTTAGTCTTTGCTGAAGTTTGATAATTAGATTATTTTCGCAATCTTGCGAAAGAAAAAGCAAATATAATACAAACGGATGCTTTTAAAGAAAATGTTAAGTAATCAAAGTGGAACTTTTAGAGGGAATAATATTCTTCGAAATTGTGATTGTAATTGTAATTGTAATTCTCTGAATGTAAATTTTGAAGAATATTATTCCTTCTAAAAGTTCCACTTTGATTACTTAACATTTTCTGATGGCAATTGATGGCGATTGATGGTGGCGATGATGGCGATTCGGAATTCGTCAAAGAAATTACGCAGCCCTGACCAAAATTAAGAAAAACCTGAATATGTGTTCCTACAATGAATGTCTCAATCGCAAAACAAATAATTATAATAATAAAAATAAGAGCATACGTGGGTAAAAGTTGATAGTTGTGTACAAGAAGTATAGATGCCATGGAGCATTTATTAATTTGACTAAATTAATTTGAGAATAGCATGGTTTTCTGTTTATATAACGAAGAATTTAAACAACGCGAAAAAATAATTTGCTCCAGCCTGACTAAATAAAAGTTACTAAATAGATTACTTGACATTGCGGATTGCGCCGTGCACAATTGCTATTGAATCATATCATTATCAATTCTCTGAGAACAAGGGAAGTACTGTGACCTTGCGTTGATAGACTAACAAGGATGAAAGAGTTGCAGCAAAAAAGTGTTATGAATTCATTTGGTTTCACAATGTGTTATTTTGTAAAGACTAACATGTCAATTTTTTTAGTAGGACAATACCTTTAGGGATATGTGAAGATTAAATGTTGATTGAAATAATCGCATTAAAAATAATTTTTTATAACAACAGAAAAATTTCCAGAACGAACGCATTGATTTTTCCCCGTTTATACAATTTTATATATGCATTTTAACTCCATATTAGTACTAAGCAATATCACTGCGCCATTCATGAAATAGGTTTTTACCAACAAGAACATAGTCGTGTATTGACGTGACAGTACAACATGGAAGAAGATGAAGCAACAAACTATCTTCATGCGCTTTTATAGGTTTCAAAAATCTCACTGAATGAAATTTTCTAAAATGCTTTTGCCACAGTGTCAAAATTGAGTGTCAAAATATCATTCAAAGGAAGTTAATCAGTTTTTTGTGTTTTAAAAAAATACATGTGTGTGTTAAATTGGCATTTGTTTTTATAGAAAAAAATATAAAATTTCCTAAATTTTTATGTTGTCTTAAAGACGCTAAAATACGGAATTAGTTATTCGACCTCATGTTTATCACTAGCCTTGAAAATGACATTTCCTTCAGCTAATTAATCAATGTTTTATGAATTCACGAAGTGCAAATATAGTTTTCCAATTTCCAGTATCATAATAAACTTATGCAACTAAAAAATAGACTTGTAACTATTTATGGCGTTATACAATGCACCGAAAAATTGTCCAAGAGATTTTGACACAAATTCACGTTTTGGGGGTCCCCGATATCGAAAAAGCTCTTTTTTAAACGTTTGTTTTTTTCGTCCGTTTGATAATATTAGCGCCTAAGCCGTACACAGATTTTTATCCAAAATACAAGTCGACCTGTTTGATGTCCTAGCGCTTCAACTTTGAAGCAGATATTTTAATTTTTGACGGTATTGTTCACATCCCTTACAACATTTTAGACATTTTCTCAAAAATGACTCAAAGTTTTATCTTTCAATTTTGAGTTCGAACAGAATAAAATACAGGTCCGATGTTCAGTAAATCCTCCGTATTACCGGTAATAACAAAAGTTAAAATTTTTGTTGTCCCCTCGCATAACTGCATTATTGAAAATGGAGATCTTTTCAGAATAAAATCAAATCTAAATCTTCAACAAACAAACTATTCTAAATTATATCTTCGCTTTTATTGTTTTTGCTGAAACATAGCAAAGCTTGCGCACTAAGATAGATCCGATCTTGCGCCCATAGATCCGATTTTCATTAAAACATCTGTAATTTCCAAAATTTCAGAAGTTGAACTTTGTGTTTGATGTGCCGGGATTGTCGCTACAGCTAACTAGCCCGAAAGCAAAATGGGTAAGAGCATTGATCGTGGTACCTATGCGCTCAAGTTGAAATCCTAATCCCAGGCAAATAGTTATGTAAGTTGAACACGTTCGCAGAGGGTAATGTTGAGCTAATGAAGCACTCTCTAAGTGAAGTAAGCCGTCTCTGCCGCAAAAATAAATGTATTCCAATTCAAAAATGCGAAATTTCCTCACTGGCTCAACTAAAATTTGCTAACACATAAACAATTACAAATATTACGAGAAAGCATGTGCTGTTGTAGCACACTACCTGGGAATGCGGTGGTGAGCAGTTTCTCAACTTTTTTTGCTAGAATGAGCCCAAGACACACCGCAGCACCTGAGGTTCCGCCGCACACCGGCATGACAAGGAACATACGCAACTGCTGAGGCGGCCCGCACCACCCAGACACTGCTCGTACAGTGGGCAAGGGCACGTTTTACCTTCAATTACGTATTTATTTCATTTATTTTTACCTAAACTCTACGTGAACTATTAAAACTCTTTTTCTTTTCAGAAACTGCACGGATTTACCGAATAACTCTGTCACAATAACGCTGAAATTACCAATCTATCTATTTTTAAAAGTTTCACATAATAGAGTGACCTTCATTTTGGGAAGATTGAGAATTTTTCGATCTGCTTTCCTATTCATTTTATTTGAAGCGTAATGAAAATGAGAGATGTAAAGTTTCAGGTGCCATGCAGCAATTTAAGTGCTTAGGGCAATTTTGGATTTTTTCATAGAGAAACTATTCATATAATTGTGTATAAGTGTACTAAAAGATCTTAAATTTGAGTATAACTGAGAACTAACTTATACCTAAATAATAATTTTGTTATAAAGGAATGCCAATTGAGTTCTGAATGGCGGTGGTACTCAAAATTCCGTTGAACGTATTACACGTAATAAGTTTTCAATTACAGTCGAAAATAAACTCTTTTAATACACGCTAAGCTCTTTTTTATAACAATACTTCCTACAGTCATTGTTTCAAGGAAAAAGTAATCAATGATAATCCAAAAAGCACTCAAAATTTTAAGTACTCGTGTCACTAAATAATATTGTTTAGTTTCTCAGGTATGTTTTATCCTTCACTTTCTCATGTCCTAAATGTGCCAAGTGGGAACACAAAAACTTCAGCATTGAAAAACTAGCGCCCACCTTCACATATATCCTCAAATATCTTGGGTGAAACAACTTTCATCTCAGCTGTTATTTTCAAATTAATAATCTGAAATAGAAGGAAAATAATCAGTATAAATCTTTTTTCACGAGCTGTAAATAAGAAAAAATCTCAATTATTATGTCCTGTGACAAAATTTCACAGGTCAATTTGTTTAAATATCTTTTCTACAATATCCAAATTTTCCCTTATACGCATTTTCTCTCTGAATATTCAAATCGTTTATGTGTGTTTTGACATATCTACCTTATTACCTGATTTTTGACAGTTGAAGTACAGATTCTCAATTAAGCCAAAATTACAATTGAGGTAGAAGAAAAATTGACACGTACTACTCATTTCGTAGGGAAATCTACACATATTATTTTCAAATGTATGAATGATTTTGATAAGTCGATGGATTTGTAAAAGATGTTTCCCGGGTTTTTATTTTTTACAATTCACATTGGATTACCGGTGTACAGAATCTAAATCGTGCGAATTAGGGTTAAACAAGATACTTCCATTCTGGGCAAAATGAATTGTCGTTTTCTCTAGAAAGTAGAATCATGTCACATTGAAAACCACCTACAAATGGATTTGAGTAGGCAATTAATATTAAAGCTGAAACGGTGGATAATCAAATAAAAAGTTTACAACAATCAACGATTTCTTAACTAACAATATTCTTGAGTAAATTTCGCGTTCATAACTTCAAATACCGAAAACGAAAATGTAATTACACGAACACTTTATGCGTCTGTGTTTATAAAAAGCAACGAAAGAAACTCCATTGGAGAAAAAGAGCGATGAGACCAGTAGCCAGGAGGAAGTTAAATTATAAAGAGAACAAAAGTGACTCCGGCATGAGTGGAATTTTAGCGAGTGATGAGGTTGGTACAGCATGCCCCTACTCTCTAAAATTCGCATTGTACATGTTCAACCCCTAGGGGGGGGGGGGGGTCTGAGAGAGACGGTCAGACATAAGAGTCAGAGAGAGGTTGAAAACAGAGCCGCAGCATATATGCTAATATTATTGGAAAATAAACTATTTTTAATTTTCTCCCGTATTACGTACTTACATAGGAAAGTGAAAGTTTTGTAATGCGGCAAAAAAATGGCGATTCATTTGAGAGAAAAAGCCCTATTGTCGGGCCCTGCTTTCGAGAAAGTGGATAAATCGTGTTTCTGCACTCAGTAAGTTACTTCTAACACTTCGTTACTCGGAATCCACATCTTGTCAGTGTTTGATTAAATAAATGGGTGACAGCAAAATGTCCGTCTGTTCGTCCGCCTGTCCGTCTGTATGCGAGACGGTCCGCCTGTCTGCCCTGTCTATCTGACTGGCTATCTATCTATCTATCTATCTATCTATCTATCTATCTATCTATCTATATGCCTGTCTGTGGTCAATTCTAGCGTCTAATTCTTTCATACGATTCTCTAAAATTGATATTTCCTCATTGAACTGGCTGAACTCAAAGCCCTGCAAGTTCGAAACAATTCGATTTTAGAGGTACTTTACATAAAACCTTAACATTTCCAAATTTTCTAAACAACAATTTGGTCCCCAATTTTGGAATAAATGTTGTCCTAGGATAGAGCAAAGAACGCTTTAAAAATGGTGTAGTTTTCTACTTATTATATCTTTTTGGCGATATCACTGAATATTTGAAAATTGTAGAAGTTTCAAGTAAGTGAGAAAGTGAGTGCTGTTGTATAACAAGTTTTTAATTGAGGATTCTGTCGTGAGTAATTTTTATAGAGTCCTTGAGCACAGACTTGTGTTGGCATCAGAGAAAAACTTAATACAGTCAGTTAAATATGTCCGCAATGTAATTGGTATCAGCCAACACGACGTGACTTGGGAAGGTGAAGTACGTTACGTTGACAAGGAAAAGCAGATACAATGTGGCCAACAGGAAACGGGTTGTTGGTGCGACGTTTTCAGGGCTAGTGAGGGACACCTGTAGTAACTGGTCACACTGTTAGTCGTAAATTTCTACCTGCACGCTATCATCTAATCCAACCTCAGTATTAACCTCAGTTGACGCTTTGATACACATGTCCGTACTGGCGACAAGTCTCCGGCAGTCGGTCTTCGCAATTTCTAAAAAACAATCCTGAGTCTGAGCGATGCCGCATAATTTTCAGTACATGGGTACACCAAAATATTTATTCTTAACACACAAGAAGCCGGACACCCGGACAATCTCTTTACTTTAACTAGTGCTCTGTGGCAAATACTAACATTACCATTAGCCGAACGAAGTTCGAAATGATCCACTCGTCGTAAGGCACACAGCTTTATTCACACCGTCTTTACAAAGTGCGAATTAATCAGTTACTCCAAATATTCGCTATATTTCGGACTTAAGTCATAACATGTACACCGAGAACTAAGAAGCGGAGGAAACTTTGAAAAAAATTCAATGTCTAGTATAATGCGGGTATTTTATATTCAATTCAGTAACACGAGTTTCTGGTAGATTTGACTGAATTGGAAAGACCAAAAATGTTGAACCTCTAACTTTGAACTAATCACAAGCTATCTGTATTTCCTATGAAGTCTACAAATGTTTGTCTTAATTGTTAAATCACAATTAGTTATTTCATTCATCTACTAATACCTTAATAAAAACTGAATTTGAGCCGTCCTAAATAATACTACTCATTATTCCTTTTTTGCAAAGTACTTTCGTGCTTTAGTCAAATTATATTCTTTAAATCCAGAATGGTGTTAATGAGGAAATGAAAGATGGCTCCAACATGAACTTTTCTCGGATAGCAGGGATAGTCGGATAGTGTTAATTGAAGAAGGAAAACAATACCAATGTGTTTCTAATTTCCGTAGAATTTTTTCAAAAATTGACAAATTAATAAACCTAATGGTATGAATTTCACTCTGTAAAGGAGAATCGTTTTGATCCATATTTTGACAATATTCAGAAATGTTCGAATGTCGGTTTCAATGGTTATATAAAGACTCTCTTACGTATCTGAAGTATCTCCAGTAAAAAGTTGTGATCATGAATAGTCAGATTGCAAGTAAACATTAGTAGTGTTGTTGATAACCATATTAGTCTTTATGTTATGTATACCATTTACTGTATATGACATCGACATCGAATAAAGCATTAAACGGAACATATTTTTTGGAAATTGTTGTACTCAATGTTAAAAATTAAACCAAGAATATCAAACAAATAATTTTACTTGCCGCAGTTAACATTTTGGATCTAATATAAATATTGGGATTAGACCATTCACAGGATTATAGAGACAAATTACTAGCATTTATACTCATTGAAAGGAAGTGAAGCAGGGGGAAATCATATTAACAAGATATAATAAGCTATTTCGACAAAAAATTCAATTATTGTAAACACATTTACATCACACAATCTGAAATGTGACAGTATATATCTATATATCTATATATATATATATATATATATATATATATATATATATATATATACATACATACATATATGTATATATCATAGTTGTCTGTACGATTTGTTTTTCAAGGTAAGTATTTTTAAAGGACCCATAGATATAAAAAATGGCTTGCATCATGAACTTGTGAAAAATGTGCAAAATGTTTATACGGACACCATAATATAATATTAATAGTGTGTAATTAATATTATATTCTTGTCTGTGTGTATAGTTTAGTGATAGGTGAAAAATTTGTTTATAGGTGTTTCAATAAACATTTCACAAGCAAGCTAGTTGTAGGCGTTATTGCAAGTGTTCTACTCTTAAGACAAGTGTTAGTAATGATTTAAGTATTATAACAAAGTGTCAATTTCAAATAATTTATCAAATTAATGTTGAGCACAAAGATAAAATACATATTTAATTAATATAATCAGTTAAAAATGTGTAATTTCACAAGTGTTATTTTGACATTTAAAATCAGTAATGCCGTGCTAAACTACAATAACATCAAATATGCTATAAAATATGGAATTTACAACACGAAGAGAATTTAATTGCTTTGGCTATCGCAGAAGAAAGCACGTTGATTATAATGTTAAAATCTTCTGCCGTCACATTATGATGTTTAGCCTTTTATAATACAAATAAGAGCATTTTTCAACTGGTTCTGATTATTTGTCTCGACAAAATAAATTACGGGACCAGAACAGATAACGCGGTAACTTCTTTGTGATTCCTGTCATAAACAAAAGTATCAAACTATATTAGTAGAATCGCTGCCACAGGTGACCAACAATTACTGGAAAGAATCTCACCTGTTTCACTGTATCAGAGAATTGTAGCAGATGTATTTAGAAATCAAGGCATTTTTCAATTGAACAATACGCATGAAGATACAAACTGCTTGGAATAACTTCACAACCCAAATTTGTTTAAAAAACTATCTTAATAATTACTGTTTAAAATAGTTAACTAATTTTGATGATAAGCATAAAATTGGAGTAATATTCCAGCAATATTTCTCAACTTTTTTAATATACTTCATTGGTCTAGAATTGAGACTTTTAGCTATCATTTATCATTCACGTTTATCAAAACATGATTTTTTATTCTAAATTAATATTTGCACAAAAATGAAACAAGGCTCAACAAACCTTGGTAAAAAACCGTGAAACCGTACAATATTAATTACATTTTGGAATACTGTTTCCACATTTGATGAATTGATAAATGTACTAAACAAGTTGAAATATGGCCCAATTTGCAAATTATTGTTTATTTTAAATAACGATGCTGATCATATTTTTCGCAGCAGTTCCATTATATATCTAAGAAAATCCAACTCACGTATGTCCTTTACGTGTCCCACGTATAAGATGTTAATATTCATCTTTGCTCTATTTCGAGCCCCCAAAATTGAACATTTACATAAAAAATCGACCGTAAAAAAGGCTACGTAAACAAATAGAGTAGAGTGTAAATAGCACACCTAGGAATTACGAACATTTTAGATTAGAGGCATGAGATTGCATATTGTCATGTTTATCTCGTAAGTCGTCGTACGCAATCCGAAATATATATTCGAAAATGTTGTAAAGGACCGTGTCATAAACATCCTGCAGATCTACAGATGATCAATACTACACATAATAATTAACGGGACATTCACAGCGTATAGTGCGCCACACCACAAAATAGAAACTACAAATAAAAATAACGGAAGCTCATGTGCATGGATGCATCCACAGACAGAACAACGAGAAGTGCGGTAGGAGGAGGGGGGAATACTGGTATGTGGGGAGGTGGGTACCTTATAAAAAATATTTGAGATCCACTATGCAAGAGTTCACAGCATGCATCGCATTTATACCTTAATTTTATGTGTTTGTTGACTCTCAAATGGAACTAATTATTTTCATGGAATATCGAATGAATTAATATTCCAACCCTCCTTTGTTTCCGGCTGTAGGCCTACACGCTGGCCCGGTCGATACGGTGCGAGCAAAAATGGCGATGCCATTTCAAAATGGTTTATTTTCCGTAACTCACCCATCCTCCGATTCAGGCGACAACAAAATCGGGACGCGCAGTCGTTACGTGCCTATACACCCGCACGTATGAAAACTGCAGCCCGTCGATCGCCGCCCGCCACTCACACCGACTGCCCTCGCGACTGTCACAGGCAACGAGACCCGCCCCGGGAGTCGATCCTTCGGGCCGGGAGAAGAAAAAATGCCAAGACGTCGAGTAACGAACTCGGTCCCCTAGCTAGCTGCCGCGCCGCCTCGAACCCTCGTCCCTCGCTCACGGCGACCGGTGCTAACGGCTCCGGCCCTTTCTCCTGGAGAAGACCAAGGGCCCAGCGCAGAGAGAGGCGGACGGGGGAGGGGGTGCCGCATGTGCAAGACTCGCATGCACCGGCAGAGCGTCCCGCGTCTCTAGTGTCAAGGCGAAAAGGCCGGTTTCGCATCCCGACCGGCATAAGCTGCTTCAAAGGCACATTTTCCCATGCACATTTCTTTTCCCGGTGAAGAATGCAAATCTACCCTTTCACCCTTTCGCATCCAGTAAAGCTGCGCTTCCTCTCCGATCTTATTCCCCCCCCCCCTCAGGTGGGGCTCCTTTCATAGATCACTATGCCGCCCGGTAAATGGCAAAACGTATGTTTTAAATGACTTCTCATCAAAGATAATTTATACAATTAATCAATGTGGATTTCGAAAATCACAGTTCGATATTATTGCCAATTTCAATTTTAATTTCAAAACACTAGTATAATCCCAGATAAAATTATAATCATTTCCCAAGAGTGCCTATTTAATTCTTTACATTTGCATTCGAAGAGACGAAATGGCCTCTAAGAACAGGTCGTGCACAAGCATACGCGTGTGTACGTGTACGAATGCACAAGTAAAGGAGAAGAGGGAGTTGAAGAGAAATAGGTTGAGACGAGAGTATAGTGGTATGTATGCGTCTTGTCGGGTCATGCGATATATATTACATATTCTTATACACATATGTATTGAGATGCATCGTTGTGTGGAAGGACTTTTATGTATATATTTGCACATTGATTTTTCCTGGAATATTATATGAAAACATTTTCTGCGACGTACAGAAAATGAAGTTTAAAAAGTACTTTTAATAGCAAACGACTCTATTAACTAGAAAGCAAAATAGTTGATTCCCAAGATCATTGTTTCTTTTCACAACCGATTTCATATCCGAAAGAAATGGGCAAACAGTCCAATACAATGTATTAGGCTAAGGTAGCTTAGAAGAACTAATGGGAATGGTTAGAAAGGCCATTCAGTGCCTTACGTTTTTATCTTAATCTCCTGTTTCAACGGAAGGCAGCTGTAATTCTTCCGTCTCTTTTCTGTCTTTCTTGACATGACTTCATATGAGTATTCCACACCCCAGATTACACGTACCAAGTGCGTGTGATTCCTCACTGGTTTTGACATTCAATAGTACCTCTGCTACTGCGATTATTGGGTAGTTGTGATGGACGATCGATCTGTTGTTTAAGCCGCCTTAAGGTTTGTTTTATTTCATCCTTTGTACCAAATTCACTTTATAAATATATTTTCATCTCCTTTGGGAAACGTCGCATTTATAAGAGCTACATTTCTTGTAGCCCTACTCTCCAATTTAAGATTTCAGAAATAAGTCTGCATCAGTCATTTATTAGATTGGCTTCATGTATTTGATTAAAACACACAAACCAGACACCTTCGCCAATCCAGAATCACAGAAGAAAACTCTCATAAGCAAAACATTTTGAAATCATTATCTGTGAAAGGTAAAACTGCAACTCGTGATTCTCCTTAACGGCTAAGCCACTTGATAGTAAGAACAATAAAAAGTTTAGAACTAACATTTCAATTTCCTATTATTTTTTTCTTGACGAGATCGGTATCATCTTGGTGTTTCGGAATGCATCAAAGAGTGCACAACGTATGTACGAAAAAGTTCATTGTTGACATTTGATATGTTGATGGACAATTAAACTGATTTATAGATTTTTATTTACATTTGATTACCAGTGCATGGGGATAGTTTGTGAATCTTGAATAACAATATTATATGTCGTTAGTGTTGCAAGCTTGGATAATAAAAAATCTTTCTACTTTCATTTGTTCCTCTGAGAGGAGAGTACATCCGAATGGTGATATTCTAGAAGATATTTCTGAATTCAACATTCATTTAACTTTAAGAATATCTAATTTCTTTACTCTTATTAGGATGTGTTTGATATTGTTAATTAAATAATATATTCTTTGTCATGTGCTGCGTAAAATGAAAACCAACAATGCGTTTCACTTGAAACAATATTTGATTAATGTAAACCATAAAAATATACAATTCTTTCGAGATACAATTAGTTTTTCTTTAATTTCTTTTCTTGCAATTCTTTTCTTTTTTTATTTCTTTTCTCTTTTCTTTTCTTTCGTGATTCGACGTATTAAGACGCTCATGATTTTGAAAACCTTAAGTACTTAACTTCTCAAAGAATTGGTACACAGCTTTTGGAAGCGAGTGAACGTGTTGAGAATAGTGCGCCATATTTTTTTTCCTGATGTACTTTTCATTATCATCAACGTAACAAAGTACAATAGGAGAAGGAGATACGCCGTTTTACACTAGCTAATTGTTTACTAGTCGCAATAAAGATGTTGTCCAATCTTGAACTATAATTATAAAAATAAGTAAAATTAAAAATAAAATAAACACAAAAATAAATATAAAAATAAATTAAAAATAAATAGAAATTGAAGGTTTACAATCTTAAAATTAAATTCCCTTTTTTATATCTTGAGTTCTGAATGTTGATAGCGAGAGCAACAATTTCTCAATGTTTTTGAAAATCACATGCAGCGTTGATCACGTTAAATCTCACACTTCGTTAAGGAGACCTTTACTTGTATTCTATCCTTCACTCCCTATTAGCACCATCTTATGTTTTGGGGAAAATAACAGGTTCATCACACTATTTACGCAATGAAAAACCATAGTTTCTTCCTATATTAATCATAAAATCTTAGAAACAGTACTATGGATGATTTTATCCTTCCAAATAAAGGCAGAAAAATTAAGTTTGTGTGTAAGAAAACTTAAAGAAAGTTTCTCTGAATGTATGAAGAAAACTAACTAAAAATGTTACACAATGTTGACATGGAAGGAACAAACAAACATGACATGGTACAAACCTGTTTCTCATTATGTATACCCCTTCGTTTCTTTAAATTTATATATAATTTGATATATCAGATTTCTCAAACTGGGTTGTGCTTGACCCTGCGCCATGCCATTAGCTTGAAGATATCCGTTAAACACATTTATTAGCATATTTGAAAAATAACAATTAACCCCTTTACTGGAAGACCGGGTATACTGTGGATTTTCAATTTTTCAAGAAACTGCAATATCATTACATTCGTGGAACGGACTCACAATCACGAAATTAATTTATAATAAATATTAAAACTTTGCAGTCTTAATTATTTAAAGTTCGTGCATAATTATGTTCAGATAGTTGGTGTTTAAAAATCTAGAAGTTAAAATCAAAATGATTTTATTGTTATGGACGTACAAACACAAACATCATGTCTTTGATGTGGAGGATTTCGTATCAGTAAAGTTACGTTTCCTCCACATTATTGACTTTCCTCATTTTAAAATAAAATGTTAACTCAATTGGTTTTCTTTCATGTTCTTAAAATTATTTACCATGAAAATTAAAAACATTTTCAATGAATCAAAATATGGCCGAAAATTACTCAGATTTTATTCTATTTAAACTTATCGTTAAGGGAATTTTCATCGTGGGGCAAGTTTTATCTTTTACACATGTGTGAGAAATATAATATTAAAAAGGTCTGAGCATTTCTCATCTATTTGAAAAGCTCAAAAGAGCAAAATCGTATGCAAAAACATTTACGGAAGAAAATAGTTGCTCTAATTCTGTTGCAATTTGTACGCCTTAAGTCTGCGTATTAAGACCACGAAATATACTTAGAAAACAGAAGTCAATTTGCATATTAATCTCCATTGAATACCTATTTACGAAATTAGCCTTGCCTAATTATGGTACTGAACTCTGATTCAAATTTTGAAGGAATAGTGTGGAATTAATCACATTCATATGAATATTCTACCTAAGCACTTAGGAATAATTCTTCTGTGAAACGAGTATCAAAAAATTGATGTGTATACTCGCATTCACTCATTTTCGTAACAACAAAGTGGAAGTTTGTTTTTCAAAAGAGTTATTTTGTTTAGGTAACAGGGAAATTAATGTGGCATATTTGCCATGACACAGGAAATGTCCAAGGTACGAGAGAGACGTGCATGATGAAACTTCGGAGACTGGAGATAAATGTACAATAACTGGCCTTGCGTGAACAAAATTATTGGTATACTCGTAACAACTTGCAAGCAATTTAAGTAGGAAACTCTCGCTTCAGAAACTGTCGTAGAAAAAGTCCGTAATTAATGATGCTCCACGAGCTCCGTAGGTTATGTAGTTTGTTTCTTTGGGAACACTAATTCGTCACCGGCGAAAAGCAAGTAACCAACGAAATGAAACACAATGTAACACTGAAATTTAAAGGAACTACCACTGAAAAGTTTAAATGATGAAAGAGAAGGAAAATTCAAATTAATGACACAATACGGAAAATACTTAGTAGCGCAACGTTATTTGTAGATAGTTCCTAGGCTTAAGTTGAAAGTTTTTGGTATGCCCATAATCTGAATGACATTTTGTAGAGCATCTTTTGTTACATAATTTCACTTTCTATTTTGTACTCACAAATATTTCTCATTCGTATTTTTTCATCTGTATAAAAAATCAATCTAAAATCATTTCATTATGATAATACTATTATTATAAAATGTTCAAGAAGAGAAAAACACTTGTCATGTACTCTTCTTAAAAAAAGTTTAGAAGCTATTTGTTTTTTATACATGGTTCTTAATTTGAATTACTTCAGCTACATTAGAACGTAATTTCTAGAATTGTTTATAGCGCTACGTTATATTATTATACTAGTTAAATTCTTAAGAAAATTTTGCATATATAAAGTTCATTCGACTCGTTCAACGACAGGTTACTTCACCTTATGATCACAGCATTGATACGAAAATTACATATGCTTCTGCGAGTTTCCAACACACACAAATATTTGCCCGGGTTAGAATTTGAGCTTGAGCGATTAGTTATCAGTTTTCAACACTATTACCCATCATACCACGATGGTCTGACATTGCGATGTCTCTTGCGCATCCAAAAAATGTTAAACATGTGCAATTTTCGAAATTTAAAACGTTTTAATGAAATATCCACATATTCCGTTTTATTAAGGGCATTATGTTATTTTTAGCTATAAATTTTGCAGAAATATGGAGCCATTTTTTAGGAAAGTGAAAAGTATTGTGCAATCGTGCAATCTAGAACTATCGTCAATATGAAAAGAACTACTTTTAACTCGTAGTGTTAGGAATTGGAGTAGATCGTTCGAGGATACCTAATTTGTGACAAATCCTGTGTGCGATTGTGTTGTTCACAGATGGGCAAGAAAACCGTCTTGAAACAACATATTATGTCTATTAATAATCTCAAAGCGCCTATTTCCATCAAATTATCGGCATTAGTATTTTACAGCATTACACTATCTTCTATACATTCCGTATAAACACGAATTAGAGAAAGAAAACAAATACTTACTCTGTATTAGAGGTCCACGAATCGTGTTACCGTCAAAAACTTAACATTTGTTGTTGTTGTTGTTGTTGTTGTTGTTTTCATTACCTAACTCTATATTACGTATGTCCTCCTTATATACGTAGGTATGAGAAACTAAATGTCAATAGCTAACCTCTGCAATTAAGTCGGACACTGATCTTTGTGAATTTATTTCATGATATGCATAAAGATTCCCGTACGTAAATTTGGGAACAATAATCCCTCAATCTTTTCTCAGGAAATTTACTTTGTAATTCCACATGGAAATTGGGGACCAAGCCAATCCAGGTAAGGAAAAGGAGTATTTGAGCATGTAAGTGCATTATAGGGTTCACCGCGCTGCTGTCCATATTTTCCTGTCTTGTAAATCTTCCTGTCTCAATCCTAGTACATAAAAATGAAAGCAAAGAAAGCACTAAAAGAGTGTCCAAATTTCATGTTCAGCCATATAGAATTTTTATTTCTGAGAACTTCTATGCGAGCCCTAAAAGCTTTGTGCATCTCCTATGTAATTTACAATGGCGTAATACAGTCAGTTTGGAAAAGACTAGTACTAGTACAACAAAAGAACGCAATTAATTCAATTAACGAATGACTCAACTGAATGAAAACGAACATAATCAAACCATATTTTGAAAGAAATTTGCCAGTCCTTAGTCTGGAAAATTGGGAAGAGAATTGTTTTAAAAATAAAGACTATGAAAATATTCTTGCAAAATAAAGTTTCATTCCACTTTTACCTGGAAAGGGATGAGGTAGTCGATCCTTAACTTAAGTTTGTCCTTCCCCGGGGGCTGTGCCCAATTTGCATATGGGTTAAACTCTTCTTTTCTTTCTTGACCCCAAATTACGCCGAAACGTTCCTCAACCTAATCTTTCAGACCATAAACTAAATCGTATTTCAGAAAAGGTTCAAGTTTTCCAATTTCAGAAAAACAAAAAGAACTGTCTTGCTTCAGGCTAGATTTTTTGAATAAGGATTTTAAATTTATTGTAGCAAATAATTAATCAATCAATTTTACCGAAGAAAAATTGTACGTACACGCTTTTGGAAAAAATATATCATCATTAATACATGTTTGGATGCTCCACTGGTTAATGGAAGAAACGATTTCTTCCTATCCTTCCTTTATCGGAAGAAGCGCGTAGTGACGTCACAGTGTCCTGAAATTTCCGCGGCTTCTCTGAGCGAGAAGGAGGACTCTTGAGCGCGGCGAGGCGCTCGCGGCAGCCTTGAGGGTCTCCGCCTGTCTGAATTAGGGGGAAGACGTTCCCCCCTCGGAAACCGGAGAACAAGTTTTAAGGAAGTGCGCGGGCCCGCTCGGGGCCCGGGCGGCACGGCCCCCCTTCCCCGTCCCCCGCCACACGGAAGGGGCCGATTGCTACCTGTCGACGACGGGCCTCCACCGGCTTTGCTAACCGCCCTCCTTCCTGACCCCGGCCCTGACCCCCGAAGAACCCGCACTTGCCCCGGCGCGGAAGACATTTCGCAGGGGCGAGCGAGCTCGAAAAAAAAATCAAGCCTAGGCCTCAACAGGTCAAACACCGACTGCTTAAACGGCGAAACGGACGTCGACTACCAAACGGCACAGAGACGCCCTGTACAGTGCGTTGGTTACGAGAAGTACGTTAGTCAGCTGAGCAGGAGTGAAATCTTCGGAACAATTTACTGCACCAAAGAACGCTGTTTCCGGTTAAGGTCATACTTATTTTCTTGATGCGTCTCCGATGTCGAAAGTTGGAAAGTCCAATTCCAATACAAATTAACTCTGGGGGTTTCAATATCCTAACCCACTAAGAGGATGGACATTATAGCCTCATCTTCTTTGAAGACAAGGGAGAAAGGATAGAAGACATGGGTATCCCATCATCCCAGAAG
Source organism: Gryllus bimaculatus (assembly GCA_017312745.1). Taxonomy (NCBI): domain Eukaryota; kingdom Metazoa; phylum Arthropoda; class Insecta; order Orthoptera; family Gryllidae; genus Gryllus; species Gryllus bimaculatus. The sequence continues at coordinate 16,970,988 of BOPP01000004.1, read as the reverse complement.
ATTGATAAAAAGCGCAATATTGTCAATATCAGAGAACGCTGGAAACAGAAAACGCTAGGGCACATTTTTTCCAGTGATAATAGGGATTCTAGAGGCCATCTATCTACAGACAAAACATCTGAATACTATAAGCTATAAAACTGAAAAAAACTAATTCTAAATGAAGAAAATCTCATCACCGCGCTTCGCTCATAACTTGTGTAGGTATTTCTGGAATTCTTACATCCTTGGGTATGAAAGTAATACTATTTTAAATATTTTTTAAAAGTTAATCCTCCAGATAAATATTAATTCAAACCCTACAATAAAATGTAAAACTCCATTATTGAAATAAGAGTCCCACTATAGAAAAAACATATTAGTTTTCTTGATAAATAGACATTATAGAGAATTGAGATCTGAGTTCTTTCTAGCGTATTAGAAGAGAAAGTAATCTCTATTTTGTAAAAAAAAATCTGCTTTCATAATTTATCATTTTAATTCTATATTTTAGAAGCATGCTACGCAGTGTTTGTATGTATTCTGCATGACTGTAACACAGATAGATGATAATAATGATGAAGCATTCAGTTTAACAATCAATTATTAAAGAGCATGAAAAAGTCAGATGATATTTATGAATGTACATAAGTAGTTATAAAAACGATTACGTAATGTACTTGAAAGAAATTCACTAATGGAAAAACAACTGTTTAAGAACATATTATGTATCTTAAGTTCAAGTTGTCTCGTATTAATATACCCGAAATATAGACTGTAATCGTTTTAAAATCAATTTTGACGCAATATTAGGTCTATTTTCTTCACAATTTTGGGAATAGAACAGATGGGTACCATGTCTTATACACTTCATTATGTAGACTGAGCAATTAGCTTTTCCTTTCCATACTACATAGTGGAATTGGTTCCCACTAGATTTATGTCTTATCAACTGTCATTCTCAACCCATTTTCAGCTATTGATGTAATATAATTTGTACAATCAAACGCTTGAATATAGGGAGAATGGGAAGCCTTTCCACTTTTTGCGAGATGCTGGAACTTGTAGTGAGAATACGTTACTGCTACCACAACTTGGGCGTTCCAAATGGTTTTGGCACTTAAGGATCAGGTGGCTAATATTTTATCTCATTGTGAATTTGAATTCAAATAAATGTTCCAAGGAGATCATTGTTCGCCCACCCCTTTGCAAACATATTTTTTCCTAACCAATGAAAGAAAATACAACTTATTTCAAACAATAAATAAATGTGTATTTAACATTTAAATTTCAAAACAAACTATATTGAAATAAATAGTCTATCGACAAAAGTGAAATGCCCATACGAATTTAAAAACAATTCAACACTTTTTCGTAAGTTAATATTAACATCTTGACATACTTAGAGCGATAAAAAAATGTATCGACCTCAGTTGAAAAGTTCAATTTTACGGATGATAAACAATCCGCAAATTCGAACTTCAGGTGTGTGTAAATATATATATATATATATATATATATATATATATAGATATAGATATAGATATATATATATTACCGCTGTATGAAAATTTAATTCACGTCCCTTCGATGTAGCTGTTCCACATATTAATTTTACCATGGGCAATATAAGCTCCATGGATTATACTTCATGTTAGACATTTTTTCCGTGTATTTTCTAATTCTCCTACGTGACATTGTTTTAAAAGCACAATAAATTGTGTTTAACTTAATGATATATTTTGAAATGAAAAATGTTTCTCAAAAAGTTTTTCTGAAATATTACACCATTTATTTTTCAAAAATTCAATTTTGAAGTAATATAATCCGTTGAAGCAATTGGTGTTTTATTCAGTTTCAATGATAATTGTACTTGTACCTTTTCTATGAATTCTCCAAACAGCGTCTTACAATACTTTTCAATAATAACTGATGACGTGAGAAGAAAAGGGATGAAAGTGAATTTGTGAATAAATGTTCCATCCTGTTGCACTTAGATCTGGCAAAATTTAGACATAATGAAATGCAAATGAAATATATAATCATTAAGCGAACCACACTTTTAAACAAAAAAATATTGATACCAACTGGGTGTGGAATGGGAATTTCCATGCTTAAACACTGGTGGCTTGAACAAAAAATTTAAAATAGTCAAAATTCAGTAAATTTACGTATTTTAATCAAAAATAACATATGAATAAAAATAACAGAAGAGGCTAAATATATTTTGCTGTAAGTTTTACTAAATACAGTTTTGCAAAGATTGATATAAATTCACACCACAATGGTGCACATACAACATTTTCGTATGAGTGAAAAACGTAACACAATTCAGAATACATATTTGTGATAGATAATTGAATGAAATTGTTTTTCTAAATTTCGAAATCCTAAAAACGTGTGAAGATAATCAGATGAAATTCTATTCATAATAATTCTGAAACAAATCATTCCAAGCACTTCTCTTATAAACAGCGTATGCAAGAAGAACCTCCCTATTTCACTCATTTTTTCATTTATTTGGAATAAATTATACATAAAACATATAATGCCAAAAATTGTAAATTAAAAAAATATTAAAACATCCAAATTAAAAGAACATATTTCATTAACAGCAATCAATATTCAATGTTTTAGAACGACGAGAAAACTAAAAATGTTTCAGTTTTGAAATTTAGGTAATTCAAAGAACATCGGATTATTGCCATTTTTACTTCGCTCTTTCCGAGAAAAAATAGAGCCACTTTTGAGGTAATTTTCAAAATATTGAGGCTTCCCGAAAAATACCTCAAGAAATCGAAATATCCGTTTCAAGCTCGTTGGCCTCGAATTTAGCCAGATTGATCACAAAATCTCTATTTTCTGACCTATGTAGGCGCTAGGGTTAACAATGATAAGGCAGACAGACGGGCGCTTCCTCGTACACTAATTTATAGGCATCAAGGACCCATAAAAGAATCGTTATTACGCAGCGTTTTATAAAAAGAAAATTACTACTTATACGACGAAGAATATCTACATTTTCTGATTGGTGTTTTCTATCGAACTATCGCATCTTTTGGCTGCAATATTACATTACTTTATCTTTACCACCGAGTGCAAAGTAGACGATAAAATAAAACGTATTCTAATATATTTTTGTTATAAGACTAACGAAATAACAAATAATACTTTTCTTACTATATGAAATAAACTGGACAAAACACATTTTGTCTTTTTCTGTTGTTAGTAGATGCACTAACATTATTTTATTACCACTTCCTAGACCGTTTTCCCTACTCGACATAACAAAAGGATACAAGTATTTACCTTCCTGTAAATATAATTAAGGTTTTAATTATTACATTTTTTACACATGCAACATCAAATATTTTAATTTTGAACAACATATTTAGTTTGAACCTTTTCGTTCCAGTCAGGCAGGAATGATATAAAAACATTAAACAGTATTCAGGAATATTAATAAATTAAATTAATATCCCTGAATGAAAAAATATTTATTTAGGGATATTAAATTTTGAGTACTACTTTCGGAAAACTTACATTTAAACATTTGTTTTAATTTGACTTCCGGGTACTCTAATCAACTTCCTGGCTTCGATGGTTTAATACATTTTTTTCTTTTTTGCAAATTCTTTCTTTCTTACAAGACGATTAAAGTTATGTTCCGTTACAAAACTTTAGGTCAACGTTCTAAAATACGTGTTTGGGTGATTCCTTAGAACCAAAAATTACCGTCCGTCCACCTGTCTGCCCGTCTCCCCGTCTTCCTGTCTCCCCGTCACCATGTCTGTGGCTCTGCCAGCCTAGGGTAGAGCCTGTGGCTGTGGCTGTGTCTGTGTCTGCGACTGTTCCTGAGTTTGTGCCTATTCTTGTGCCTGTGCCTTTTGCTGTGCCGGTGCCTGCCCGTGCCTTTCTGCCCGTCCCTGTATTTTTGTACCAGAGTCTGTTAGTTGCTGTGCCTCTGCCTGTACCTGTGTCCCTGTGTTTTTGTTGTGTGCATTTGTATGCATATGTGTCCGTGTCCGCTTATTTGAACATTAGCGTCTACATTTTACACAGGATTTCCTCGAAAATGGATTTTCCCCAACCGACCTGGCCGAACTCAAGACCCATTGAATTTGAAACAGATCTTTTTTTTATTTTGAGGGGTTCTTTACTCAAATCTCTTTCATTTACATGATTTTTCCAAAAAAAGTATACAGAGAAATGCGTGTTTAAAAATTTTGTTAAGATCTAATTTTCATTAAACACTCTAAAATTTCGAAAATTACAAAGCTCGTTTAAACCTGTTCTACACAAGCAGTTTTTTTTATAAATCAATCTTAGCCTTCATACTAACAATTTAAATCATATAATGCACATCAAAAAATATTAAAATTATTCGATTAATTTTGAGGCAAATCGCGCCAACTTTCCAAACGTGTTTGAACATGAATTTCTCAAATATTGATTCAAATTATTTTTGTCTTTAAGGACTGAGTTCAATGTACTGAATTCTATTATACAAGTGAAATTTCAACAATAAAAGATGCGTGTTTTTTTCTAATCTCGGGCGCTTTTTTAGGTAAATATTCTTTTTTAAACCTGAATATTAGTAGAATACAATATGCAATATTATATTGTCTAACCATTACAAATAGTGGAAGTAGTGCCCTGGAAGTGCAGTTGTAGCCCCACTAGTAGAATTATGCTTGACAGTAAAACATTCGAAGGATTTATTAACATACGATTTCTTGCACTTGCACGAAAGGTGCACTGTGCCATATTAAATCTTATCAACAAATTTCAATTATCAACTTGTCATTTTTGTTCTAAAATGCAAACCACAAAAGAACAATATATTAATGGACAAAATATCCATATAAATAATATAGATGTATTAGCATGATTCGTATAATATAGCATTATCAGCATGATTCGTAAGCGTATTCTGAAAAACTTCCCATAGTACCTACGACGTACTTGATTACTGGTGATAACGATAGTGGCAATTTACCAGATTCATTAATACGAACCCAGTCTTTTCACGTATTAGGAATACATGTTTAACGAAAATCTGTGTGTATGTATAATATAAATAATATTATTAAAATAATATATATAAAATAAAATATAATCAATATTTATTATATTTAATTATGAACAATGATACTTATTTTAAATAACTTTATATCCGTTCGTATATGTACATTATTTTCTACTGTAATTTCAATAGTTTACATGATTTTAATTAAATATAATCAATCTACATTTTACACATAACAATGAAATACAATTTAAAAAGCGGCAATCTACATTACCTCTTGTGTGAAGAACATTGTCCAGAAAAGCTGAATAACTTCAGTACAATTTTGTGAGTAAAGTATGCCAGACAGTGTTTCTGTCCAAAGAGCGTTTCCAAGATTATACTCTCGTGGACGGGTAAAGCTAATGAACATAACTGACTACTAACATATTTTCTCTGGTTCAGAGTTCACTGCCCGGGATTGCCACCCAGGCATGGAGCCTTGCCGGACGTGGAACTTGTATGGTGACAAGGATGCTTACTGAATAACGAGTTCTTGAGATCTCTCCCCTATCATTTCTAACGTGTTCGAGGAGAGTGTGCAGGCTTGCGCTACACAAATAACACACGCAAGTAGTACAGTCGTCGACGTGCCAGAAGTACATGGGTAATATCACTTATGTAGCAGAAAACTTTCAAGACGAGACCAAACGAAAATTTCAAACTGATTGGAATATAGGATGTTTAAAAAATACTTTTAATCCATTACTTCATCACACTGTGAACGTTTGGAGAAAATATTATTAAGGAACCATGAGTTGTTTGAAATCGCTATATTTAATTTATCGTATCTACTACACAGATATATTTATGTGAATTTTGCAAGAAAAAGTGCTTATTTTTTGAGTCCCCGAACTCAAAAAAGGGGATTATTTTTGCTCATCTACGGAGTGTTGTCCGTTTTCACGTTTTTTGTGTTTTTGATATCGGGAAGATGTTTTTATGTCATTATACATAATAGGGTGTTTAAAGTACAGGATGTGAGAGCATCTACTTCTTAAGGTGAGATTACTTTCTTGGCCGAAGAAGAGAAACTTATATAAACGTGCGCCGGCGAATTTTTGGTAGAAAAACTTATTCACGGGCCCCGGGAATGAAACAATAGAAATATCCTGTTGCTCTATGTTGCAAATTACTTCCTCTAACACGTAGTGTAGCTGGAATTAATGTTTTTTGGCTCCTTAATACAGAAGAATCAACTGACGACAAAACGCCAGGCTGTGGTCAACGCTAGCGCCTTAACCGTTCAGCCGATTTTTCCAGATATTGATATTCCCCGCACTACCTGAAGGCTTTGAGAGTTTCAACCTGTCATTTTGATGTTTCAGGGTAATTTACATAAAACCTCAAAACAATTTCAAAATTTCAAACCCTCAATTTTTTTTTTCAAAAATAGCACTATTTTATAATTAAACCGTGTTCTCGGATAGCTTAAACAACGCTTCCGAGAAATGTCCATGTCTCATGCTCGCTGAATCCCCAATTATTCGAAAATTGCAAAAGTGCAATTTTTGGGGGGCGTCTTCCTACACTTGCAGAGCGAAAATGTCAACCGGTCAATGTGCCAAAATGTGAACGTTTTCTTTTTATGTTGAAATACATGGTAAGTGTCAAGCATAATGCGATGTAAAATTGGCTATCTGAATTTCTCATTCTGAGGCGTCCAAATTGCTGGAACTAAATTGCGCATGGGTCTAGTTCCACTACCCACCTGTGAAATTAAAAACGGGCTAAATGCCCTGCGCGGTCAACGTGTTTACCGCGCGTTTAGAGAAAAGTTATGGTTTATTGTTACTGCGGCATTGAAAAGTGTGTTTCTGATTCAATTTTGAAAGAAGAATTGAAGAAATGGAATCAGAAGTGTGTTTCTAATTCAATATTTGACTTGCTGCAGTATAATGAGGGAGAAGGCGTAGAAAGGGAGAAGGAAGTGCGAAGAATTTGCAGAAGAAATTGCCTTGTGATTCCTTCATTGTAAATTGCATTGTGATTTTCCTAATGGTATGTTAATAAGCGGCGAAGCAGCCGACACCAAAATGAGTCTAGTTGGTAATGTGTTTGATGAGACTGGTTAAAAATATCGTGTCTGATCACTCATATTTATCTTGTGAGCGAAATTTATTTTCTTTTATTACGAATACTTTTTATCACTCCTGTACCTTCCTGCGAGTTCAACATTTCAATTTTATCGAACATCAGTTGCTTACTAACTCTGCACTTGACCCGTTATTTGGTTTTATAATTGACACTTAGCCCCCTATTCGTTTCTAGGCGTTGGACTTTTAATTTTAAAAATTATTTTCAATTAAACATAAATTACAATTTATTTACCAAAATATATTTACTTATATACGAAAATGTTCTTACAAAAATATATCTGCATAAACATGGTTCTTTTTTTTTATTGAAACTGTTTTTCTTACTTATCTCAGAATTCCATTTAAGCACTCAGCACGGTTTTGACTATCTGCAATTATACTATGGAAGATAGGATGTTTTCTTAATAAAATCTGTTCTTTAAATACAGATCTTAAATTAAGGTTAAGTTCAATTTCTCGAAAATATGAGTAGTTTTCGTGTAATTTTGTGCGAAATGTAGGTAATAATAAGTTTCTGTTAACATTTTTGTTTCAAAACAAGCTCCTAATTTTTTCTTCAAATTTTCTCGGTAAAAAATATGGTGCTTGGCCTATTTTCGACACACACTCCGTTTTTTTCGAAAATTGCAAAAAGTTAACATTTCAAAACTACAAAACTGGCGATAAATATTTTTGCCTTAAACAATGTCTGTTGTAAAAAATTATGTTTTTAAAACAAGTAATGTTTAGTTCATCATTAAAGAACAATAGATTTCCCGCAATTTGTGTCTGAAATTTAGGATTTTCTAAAACTTTTTTCATAAACTGTTCCAACTTTTCAAAACTGTTCGCACCGGATAGAAGAAGGGACGCTTAAATGAATCGAGTGGCTCTAATTTTCATTGAACTTTCTGAATTTTCGAAAATTGCAAAGTTAGAAATAATGCGAGAAAGCATGTGCTGTAGTAGCACCATTAGTTTTTTTCTTCTCTCTCTCTCTCTATCTGGGAAGCATCTAAGACCTATACAGAATTTTCTCCAAAATCGATATTTCCCAATCAATCTGAATGTTGTCGCAGTGCTTCGAACTTGAAACGGATATTTTAATTTTGTAAGTAGTTTTCATGCAGCTTCTTAGACATTTTCAAGTTTTTTTCGAAAGGAGCTTAAATTATTTTCTTTAATTAGTTGCTAGAATCGAATTTTGCTCCAGAGAGGCTTATATAAAAGGAGTTAATAATACCTCTGAATTTTCGAAACTTGTAAGAGGAAGTCGAAAATACTTTTAAGTTTACATCTATATTATTAAAAATAAAGATCTTTTCGGTATGAAATGTTCTTGAAAATGAAATCTTTTTATAATTTCATGCACAAATCAAAACAAATGTGACTGGGCGTAATTTTTAGTAAAATTGTCACAATTTTGAACAATTGGCCCTATATCACCACATCTTTTTTGTCTATTTGACACCCTAAACTCGAGAATTTAATATTAATTGATAACGAGAACGTAAAGTTGTTTATCATTACCTAGTATATATTTGTAATACTGTGCTTCAAAATTTTACACGACACTTCGTTTCCCGTTTATCAGTGTGACCATTGGCAAATCACTTTGTTTATTAATATTTTTTTATAAATAATATTTATATTGTTTAATTTTTAAATTTCAATGATGTGCTAAACAACTAAACTTGTTTCATTGAGTATTTTTTCATATTTTTGCCCTTCATGGCTTCTTTAATTCATTGTTTTTTCTGTATTTTAACTAGGTCGTAGTGACGAACACTCTTGTTCAGTTCCTTATTGTCCAGTTTTAACGAAACTGCCTTTTGCAGAATTTAAAAAGTGGTACGTTTAAAATATAATTTAAATAAAATGCTAAGTTTTTATTTGACATATTTCAACTTAATTGATCGAATTTTTTTAACACAGCAGTGGTAGAAATCCTTTCAAGATTGTTCTTCATGAAGTATAGTCTCGTTACGTGAAAACCTGAAATGTTAATGGAAAAGGAAAACATAAATTTTTCTTAAACACGTCAGTGCATCGTGTAAGTAAAGAACAAAAACTATTCACTCTCATTCAGCAAATACTTATTCAAAATCTACCATCAAATGCAGAACGAATATTTTTAGCACCAATAGTCATTATATGGATTGAAACATACATACATACATACATACAAACATACATACACACATACATATATACATAGATACATACATATATACATACATACACATCTTATGCATACAAACACACATATGTGCATTTAAATGCGCAGGTTGTCGCACTCTGTGACTTCATTTTTAACAGCATCCTTGAAAACACATTTTTTCATGCCAAACCGTTTTCTTGATTTATACCAATTTGGTTATTCTCCGCCATTTAGTACATAATGCAAGAACGAATTATAATAAAAGGCGTAAGGCCTAAATAAAAGGCCTAAAGGCCATTGCGCCTTGAAGGACTAGTAAAACACTTGGAGAGTGAGATTACCGTCCTCTCAGCTCGTGCTGCCTGGTCTGGCGCCTCTCGGTACATTCCATCGAAGATCAAAGTAGAGCTGGGCATTGCAGCCAAGCGGCTGGGGCGCCCACTGGGTCGGTGGTGCGCTGAGAAGCGGAAATGCGGGGAGTGTAGCGGGGACCGTGGCGGGGAGCGTGGCGGCGAGAGTAGCGGGGAGCGTGGCAGGAACGTAGCGGGTAGCGTGGCGTGGCATAGCGCGTGACGAGCGGCTAGGGAGGGTGGTGGAGTGGTGGGTGCGTGGCGGGAGAGCGTGGTTATGGTGCGTGGCGGGGGTGCGTGGGGTGTGCTTGAAGGGGTTCGTGGCGGGGAGCGTGGCGCTAGGCGGCGAGACAGGCGTCCGTGTGAACCGCTGCGGCGTGGTTGGACAATTGTCCTTGCCGTTCGACGCGACACCCGCTCGGTCGGTCGGTCGCCCGCCCACCCGTAGGAAATGGGTGTTTAGTGGAATCGTGGGGAGAGAGGGCGGGCTGGGCACTGGGCCTCGCGAGGAAGCGGTCACTGCCTATTTTCGGTGCTCGTCCTCCACATTAATCCCCGCGAGATTGAGGAAAACCGCAAGGCCCTGAATGACCTGCATGGGAAGCGAACAGCAACCTTCTCCCTGACGCCCTCCCAATCGCTGTAGTAGTTCTGTCGATAAACTGCCCATTATACACGCTGTACATGGTTTTGCTACAATACAGAGCGCGCAATGAAAGACATTGTAACAAACACCGTGGCCGGCTCACTAGGGGGCATGTTCGCGATTGTAATAATTCTTGGTATTTGAATTTACAGACCTTGCAACGAAAAGTGCTGTTTTCCTAGATCTGCATAGTTTCAATTCATGCGTACAATTGGTTGGGTGTATTCGATTCGATTGCTTCACGGCTGCTACCAGATAACGTGTAGAATATAAGATTTAACCATTAACATACGAGATTAATTATTTCCCGACAGTCGTTTGAGGGAAAAGGAACACATTGTAAGGAAGTTTCCCTACTAAAACTAACTATCTATATGAGAACATAGAAACTTAGATCCTCAATACGTATATTTCATTTAGACTTATAAAATTGCGCTGTCTCTGCAGAGACTCTGACCGAGAGATGTTAGGTCTCGACGGTGGTGGGTTTTCAACATTGCAATATGTCGACCGCGACAGTACCTTAACAAACGGATCAAGGACCGCGCGCGATCTTGCCTTCCTCTTCCTTGTCCTATTGTCTCCCGTTACTCTCATATCCTTACCTTACATGCACTATACCATCACGGATACCAAGAGACCATTCGGAAACATAGAACTCGTTCCGGCTGGGGCGGTACCCGCTGAGGGAAATACCTGGAGGGTGAATTCTCCTGCAACCCGACGAGTAGGTCGGCGGCAAATCTCACCATCTGGAGGGGAGGAACACCGCCACCACTGGGCCTCAAAACATTTACAACACTAACGGACTAATGACTATACCAGTTGATGAGCTCGGAAATATCAACTAACCAACAAATTAATTATTCACCAAATAACTCTACCTCGTAAAAGATCGACATATAATCTGTATCATTTGCTTTGTATCGAAAAGTGGCGAAAGATATTTGCTACCTAACACACACATCTTGCCTTCACTTAAACCAACAGGGACATCCCTTCCTCCCAGTCCCCCAAATCCCGGAGGGTGCTGTTACTCCTACTGTTCCATTCTCATCCGGCCTATTGTGCAAGTGAGAAAGATCTGTGCAAAAACGTTTCAGCAGGTGTCTCTGCTCATGAGAATAGGGGACTCGTTTTTGCATATGGGCCGCGTGGCAAAAGGTGGCTTGACCCGATTTCACTCTAACACATGGCAAACGTCCACTCTTCCTCTTTTTAGATCCAACATTTTTCCTTCCCCTCTATGATTACGCTTCTATGCCAGCTCTCCTTCAAGAGTTCCGTATACTGTGAGGATCCCGTTGTGAACATTACACTTGTATTTAATGTTGAAACCCTAAGGTTATACATTTTCATTTGAGAAAAACATTCTTGTTATATTTTATTTTTTATTAAGAAAATCTATTTCAAAATATAATTCTATATAAAAATTGATTGAAAACAACATAAGAAAAAATCAAATATGAAAAAATACTTCTTAAAAATGCGAGAAATAAGTACGATTCCTGGTCTTGGCTGCGTATGTAGGAAGCAAACACAAAGTTCAGTGCGGAAATAACTATATTTTTGAAACAGATGAATTGGGACCGGTGGCCAGTCCGAATTCATTTCTAAAGTATCTAATTTACATAGGGAAGCATGCGTCTCCAAGCCTACGGGAAGTTAGCATCTGTGAAGCCGTATGAAAATGAATACGAGGACACTTTTAGGGGGAGCAGGGTTATCCCGGAAGAAGGGGTAAGGGCGCGCAACAAAGCAACAGGAATTCGGCCGTGAACTGACCACCGGCGGGGTAGCAAAATAGACGAAACCGGACAGCTCACGTGTTGCCCGCGGCCAGTTCCGGGTGGAAGGGGTAGCCAGGGGTTCGGGGAGGGGGCGCTGCCGAAAGCCACGTCCGCGCCGTGTAGCCCGCTCGGCCGGCCACTCGCAGCGCTGCCGGACGGTTACAAAAACTGCCTAGTGGAGCGGCGTGCCCCGGGGCCAGCGCCGCCCCACCCTCCGCTCTTCTCGCGCTTGGACTGAACCGGACATTGACTTTTCCCCCCTCCCCATTTTTATGTATTTTGCAACATTGCCGGACGCAGTGGTCAAACGAGTTCAGGAGAAAGCATGAGCGGCGCGGGGTAGCGGCCCGAAGGGTGGAGAACCACAATTAAACCTCTTCATACATTCGTACGCACGATGCACACGCTTGCATATGCGCCGGCCAGCCCCTCGCCGGCGACGCGCCGGACTGCGCCTGCCGCAGAACTGGTCTTCGGGTGAAAGCTGCATGATTTAAGGGGGACGGGGCCCAAGGGGGTGAGAGGCGCGCCGACTCGCCGTAAGGATGTGTGCGAGGAGATAGGGGCATGGCGCGCTTGGGCGAGGCGCGCCGTACTGCACAGACAAGCAGGCAGCATAATGGACGAGAGTGGACCTTCGCCTCGACCCCTTTCCCCTCTTTCCCCTCCCTCCCCCCGGAGGCCCCCACTTAGAACTGGACTTCAGTGGTCAAACAAGTCTTGGGACAGTACCTACCTCAAAAACCCGTTTTTCGTTTCGAACGTTTAAATGATGGTAGAATAAAAAAAATACCCCTCCCGTTTGTACTTTCTGTATTGTATTTACTTGCCCAGTCGGACCTTACAAGCTTCCCCCAACCTTCTCCAGTTGGCTCTCTTTCTGGCGCACGTACACACACACGCACTGGACATTCAGTTTCGGGAATGCTCTCCGGGGAATGCGCGTGTGTCGGGAGGCTCGCGCCTCCGCGCTGCGTGTGCCGGGCGCCCGCGCCCACGTGGGTGCGGCGGGGTTCCTTGGGCGCTGGAGGAGGTGCGCTGGGCGCCAACGGTGCGTGTGACATGTGCAATGCTCGTGGCGGAGAAGAGATCCCGGAGCTCTCGCTTCGCAGTGCAAACAGGGCAGTGCTGTTGTAGAATATAAAATATGTCGAGTGACAGATCGGAATATAGTGTGGTGGAAATTATGTCATTTCTTGTCGTTTCTTACTGCTGTCAAAATTTCTTAGGCGTGGGATAAAATAATCCGAGGAAAGTTGTTGGCTGTGAAACGAAATGCGAGTGACAGTTCTGTTAAATATTTTTGTGCAAATAAAATAACGAATCTCAATTCCATCTACATTATTCAACAGTGCAATCAAACAAGGACTGTAAAGCATCGTCCGGGTTCATAGAGATCGTCTTCACAGATGTACAACCAGCGATGGATGCCGAAGAAAACAAACACGCAAGCCAACGACCAGAGCAGTCAACACCATCGGTGCGCTCAACGCCCAGCTGTCGACGCCCCCATCGCCAGCGCTCTCCCCATGGCCATCGACCTCCCCATCGTCCGGGAGATCCCCAGCGGCGCGGGAGCCGGCGTGGAGGTGGCGCATTCGAGGCTGTCGGCTTTATGGCTCGTCGGTTGCGGCGGCGGCGGAGGCGGCGGCGGGGAGTCTGCAGCGGGGTTTCCCGCACTTAGTGGTATGTTCTCCGAGCCGCGTATTCCGCCACTAAAGTGACGCTCTCGATCGGCATCACCGTCACGCGGGCCCGCTCACGTCGCCGCCAGCGACGCGCTGCTCCTCCACGTCCCGTAAACACCTTTCCCCGTCAGCTACGTGCTACCTTCCCCACGACCCAGTGCAGTGATAAAACAAGAAACGTGCGAGTAAAATTTGGGGAAAAATCGTCACGCTCGGGGAAATGGTTATGAGGCTTTCCACTTCAGGGGTGTGATTCACGTGTAATGTTAGTGCCAGTGTATGGGTTCACCTAAGAAAACGTTTTGTGATCAATACCCCAAACCAAAAATATAAACCCGTTTGTTCTGTGAAAAGGCATAGTTATTTGAAAGCCAAAAAACGAAGAAACCTAATGTCTCTTACATTGACAACCACCAAAACAAAATCTATGTAAGGTTTGTTTGATCTGGCTTACTTTTTGACTATTTTTCTCGTATATTAGCTGTGTATTAATAACGTGCGCAAGTACATTTTAGAATATCGCTTCAATGAACCAAGTAGAACTACTTTGTCTTAGTTCGGTTTGAACAATGAAAGTACCCTTTTACTCTGAATCAAAATGTTCTCTCATGAAAGTGAATCTTGAAGGTGGGTTTTCTTTCCAACTTTCTGAAACTCGTCAACTAATATTGAAAAAGTAACTAAAAGAAAATGTTTATGGCCCGTCCTCATGTTCACACGAATAATTTTCGGAAGTATCTACCAAGTTCTCTAATGAGCTGTCATTTACGTTTTTTTCTCAAACCGAAACGAGATCGTTACAACTCAAACTTCTCCTAGCTATTATAAACCCATTTAGTACATGGCATCAACTTTCTCGTAAGCATTACCAACATGCTTCGAGTATAGTGCATTTTTGCTTGTTTCATGCGACATATTTGAAAGAATGAAGAAACATTCAACTCTTCAAAAAGCAGTTTGTGAAGCTATAAACTCATATAGCTATTGTTTGGTTAAATGAGAGTTTTGATTCACATATCAGATCCACCTTTTGTTCTTGGAATGAAAAATTTGCTTCGGTTAAAATGAATTATAAGCTTTGCATTATAATGACACAAAATGCCAAAAACTGCAACATGTTTCAGGGAACGAGACATTTATACCTTGTGAAAACAATTGTAACATTGAAGGGGGATTCTCACGAATCGTGTGATAAACAATTTAGTATATTGTGCGTGTTAAAAAATCGCATATAATGAATCCTTGGGGTAAGTATCAAAATTCAGTGTGAACGACACTACATTGTTTTTGGAATGAGAAATAATTCCTCTAAACAAAACTTATTTTTCCTTCGTTTATAAATCTGTTGTATATACAATATTCAGCACGTATGAATTGCCGTTGTGAATTCATATAAACCACTCTTTGGTAAAAGGCAAAAATTCTGTTTCGACAACATAATACTACTTCACAAAGAAACTGATTTGATATTGAAACGAAAAAGCTAAAACGATGTTCGTTTACTGCTTTTTTTCGTGCGGCTTGAGCTACATACCTCGTGTATGCGTGTCGCTCAAAAGAAATGCTAGTTTCAATGAGAGTGGAAATAAACAATCAGCAGGAACCACTTGTCAAGTTCACTTGGAGAATTCAAAGAAATGCATATTTACATAATTCTTAAATTATCAAAATAAACTCCAACATAAATTGATGTTTTTCGTTACGGTTACAAACCTAAAAAGACAGCATGATTATCTAATGACGTTTTGTCTCAGTTCAACCATGAATTCGATGCCAACAGTATTTTTAAGTCCAATCGGAAACACATATGTCGTTCTGGGAGCATAGCGACGCGGCATGAAGCGAGCCCATACGTAGAAGCTGGCGCGGACTCGGCATCGCAGACTCCGCAAGCGAGTGGCTGTTGACGTAGAGGAGGTGAAATGGCTATCAAACAATTAAGCAATCAGCTGGCTCCAGAGGAGCGAGCGAGCGAGAGAGAGAGAGAGAGGGGGGGGTATGGGAAACTCCTGCGTCACTTGCCGCC
>BOPP01000004.1:16931748-16950074 GCA_017312745.1 Gryllus bimaculatus | reverse complement strand
CGCCGGGCGAGGCGAGGCGAGGCGAGGCGTGGCGAAGAGGGGGTGCGTGTGGGAGCGAGTGCGCGGGCGGAAGCCGTCGGATGTTGCGACGCGGAAGAGAAGGAAAACATATCGATTTTCTCTAAGCAGTTACAAGTTGGCGGAGCGCGCGGCGGTGCGGAGAGGCGCGGCGCGGCGCGGCTGTCCCCGGAGAATGGCGCGGGCTGCGGACACGCGCTGGACGACTGGAGCCTCGCCGCTGCCAGCCGCCCGGCGAGATGCCGAACGACGCGACGAGCAACGGGACTTGGACCGCGCGCGCGACCCGTGTTGAATTAAAAGAGGCCTGCGTGGATGAATCGACACGGCAATTCATTGCTACACCAGACGAATGCTCATCTGGTTCTGCTAGATTCTCCTCTGCCCTTTTACTTTTTCGACTTCCTTCTTAAGAAGGGGAAGTATTGTAATCGTGCGCCTCTGTACTGTATCTACATGGAGTAAATTACTTCCACTAACACGTTCTGTAGTGAAATGTATGTTTTGTGGGTCTTTGATACCGAAAAATAATTTGAGGGCAAAACGTCTGTCCGTCTTCGTCCGTGGTCAAAGGTGGCGCTTAAACTGTTCAGTCGGTTTCTCCAAAATTGATATTTTTTACTAAAAACAAACTGAAAGGCCTTCGTGATTGAGCCGGATATATTTATTTCTGGAATTACTTTACATGAAGCCTCAACAATATTTTCAAATGTTTCTCAAAAATAGCTCCAAATTTTTGGGTTTAACTTTGCCCTCGTATACTGTAATAAAAACTCTTAAGAATGGCTGGGTCTTATTTTAGTTTAAATCCCTGATTTTGCGAAAAGTTCGAAAGTTCAAAATTTATTTTGCCACTTTCAACAACTACAATACTGAAGATAATGATTTTACTTTAATAATGTCACTTGTCCAATGGAAAAATCTTGAAATAAGGCCATGGCCTTCGAAAGTATAAAAAATATTTGCAAATTATTTTGTTAAACTTGCGCAATTTTTCAACAATTGTTTTCTCAAAAATGGCTCAAAATTTTTGCTTTAAATTTCCTTCTTGTGTGTATCGAAGGACAGTAAAAATATTGTGCTCGTCCTAGTTTCGGCGAACTCTTGTACTTTCTAAAATTGCAAAACAACTACTATTTCATAAGTACAATATTGAAGATAGAGATTTTGGTCTTAAATAAAGTCGGTTTTAAAAAATAAGATCTTTGAAGTGTAATTTTTTTAAATAGCAGTTTTCGTGTAATTTCTTTTTGAAGTTAATGCAGTTTATAGTAAAGCATTTTCTTAAAAAACAGCTCCAACTTTTTTCATTATTTTAATTTTTTTCCCACCAAGAGAAAAAAGACGCTTAAAAATGGTTTTTTAAATGGAAGTTTAAAAACGTTAAAAATGGAAGTTTTCATTTCTGTTGATCCTCTGAAGTTTCGAAAATTGAAAAAGGTAGAAATAATGAGAGAAAGTAGATGTGATTGTAGCACCATTAATTTGCCTTTTATTATTCCCAATTATGCACAGTAAAATAGTTTCTAATACTACAAATTCTCTGTCAAAAAGCAAACTTTTAAGATGAAATATCTGCAAAAAACAATCAATCTACAATGTTTAAGTAAAATTGCAAAGAATAAAATAGATTACATGAATTATAATAATTCATATGATTAAGAAAACATTGTTACGTGCTGTCTTGTGAAAACATCACAAGCTCGGTATCTTTGACGAAACTACAAAAGTGATACATGCCTAACTACCGCAGGAAACTAGAGATTCAAACAAACCTGCAAATAATTATTTTCACGAATTTTTTGAAAGGAACATCGATTTATTTTCTTTATTACAAGACAATGGCTGTAAAATATATGGTCCAATTGTGGCATGATTCAATTAAGATAAAGTAATCTTGATGGCAAAAGGGCCAAAAACTGATCTTTGTTAAATATATCTTCAGAAGACATTTCCGATTTGCTTGAAATTCCACAGAATAATTTTCAATCATCAGTCCTCCGTATATCTGTTTGACAGTAGTATTTCCATCATATTCAATTAAGTGTTGTCTTAATCCCTTATTGAAGATGGGTGAAATCGCAACGATTTGTATTCTAATCAATGTGTTTCTATTCCGAATTCTTGGTGAACAACTAACTTTCTACACCAATATCCCCGTCAATTACATTCTCATTGCAGTTGAACTTAATATCTTGTTTTCATGCTAAAGAATATTATTATTGGCAATACATTATCAAATTATAAACTTTATATTACTTATCGATCCAATTTCTAAAATAAAATAGTTTAACAAAAAAGGGAAATAGTATCTCCTAGCGTAATTCCAAACCTTTTACTTAGGTATGAATTCTCTGAGCAAATAAAGTTGAATACTACGTTATGCTCTCCCATTGAATGCATCTAGACATCTTTAAAATCCAAGAGGGATTTTTAATATCATCAAATAATTTTTTCATCGGGAACGCAATATGTAACAGTCTATTAATTCGTCACAATTTATGATCGAAAAGTATCCTAGTTTTATTCATTTCCACGAATAAAAATACTTTTTGCAACATTCACAAAATAACGAAATGGGATAAATAATGTACATTTTATTTATATTTTATATTATATTTCTATTGTTATATTGTATTCATAATTTTTATATTCATTAATTTATTTATATTATATTTTATTTACTCCTATTTAGCGGTAAAATAATGATAACTAGTATGATCTCAATTATCTAATTCATTACCAAGAGGTAGTATGTCCTAAACTTTGCTTGAAGCACTAAAAGAAAAAGATACATTCATTCAACTGTAGTCTTAAGATAATAAACTATATAACTTTTCAGTAATATTGTTTTAAGGCTTGATAATTATTCCAACATGTTCTTCAGGAGAGCTCTCTATCAAAATCTGCGATAATAATAATAAATACAAATACAAGAATATAGAAAAAATCAACACATCCCCTGCTTCATTGGAACTATAATGATTTCACAACAAAGCGAAGTGTAGCAAAAATATGTATTTTATAGCAAATATTTTTATTCAGTTATTTCAAAATACATATACACAAAACTAAAACTTTAATTAACTTAAACGTAGTTTTTCACTCACATTGATACTAATACTTTCAAATAATCATATTTTAAAAATACTTATCAGAATAGTCAATCTTGGAAAGACAACAACTTATTCAATATCTTAATTTGCAACACGGAAGGAATAATACGTCATGTTTTCACTTACTAAACCCATTTTATTTTAACAATGGGTTCGAATTAGATACGGATGGTAAAAGCGCTCTTGATCACCGTCCCAAACTTCATATTCAAACTTATTGGTTTTCTTATCTTCAGTCATTCCTTACACGTTTTCTTTCAATAGTGACAACGTATTCATAAAATGCAAGTGGGTTACGTCAATCATATGTGAGATATTCTGTAGTGGAGAGCTTACAAAGGTTTAGAGAACCTAGATCCTTAAGTCCTAGACGCATTATCGACATGTGACAGTATGCCATACTAGCTCAGAAAAAAAATTCCACTGTTACTGAGTCATATAAAGATGCATTTGTACTGAGCAGTGCATCGAAATATTTTTTTCTATACATTTTATTGTGTAAAAGCCCATTGGTTTCCTTTCACAGTAAGACGATTCTTAAAAATGCTTATCAGTCATTCTGATAATGAAGTGCCTATTGATGTATAGTTCAACTACAAATATGTTTCCTCCTATAAATAGGGAAAGCTTTGCAGGCCAAGACCCATTTTAGCACTGACGACATCGAAATCGCGGAGTCATCTAATGTTGCCTTTTGTGATAAAAATGTAACAGAAAACATTTAGCGGTAGTTTTTTGATTTTCCTGACTGCTTCGGAACCACATCTTGAACCGATTTTATCTTTTTTCGTGGATCATCGTGATTCAAAATTTCGTTTCCCACTCCACTGAATCATCACATACATGTTTTTGGTACTTTTACGAGATTTTCACAAACAAACAATAAATTAACCAAAGAGCGGAGATGCCTAACCTTTTGACGCTCATCATTTGCCAGTGCCGCTGACAGACTTCTGAGGAGATTCAACAAATGATCTTTTGATACACATAAAATACGGATTCAAATGTCGAAAGCATTTTTACGCAACACCCCACGAATTATAAACCGATGCGTTCATCCCCTTACGGAAGTTTTTGGACTGTAAATGATTTGTACTATATTTTTATTTGCAGTCTGTTTCATCACAACAACAGGCACATGTATGGCAGATTTACAAAGAAAATTTAGTAAACTTTGCATTTCAGATTGCCATACCACGAAGTTATTTTGGAATTTTATGTGAATTATTTTTCTATAGTTTTGCTGATTGATTCAATGATAGTTAACTAATACAGCATGTTCGACTTCGCGGATCAATTACAAGTCTCGGATTTCAAAACATTTTTATTGCATTCAATGAAATGATGAATCGATAAAAACATATTTTGAAAGCTGAGATGTGTAATTAATCCACAATGTTAATCCTTGATCTTAATACATTTGGATTATTTTTAGGGGCGAGTATCGCTCGTAGCCCTTCCTCTAATAACGCGTATGTGCCATGTGTCTTCTGGCGTCCTGTTGCTTGCGCATCGCCGTCGTCGCCTCCGCCCAAGCACGTTAGAGATAAGCAATTATTGTGTTCCGAGCGCTTCATTGATAGCAGGGAGCCATTATCCTCGGGGAAATTTAGGGAAGGCGTCTTTCCCGCCGCAGCCGCCCACCCACGGGCGTTTTGTAAGGCGTATTTTGTGAGTACAAGACTAAAGACTGACCAGAACGGCTCCTCGACTGGCGCTCCACACTTTGTTCGGAGAAGCGAGAGTGCTTTTAGTTTATGTCGCTTCGTGCGAAAGGACAGCGCCGGAATCAAATTTCTTTAATTCTACCTTCTAGTTCATTCTCGACAATGAAAAAAGTTAGAAGATAAATTGGAAAATGGAAATGGCTTTTACAACGAACGGGCTTATTAAATACATCATTAGACTGCTATTATTGAAATTGCTTATTTTCGCTTAATGTCCATACTAATCCATTCCAATCGAAAAACGGTTGATATTTCTCCGTTCTTTGCCACCTCTTCCAATGTAATATGAGCCTCAAAGAACGAGAATAATATCAAGAACGATAATCTCGAGAGCTCTGAAGTGAAGGCCAATATTTCAATTGCTGTAGTCAGGGTATGTAAATATGCGGTATTTAGAAAGTCACAACATGGTTTCATTTTCAGTGAATTAGTACGGGATCGCCATCAGCGGAGGTACGTTGGCGATGGTCTTAGGAGTTCCGTGCGCGCTGCAAAAAAGGGAAGCTTCCGCGCTCTGCGCCGAGGAACGCCCTCGTGACTTCCAGAAACAAATGGAACTTTCAGGAATTACGATATCGGGCGAAATGCGCATTATTGAGCGAACAGCAAAGAAATACACCGGTGCGAGCAATGTTCTTGGGAAGAAGCAATAATATACATAATGCTTTGGGCGCTGAAAAAATTCATAAGCATTGACAGCCGATTAATTTATACCAAAATATTTGCCTATTTGGTCAATTAAATTGCTCATTTATAGGTTTCATCGATTTTTTTAAAAAAATAAAAAATGCATAAAATTTGAAATTTCTTAAAAATAGTTATATTAGGAATTTTTCAGTATTTCATTTACCTCTGGGACACATCCAAAACAATTTTATATTCCATATCTATTTTGTCCCAACAATATATCACACTGTAGTGATTTAATATCTTCTTAGACTGACAAAAATATTGGTTCTCTCATTATTAATTCTATACCACATTTCGACAATTTTTTTTAACCTACTCTTCTAAAGTCATTACTAAACTTTAAACTTTAAAAAATAGTGTTTTAGGCACTATTAATCTGGAAAACATGTGACGAGAAGACGCTCAAATCAGAAGTGTTCTTACGTAATTGGAAATTTAAACTTCTGCCGTACGTGTGTCATTCAAAGCTTTGCGTCATAAGAGGGATCGAAAAGAAGGGAAGGCAGGGGTAACACGCGAGAGAGACAAAAGAAAATCGCACGTTCATTTCATCGACGAGGCCACCGCAGACGTGTAGGTGGGATATGAATATGACTGGACAGCAGGGGACGCTATTTTCTCGCGAGGTTGCAGTTTTTATGTTAACAAATACTAAAAATGCCCAACATTGCTGCAAAGCACTTCGGGGAGGAGCAAAACAATTTGCTTTGTGAATAATGCTAGCCGCTGTATATTAGTACTTTTATCTCTGCTACACGCAAAAGCCTTCCCCGTCGGGATGTATGGTGCATTTTAAGCTACCGAAAAATCCCGAGGCGTGTTCATTTTTCACGGAGACCCTAAGCTCAACTTCCTTGTTTCCCTTTTCACAACGGCATCATAACGGCACAGCTATGCATGGCTCCCCGGAGATGTGTAGGCGGGACACTAAGACTGCTGTTTGTTGCTCGCTAAAAGTATATTTAATTAAAAATAATGAACAACCTGAAAACATGCACACACCAGCTTAGAAACAGATTAAGTCGCAAGATTTGTGTCTGGTGGAGTGGCGTGCCTCGCCGTGCCGCGCGCTCCTGCTTGCCGGACTTGCGGCGGCTTACGTTTTTCTGCGACCGCCTAGCCCTTTCTCCGGCCGAGTTTTAAGTCGCATTGTCTTACGTAATCTCTCTTTTAATAGCCCTTCTTTCTTTTATGTGTTCCTCAGGCGCTTTTGCACTTTACATGCCAGTTTGGCTTTTTGTGCGGGTGTTGAGAATCGCTAGGCGGTAGGTGGGTACGCATGCGAACGAGTGAGAAACGAGTAGCTTGCATGGGAGTACGTAGTTACGCGACCAGCTCAATGTGTGTAAATGGAGAAGGAACAGGGCGAAGGGAAACTAGCAGGGAGTGGCTGGTGCATCGAAATAAAATTGCTCGATTTTTCACTAAATAACATTTTTGTTCGTAATGAAAACAAAATATGTTCCTAGAGTATAAAACCTTACCAAAATGTTGTAAATGAAGCATAAAACATGCATAATATTTTTTTAAATTCAAAATGGACGTTACAATTGATGAATGCAGATAAAAGTGCTGGCCATAAGTAAAAATTATTAACAAGAAAAAGAATACGAAGATCTTAAATTATTTGAAACGCACATTTCCTTTCTAACTAAAATTCCTACGAAAGATTTGTACTACATAGCGCTCCCTTTAATTTGAACCAACCGCGCATATAAATCCTACACAATCTAAACACAGCAATAAATATTTAGTAAGTAACTGTGCGCGCCATTTGATTTATTTTATTTAATTTAAAACGTCCCGAAAAATCGAATGCAATGACAAATAATTGCTAATACATTACCGTATTACCCCGTAATAAATTTAAGCCTTCTTTGTAATACGAATGGTACAATACTCATCATAAGTATTATTTTTAATACCATTCAATGCTGAGAAAAATCACCTTATTGATCGAATCGAAACTTCCATATTTGGCTTCCAATCCACGAGCGGCGACGGCGCAAGAAATGCGTTTATTTCCGTAAAAAGGCAGAAAAAGCAGCGCAAACACAACGTGATATAAATACAGTACATTAAATTACCAGAACCCGTTGCTAATAGCGATCGTAAACAAACAATACTCTGACGAAGAAAGCGTGAACCCGGTGATATATAAGCAATTAGCGTGCTCAAAGTTCTGAAAGCGGCAGTTTACTTGTTTAGTATGACGTATAGCACGTGCCCACACGCGGGTCCGGAGTAGGGGAGAGCGCGGGGGAAAAACGTGGACGTCTTGGCGCACGCCACGCGTTTTCGGCCTGCTTCTTGGCTGCACTGGCGCACGGGCAGCTGAGATTGTTTCGTGCTGCTCAACGGCATGTGTTAATGAGTCGGTGCTTTCGGTTCGTACTCAGACGCAAGCGATGCGGTTCTGTGGTTCTCACAGCGCAAATAGCAAATACCCAGAGATTTGCGTCACAGCCCTGCAAACGTGTTGCACGCAACATCTGCATCGTAGTAGTCTTATCTCCTTTAACTCAATGATCACACGTCCTTTTGTGTCCTACTAACTTTAAGCTTTATGAGATGATCCACTTTCCTTGATTCCCTCGGATATCATGCTGCTGTTTCAGTTTCTGGTTTTGCCAAGAATCAATGATATCATTTACTCAACGAATGGAGGCATAATGCTTTATTTTTCAGAATGAAGCATAATTTTATACCAGAATATTAGACAGTACTTGTAGTCATTAGTGGTAAAAGCTGGAATCTGTTGCTAAACAAGCGTTACAAATATTACTGTATTTTCGATCTTTGGCAAAAAAAAACTAAAGGGAGTAATTCAAATTCTTGATGCATCTTAGATTACATTAATATTAAATTGTTTCGAAATAAAATTATTTGGAATATATTCTATAAATAAAACATTAGCAAAAGTTGCGAGAAATTTTCTCATTAAAATATGTTAATATTTCGAAATAATTATTAAATAACGGAACTCATTTACGGAGGAATAAATTTCTACATCATAATTTGTTCAAGTCAATATTCTCTTAAGTAGAGATGGTTGGTAGTTTTCAAATACACTCTTTACTGTCGCCAGTAGCGGTGAAATGAGCAGTAATAAGCTCATGTGTTATTAGCATCTAATAAGATCGAAGATTTTTATTTTCATGCAAATTTATTATTATAATAATATATGGTTCAAAAAATCTTTTGTTCCTTTTCGTGTCTTCTGTCACTGTTACATTCATTAAAATGAAATATGCGAGGCAGTTTGTATATGATAATTTTACGTTCAGTGCGTACTAACGGTCGAATGTAATACTGGGAAACAAAGCCATCTATATGCTATTTTTTCCGAATTCGGTGGGTCATCGTATTTTACACGGCAATGTTGATCATGATATTAGTTTTTAAAACGGATATTTAATAATAAGAAACGACAATATTTATCATTTTTAATTGTTTAATAAAATATTCGTGTGGCTTTCTAATGCCTATTCTTACGTGTTGATTTCTTATGTTTTAGATTTTTTATAAAATTTGAAAAACAGCGAAAGAAACATTCAACATCAAATCAGAATTTGTAATTGAGTATTTTCTTAACAATATATACATAAATAAATTAGTCTAACATTTATCGTAATCCATCTCGATATCTAACCCAATCAGAGAAACCAAAGCAAGAACCCAATTCAAATAACGTCCGGGTTTCGGTTTGGTTAATAAAGTATTCTGGATTAGGTTTCGGTTTAGGTTTCTGATAACACATTGTTTCATTTCTAGTTCCAGTTTTGACAATTTCAGATGTTTTTTTTATTTTAATTTCGAAATTAATTCCAATGTTCTACAACTTCAATTTATCGATGTTTTGAAGATTCCTTTCCCGGCCAAGATCAAACATTGATAATTTAAAATAAAGAAATAACAAAATGTTTACATCTAAAAACTCAGGCATAAAATTTTGCACTATGAATCACTTCTAATATCGTGAACCAAGCAAAACAAGTGTCATTCTTTTTCGGTGCTAGCAAATATATACAAAGAAATTTTGGTTTCAGATTGACTCTTTATTGAAAGGTTCTGTTTTCGATCACTGTTTAATTTCGGTTTGATGCTTTTAAACTGTTTTTCAAAACGAAAGAGGGAAAAGATTCATAAAGTAAAATAGGATTGAAAAATTTTCATAAAGTAAAGATGATTAACTACATAACTAGGTAGCTATATCCTTCCATAGAAACAAAAGTATTCTTAGTCTGAAGTTATTCTCGGAGAAGACTAATCCATTTTCTGTGTAACAGTTGTAACAAGACCTTAGCGGCTCTAACATCTATTTCATATATTGCTACATAAAAGCGTAATATATTTTTAATTCATCATAGAGAATGTAAAACAAATTTCTTCTAACGATATTAACTAATGGCTTCAGAAACTGTTTAACGGGTCAGTGATAAAAGTTTTAAATTGTAAAACGAATAAGAAAGAGAGATTGCAACATGTATAAAAACATTATTATACATTGTGTAATTTTTATGCAAAATGCCGATTGTGTTTCTGTTAACCTATGTTGAGAAGAGGAAACTGATTTTGAAGATGAATTATCTGAAGTATTTGAAATGTTTTTGTTCCAATGATCGTACATACTACGATGTCATACTTTTTACCCGACAACAAATAAAATACGCAATAAAAAAATAATGTACAATCACTTGTTTTTTCATTATTATCCGCCAAAAATTGTGTCAATAAATAACCTCGATCCGGTTTTCTCTGCTTTCGTAAAGAACATAAAATTGTTAGGTAGCTTCTCGTTTCTTTATTCTAACATAACGAAAAATTTCGCACATAATTGTACTTCTAGTTAATGCGATAGATTTGCAAGGTATATTATAGTAAATTACATAAAAGTAACGTAATATAGTAAGTCATGATAGAAAACTGCAAATATTATTATCTTTGGAAAAAGTATTTTTAAAGTGTTGATAGTGAATAGTAATTAAATATCAAGAATTCGTATGTAAGAAAACTTTACGATTTCTTGTTTGTGTATATCATTGCAGTTGCTTTCTTCAACTGCAGAACGTAATAAGTCTCAAATATTTTTCACCTTCCTTATGTTACCATCTTTAGATCCTATCTATGTCCTGTACGTCTTCTTCCATTCGCATTATTTGTGCATGATGTTTTACTTATTATATAACTAGGTATCCAATGTAATTTGAGTTTCAAAAAAGCTTAAAAAATAACTAAGAGTATTCTTTAGTTAAGCGAGAATTGGCCACGTATATTCTTCTAGCAAGCAGAATGTTTCATATTCCATACTAATAGAGGATGTAATTGTGAAATACTCTATAAATTGCGCATTTTATTGTAATTAATCAAACACTACAAATGCCAAAGTATTTGTAAATTCAAATGAGAATACGATATATTATAAATGAATCTGTTTAAGACAGCATTTTTAATAAATTAAATTTATGATTACAAATTATCCGTAATTAATATATTATCAATATCTAGACCTTTGTGATTCGTATAACGTCATTATACAATTCAAGCGAGATAAAAATTGTTTCTAGCACAATTAGAATTCAGGTTTTGTATATTTTGAAGTTCTTTCCTGCAAAATGATTGTCTTATATGTTTCATAATTGTGGTTGCATATAGTACCAGATAAAGTAAGAACAATATTTACGTAAATCCTTTCCTACCGATTCACAATTCTGGGTTAACAAAACCATGGTCTCCATAAACACTCTGAAATGTTTTCAAATAATATTATATTTTTTGCCAATTAGTTTATTTTAAACAAACAAGAAAGACGGTCGATGCCATGCAATTTCTAGGCAAAGAAAAAATAAAAAGGAAGAAAACTACTGTACAAAGAGTGATTGTAAACAGATACAATACACTTGCACTTGCATTTTGTCATACAAGTGCATGACTACAATTGTATTAAAAGTTTTTTAAAAGGAATACTTTATAGATAGAGGACATTCACGAATTATATACGAAATTTTGGAGGTTACCGGAAATGTTCACAATAAGAATTATTTCACGAATTGGAAAGATGTATGTTAGGAGTAGATTCGCGATTTTGACGATGATCTGTAATATTCAGATGCTAACGTAATCGTTTCTATGATTTGCTAGTGATTACAATTAACATATTCATATTCTTTATCTAAAAGCACTTTGCTGAAGCTTAGTCAGA
The DNA here is from genome assembly GCA_017312745.1 of Gryllus bimaculatus. Taxonomy (NCBI): domain Eukaryota; kingdom Metazoa; phylum Arthropoda; class Insecta; order Orthoptera; family Gryllidae; genus Gryllus; species Gryllus bimaculatus. Next base: position 16,938,321 of record BOPP01000004.1, on the reverse strand, counting down.
ATGTCTGTTACATGAGCAATGATTACATTATAAATATAAATCATTCCGTTTTAATCTACAGTTCATTGCAAAGACCTGTTCCTGAGAAACCATATCCACAAATAAAATTCTGTTCAATAATAATACAATGTAAACTATACTGTAAGACTATACTGAATAAGACTGAAGAGATCGAAAAATAAATTTAATATTAACTAGCAATGAATAGTGCAAAACAACTATGCTAAAAAATTAAACAGGTTTTCGCTTTTTAAACGTATTCGAAGAAAACAAATTGCATTCCTATCACTCAGATTTATAAGTAATCTTATTTTTTGAATGAAACAATTATTCTTTTTTTTATACTTTTTCTTTGGAGCACACAGTGTTCACCACAATGTAACAGAAATCGACGATCAAAAAATGTTTGTCAAAAATGCTACAATTGTGGGGAGATTAAGAGCGTTTAATATACTTCCGTATAAACCTAGTACTTTCCACATACGAATTCATTACTCTCATCTAAAAAATTATATCAGCAATACACAGGAAGTTTAATACTCTGGGAAAATGTGGCTATATTAAAAGAAATCACTTATAAAACATTACGAATCATCATTTTCTTAAACAGTTGACTCTTTTTGGAAGGTAACAAAAATTTTGTGTTATGTTTTAAGGAAACAAAAGAAACATCGGTCAATTACATGTTTTATTTAAATTTGTAAGGCTTTATAGGTGTTGTGGTGTGATATCTTTGGCATTTTTCATAAAATAATTAAAGACGTTGTCATTGCGTGTGTGAGCTTTATGGGTGAATAACATTGTACGGTGGTGTTTTTAAAATAAATTTAAGGGCAAATGTACAGGATGGCCGGGAAGGTAACGTCAAAACTTAACAAATATGTTCTTAAGACAATTTTGAGCATGTTTTATCTAATAATCTAGGTGGATATTCCGAATGGTAAGCCGCGATAAGCACTCACATGTTGGCTTGAAAAAACGCTTTCTAGTACAAAATTTGCACTGCAGAAGCATAGGAATACTCCCGAAACATGCCAATTGTTTATTATTTGCAAAAGAAATTAATATAGTTGTTTAGAAATAAAAATTAACACTGAAATAAAAAAATCTCCCAATTTATAGAAGTCGACTGCTTTTTTATTTCTGGGTAAATTTTTCTTTGTGAACAAATATATTACTTTAAATCGCCATTTTTCTCACTAGTTATTGCATTTCCTTCTTTCCTCCGAACCATTAAAAAGATACTTTGACATTTGAATAGACGCTTCCTGGCCGCCGCCGGAGTGGAACATCTCTATTTGGGCGCGCGCATCTCCCATGGAGCGGGACGTGCTTGGAAGACGGAGGAGCGGAACCCTTTGAGGAAGCGTGCGAGGTCGTTGGCCCGGTGGCGCAAGCGGCCCGGCGAGGTGCGCACCTTCCTCACTCCTCCGGCGAGTAATAGGGTATTTGTGAGCGCCGCCTGCCCCTGCCCCTGCCCCTCCCCCTGCGCGCCGTGGCCCACGGGCCGGCTCTGCGCGTGGACACGGCTGCATCCGCAGGGACACGCCGCTCTTGAAATATGACTGTGTTATTGTACTCATTTCAATACGGTCGGGAAGGCGCGTATTTCTTCCCGAACAAAAACTCGCCACTGAGCCTTGTCCGTTTCTACTTTCGTAATGGACTACCTGGGCGGATCCTCGATCGCGAGGTCCGTCGCCCCCCCCCCCCTCGCACCGCACCGACTCCCGGTCCGCTGCGGCCATCTCCTCGGGTTAAGACTTCCTGCGTCTTATCCGGCGTCCAGCTTCGTGAGCTCGTGCTGCAATCTACACCAGTCCATACGTTATCCACCAGCCCTCCGCATAGGTTATGCGAGCAGAGAGCACCATACAAAGGCTACACACGCGGGCTTCCGAAACTTATTTCCCTTTTCTACAAACAGGTCGGCTATTTCGGGAGATAAATTAAGGAAAATTAGTTGGCTATTTAAACAGTTTCCATAAAATGACTACGCAATTCATCAGTTGTGATATTGTAGTTTCAAGGTGTTGTGATTATAACCATTCTAAATTAGTAGTGCTCACGATAACGAAAGAACAATATCTTCTCTCATATTTCAACAAAACAATATTGTCTAAATAATACGCAATTTCTATGAAACACAAAAATTCGAATAATATATTAAAACGCCATTCGCTGAATAAATAGTAACCCAAAGTTTCGTTTTCTTTCTGGGAAAACCATACTCTTTAAATATGTTTTCTCTTTCTAGCTTTTATAACTAATATTAAACATTACTTTTAAAATCTCAGAACTCTAGAGTTATTTTAAGGCTCAGTCCGATGTGCCTTGGGTATATTCTTTCTTTTTGTGAAGTGAAATGCATTGTATTTAAAAAAAAAATATTCCATCAAATTAAAAATGTCTCGAATCCAGCAAGTCAAAAAACTGGCTAATAAAAACCTCATCTATACGACTAAGCAAATGTCACTATTACTATTTATTAATATAAATTGTCTTTCAAATATGTATGATTAATTTTTTTCATAAATCAATGACTATTAACATAATTGCTTATCATCTTGCATATAAATTCACGGTTAGCTTTATATGATCTGTCTAATAACCATTACTAGTTGTAAGAATGTAAGACACGAGAATCTAGTATTCCACTAAAATCCAAAATCGTCGTAAGTGTAGGTATCATGTATTCTAACAGATCTATTCAGGATTCAGGACGTCCCTCGACGTCTTCAAGATATGGCACTCTCGCGTATTTGCTTTTATCCTCCAGATTGAAAAATAATTCAAAATTATGAAAAGCTTTTAATGACTCATCAAGTACACAGAATTAAAAATATTATAAATGAAGAATTATAAAAGAGAAATTAATATTGTTCTGGCTCACAATTGGTGCGTGAAAATAAATTAAGCAAAGCCTACTCCGAGACCATTTTGCAAAGAATCAAATACGCCCAACGGTTCAAATAAATATCAAAAATCATTCCACAATCGAAGGCTGTTAATACTTCCAATAAATTCTAACAGAAGACTAAAACATCCTTCTCTCTTCAACGCAACACTTACCTATAAAACAGACATCAATTCATTATGCACACATTGAATTGAACTTTAGAATGCTACAAGTAACTCCAATCCCGATATTCTATAAAGATTCCTACTTATTTTTATTGAGTGATTTTAGTTCAGTTTAATGATGCATGGTATCTCAACAATTAATAATTCACACAGTCATGAAAATTCTAACCATAAAAGAATTAACGAATATCATCGCACTCAAATTCACCTTGAAATAAATATATTTCCTAAAACTTGAGAAGCAAGATGGTTTAAAATATTAAAACTACTAATTTAACAAATTAATAATTTTAGTTAAAATATAATGTAACAACTAGTGATCATTTTCTGTTGAACTCCCGTTTTAACTTGCCTAGGAGAATTGCTAGTGAGGAGAAGTGGCTAGAAAGTAGAGTGGCTATGGAAGCCACAAAAACGACTACGAACAGAAAACTGATGATGATGGCTAAGCCATCGAACGCTGCTATTCTAATAAATAATATTGTTGACAATGATGACTCATACAATTATTTCATTGTAAATGCCAACGAAAACGCACCACAATACTAATATGTACAAAGACTACACCGAAAGAAAAGAACTATTGGAGTATATCAGATCCATGATACTGTAACAAGGAAACTTGTTACAGTATCATGGATCTGGTAAACTCCAAGGGTTCTATTTTTTCGGTATGAAAAACACCGAAATATGTACGTAACTGAAATTGGCTGAGAAGACCGCTTTCAATGGTCGATCTATAAATCGTGAAATTTAAGTAGGAATATTCGTTGTATACATTTTTTAAGCTTACTCAAGCACCATGACAACACGTACGTGGGTCCGAGAATTTCTTAACATTGAAGTTTTTCTTTGCGGTATTCTCGAAAGAAAATAGTCTGCAAATAACTTTGTGAGAAAATTGTCTGAATGTAATAGGCGAGGTCTGCCAGATCTGTAAAAGTCCCTCATTAAATTAATATATCCTCTAGCTTGAGTAATAAACGTGAAATAAAAATGTAGATTGAACAAAATTTTATTAACTGCGGAAGAACTACGTCACTTCAAGTTTCCTATTTTTAAAAGATAGATTGTTTGCGACTTAGATTGTAAACGTGCTATACATTTTCAATTTTTCCTAAAACAATATAAGTGGACCCCAACAGCCAAAATCCTGTATATCCTTAGGATTCGTGAAGATATTGAGATTCATAAATGGTTTCTTTTGCTTTTATTTAGACTATGAACTTTGGTACTTCGTAATAATTTTTTTATTTTTTACATAACCTAAATACTGCTTTTTAGAAAGATTTTTTAAAAATCAGTCTTAATTTTTAATGTTTACATCACATAACACACTTTCTTAAAACATCTGCAAATGTAATTTCAAACGAAGTATTTAATACACGTAAAATATTCCTGAGTGAAAGAGTTCCATCTCTATCACTGTTTTCACTCAGTTTCCAAGATATTCTGAAAGGGAATGCAAAGATGTTGCTTTGGTTTCCTTTTGGACAGTAATTATAGTTGAATTCATTTCAAACCGGAACATACAGTTTAAATTGCTTTTATCACCCAATAATATTTTTTGAATCATATATAAACAAATCATGCATAGAAATTTATTTTTCTGTGCTTGTTAAATATCAAGACAGAAAATGTACTAAACATATCTATTTAAATAGGGACAAAAATACTGAATTTATTCCAGAAGAAAATATTGCTTAATAAAAATTTCGAAAATTATATTGCTTCTTTTTAATGAGTAACAAATAACTTTCTTCTGAAATTATTGCTTTGAACGTAATTAAAATGTCAAATACGTTTTGTAATTGCCTTTTTTGTATAAGCATAGACTCTGCACCCATGTTTATCAAACGTCATTAAAATTCGTTCTACGGAGATAGAATTGAGCTCTTTCAAAGGGAAGGGAAGTGCATTGTCGATAGACATTTCTAAGGCACATTTGGCGACACGTCATCCTGATAAGTTCACCAATTCAACCTGATTGCCCGGAATACACAACTGCGCACTAACCTCGAAGGGAGCAATACTCTGAGCAATTGATTGATGTCCAAGGAAGAGTTAATGGACACTCATATGCGTTATAAACTTGGAATGACTGCTTTCAAACATTAGCATTTGCCGACACCTTTAACGGAAAAGATCATTTAGGTAATAGACTTTTTTGGAGCACTTCCATTACGAGAAAATGCTTCCGTTTGTATTCCAACATCAAACGATACTTACAAAATTCTCATCCATAAGCACGTTAATTGTTAAAAATATTTCTTTTGAAAATTCCAAAAATTAGGTTTTTTATGATTTTAGGTAGATTAAAATGTTTTAGGTTAAAATGTCCATTGACGTAATAGTCTGCCAGCAAAAATGTCCAATATAGGATGTTCACTGCAAAACACCGAAAGGCAGAAACGTCCGCAAATAAAACTGTTCCAAAAAATGCCGCAAATTTTTCTATGTATATTAAAACGGCAAGATTGTACAATGAAAATGGAAAATTGTACACACTGTGAAACAATAAAATACTTTGCAATGCAGTATTGGACTTAAGACGTTGCTAAGCAAATCACTGATGCCATATTTTTCAGTTGAAATTTCAGTTGTACAATGGTTTGGACAATAAAATATCAAAATAAGTGGATGATTATATACACATCACATATGTGAGAGGCAGTCGTGCTCAAGGCCGCAAAGAAGTCCTCCGAGATATCCATTAGAAATTTGGAACATGTACCTGCCTAGCCGTCATGGACGAATACCGCGGTAGAAGCTTTTCACAGCAAATTCGCGAACATGGTTGCTGCTCACCATGTTAGTATCTGAAGATTGCTGTGTCATAAAAGAAATGTACAACACGACAAAGATACTAGCTAAAATGAAAGCTAGTCATGAAAATGTTGGGCTTCCTGAAATTGAAAAATATAATGCCACCAAAAGAAGAATAGAAAATATAGTGCGGAAGTACAACGAATACAAAACAAAATATCGTTAAAACTCTACCTACAGGGTACAACATATAATTTGAAGCATCAATTACAGCCACATACAAGAAGGCAGCAGGGGGAACGTGAATAAACTTTACGGTGGACATTTTTCTAATTTGGACCTTTTAATTGAAATTTATGGACATTTAATAAACTGGATATTTTGAATGGAACATTTTAATCCAAACCGTCAAACATATTTTCATGCATGCAAAAAATGAAAAAACATACGATTTCGAAAATAGAATTAAAGTCCGAGAAAACTTTAGGCATATTCTAGAGGTTAGATAGGAGACCCTCCTCAATATAAACACGTTCTTGCTGATATAAAAATGACATCGATCAGAGCAAGTGTTGAGATTAATAGATTTTGGTCTTTACCTCGGCGTCACCGTAACGACGTGTTTCGTCGCTGGCCTACCGACCGACACCACGAGTGTTATGAGAAATATCGCGGTAACGCCACGGCCTAATAAACCGAAGCGTTTAGCGGCACTCCGTCTTG
>BOPP01000004.1:16909595-16931613 GCA_017312745.1 Gryllus bimaculatus | reverse complement strand
GCGGCTTCGCTGCTTATCCTTCCCCTTCTCCCTCGCCTCCTTCGCTCTCCTTGCTTTGCTCTCCCTGGCGTCTCCGCCGCTCGGTTCAAGTTTCCTTGCCTTCCATTTAAAGTTTGTGCACTCACATTTTACACATTCATTAACAATATTTTCTAATGCGTTTTATTAGTTCATTATTACTTTATCTTAATGATGAAGTTGAATGAACTTAATTACACTTTTACAAGTTTTGCTGTTGGACGTATATACAGTGCAATTATTTTGAGATCAACTTAAAATACGCCTACTTTACAAATACGGCCATTATCCTGAAATTATAATACGCTGCCTACAGCAATTACGCGATCTATCCTTCAACTACAGTCTTAATTGCACTTATATTTATGAAGGAAAGTATTCCTAAAGAGACGTTGAAGTTAAGTTTCACGAACTTTACAGGAGGAAATATCGTTTTTACGTCTAACCGAGCAGGTTTGGTGGGGCAATGAAAAGCCCAAGCTCAGCGTTATTTTGCAGCGTGGCCCCTCGTGATAGCGAAGTACGTCATCTCGATCGCTCGCAGCCGGCTGCAAGGCTCATCGAGGAACTCAACCAAAGTTGAAATGTTCTGCAATATCTAGAGGGGCGGACTTGCTCGTCGGTAGGGGTACTTTAATACCTTTTTCAGTGTAATATCTCTCTCTACGATAAAAACTTGCAAAGGAAAGTTTAAGTAGTCTGAAGCATAAACCTTGGTAATGACATACAAAAATTATCAGTTAAGGGCCTTAAAGAGAGTTTCAAAACTAGAAGAGAGTACTAAGAAATTCAAGCCCTCACAACTAACGGAGTGACGAACGGAAATAAAAATAATGAATTTAGTTATGAAATTGGTTAAAATGAAATTCTATTCTGTAAATAATCACTTATCGAAAATGCAATATAAACGTTCCTATTAAGAACTACGCTTAAAATTAATTTTGAATTTGTGTTCAAAATGAATATTATGTATAACATTTGATAATATAAATATTTTTATGGTGGGATTCATATTTGTGTCATTGCTAATAAGGTAATTTTTAATATTCATTGATTCCTATTATCTTAATAATTTAGAATATCTGAGTAATCTGATAGAATATTAAAATTATTTCAATTGTTTTATATTTTTCGACATGTATAACCAAGAATTTTCTAATTTCAATTATAATTACAAACGGAATTATGATATTTTTTATTGGAAAAAATATAAACTTTTGACTTCTGTTCCTCTTCCGGTGATAATGAAAACCTTGATACCCAATACCGGCGATATATAATAAATGTGATAATTCGAAAGTATTAATGGTAGTAGTAGAAGGAGTAGCAGCAGTACCATGATAAAGTAATACAAAAACGCCCATTGACTTCATAATTTCTGGAACACATTTTATCGTGTAGATGCAAAAATCGTAATACAAAGCATGTGAAAAAAATTTGTTAATTTAATTTCTTCGTTCTAAGACATCTGAAAGCATGAAATGTAAAAATTTAAATTCTACATACAATCCCGGTATATTATGTAAATGCTAAATTCCATAAAGCAGTGAATTTTCAAAATGATGTATATTCCTGTTATTTCGAATCTTAAAATGATTTATTTCATAATTCATTAAACATTTTCATACAGTTTTATGGCTCAGGAATTGAACATGGTTTGGTTTGAGAAGATGAATCTAACCCTCATGGTCCTCAACTATTAATAAAATTTCATGAAAACAAATTTAATTTTTTACTTGAAAAACATGTTATAATTATTTGGAGAACTATTGCTCTAGACAATTTCCTTTGTATGCAGAAATACACAAAAGTAAAATGATACATTTGAATGCACCCAGTATATGAAATCTAAGATTGAAAACATTTAAAAGATTTTCTTTGCCGACATAAACGGCGTACCTTTTTACTTCGTTGCCTACTACATACATAGTAAAGATAAAACATTGTCTTACTGCAACGAAGTGTAGCGGTTTTTCTGCAGAAAAGCTCATAATATGTGATCATGATAACGAAAAAGTGGATAATTCTTCTTTCTGTAAGTAGGAAGTAGATACATTGTGCAGTCAGAATCCACATTTTCTGGGTAGTACAGACCTATAAATTGATTTACGGCAAAACGTAGGTTTGCCTGTTCGTCTGCAGCAAAACTAGGGCTTAAACTTTCGTTAGAAATTTTATTAAAATTAATATTCTTCGACAGATCTTGTTGAACTCAAAACTTTGCGAAGTTGAAACCGATATTAGCATCAAGACATTTACAAAATTCTCTCAAAAATGATACGAAATAATTGACCAATTTATTTTGTTCTGGAATAAAGAAAAGTACGCTGATAAAAATGGCGCTCGTTTGATTTGCGATGAATACTCTCAATTTTGGAAAATTAAAAACGTTTTAAAGATGTTCGGCGTCGTCCTTCAACTTCAATCTTTCCATGAGATCTGTTCTTCAATATTTGATCGTTGAATGTCGTAATATTTTTTTTAAAACGTGTGTGTAGCATCTGTTCAACATACTTTTTAAAGAGCGGGGGAGGTTGCAATGATGCTAGTACAATTTTGTAAGGTGGTAAAGTACAGAGGTTACTACACTGAAATACTTAAATTCAAATTTCAGCGTGGGCAAAAACCTTGCTATTTGAAAGCACCATTGTGGGTTAAAGTAGTATTTTCATAAAAGATAATATAAACAAATTATTGGTGACGATATGTTTCTGAATATATATAACGTGGTACTGTATTCAGAGCTAAGCTCTTGTTGCTCGTCGATCTGGGTAAGACAGAATGTGTAAATCCAGATATTACTATGAAACAAGTAGGTATATATGTACGTCGAAATAAATATTTTTTTGTTTTTTTTACATGTAAATTCTAAAACCTCAAGGTAAAACAAAATATATACAGTATTAATTTTCCTGACAATAATTATATAACATTGATTGTAATTTAATCGACATTATATTGAATGTAAAATTCAATGTGTTTCAATAATTGTTCATCTATTTTAAGACACTATTCGAAAAAACATTTGAAGATAATACAGTAAAACATGGTGCTTATAAAAATAACAATACTGAAAGAGTTATCGTCCCATAAATACAGCAACGTTCCTTTTATAAATAATGTACGTTACTATATTTCGGAAATACTCACACTCTTCGCTAGGTACCTCCTGTTTGCATCAACCAATTTTTACAGGTCTCAAAAAGAATATCCCGAATATGGGTGATGTTATATTCTCCAAAATAATAGAGTACCCTAAAATGCCTTAAAATATCTCTTACAGAATGTGATAAGAGCGAAATTTGTTTTTCAGAATAAATAAAGCAAATTTATTTCATATGATTAAAACGATTTCCAAAATAATTGATGGCATCAATAAACTCAATTTCTGGTTTATCGGTAAATTAAGCGAATATAGAAGATTGCTCGGCTCGGAAGGTTATGAACTACACCGTAGATAATTCCAAAAAACTAAATTCTATTAAAATATCTGCCGTTTGGTCGTGAGAGACGCGAGCAACGAAGCGCGGCGCGGAGCGGGCAGCGAGCGCGGCCAGGCGCCGGCAGCCTGTGCGTGGCGCGAGGCCGGAGCGGGCGGACACGGCTGGCCGGGCGCGGGCGGCCGCAGAGGCCCGGGGCGGCGGGCTGGCGCGCGCGGCCCGGTCGCCCCCACAGCCGGCGCTCGGCGCCGCCCCGGCCCCGGCCGCCTCGGGCCACCGCCGACGCCGGCGCGCGCCATTCGGTTCGCCGTGCGGGCACGCGCCGGCGCGGGCGCCGCGCCCCGACTTCGCCCCCGAGCCTCACAAGCGAACCACTAGAGCGTCGCGCCGCCCTTCGCCGTGTCTCCGCCCCGCCCCGCCCCGTCCGCCCTCATCCCGACCTCGTACCGCCCACCTCCGAGCGGCGACGGAGGGCGCGCCTGCACAGTTATAGGTGACGGAGGCCAGGCCCGGCGTCCCGTGCTTTGCTCGCGGAAATGTGCCGTTTCGCCCGCCCTCCGTACCCGCCGTGCCTGCCCGCCCTCCCGCGCCGGCCCCGCCCTGCGCCGCGCCGCGCCGCGCGCCACCACGCCGCACACATGCACCGATGCACACGAGACGTCTGCTCGCCAAAACGCCGCCCGCAAGCGAGCCCACGTGCTCCGCGCGCGCCGCCTCCGAGCGCGCCACACACGCTGGTCGCGACGGCGCTCCGCGCGCTCGGCGCCGTCGCGGCGGCACGCCCGCCCCCACCGGGCCTGCCCGCAACGCCCGCCGGCCCACTGCGCCGAGCGCCCAACCCGCCGCCGCCCATGCGAGAAGCCGCGCCGATCGCCGCGATCTCAGACCTAACAGAGACTAAACTTTCCCCGAAACAATTCCCGATTGAATTCCCAAAGCCCGACCAATTGACAATTCGTAATAATACGAGGACTCCTGCGAAGCGTCGCAACAGACGTGGTGGTGATATGAAGTCATAACATAAAATGAGCTTAAATAAATTCCCTTCAAAAAATAAGAAAAAAAAATAGCCGACATTTCCTTACAAACATATTTTGGCGTGGTATGAACCGTATAATTTATAAAAAAAATAATTATTGGAAGATCAAGTAATTAGATTACTACATTCAAAATATAAATGTTGCTGAATGGATCCCAAATTTCTGTCGGAAGAATTTAATGTCTCACATAAATACCGACCAATGCATTATAATTGGCCGTGTTTTCTGCACCTTTTCCAAACCCTCTAAATTTTTTTTTTTTTTATTTATGTAAGGCAAAGGAAACGCAACCAGCGCACAAAGAAGAGACAATGAGTGCCCAATAGGATACTTCCCGAAATTACTTTCGCGAAGCAAATTATACTTGTCCTGTGCAGAAATGAGATAACTGAAGAAAGGAGAAGCCGGTGATGAGAACCTCGGCTGCCAACCCGTCCTGGCACACGTTCCAGCGACGCAGGCGGAAGATGGAAGTGAGAGGGGAAACATGTGGGGGACTGGACTGGAATGTCGTGGAACGTATCTACCGGTGCGGTGCCCAGAGGAAAAACGTACACTTCTCTCCTGGAAGAATGAAACAATAACCCGCAGCGTAAGGTTGAAGCATAGCAACAAAATCTCCGAAATCACAATTTCCACACAGTAAACAAAGTGAATTTGTAATTGGTAATTGATGACAAATGTTGCGCATGAAATACTTTCTATGCCTTTAACACCATTTTAGAATTTTCTCCTCAAACTTCCTCTGTTGGAAGCCTGAAATTTGATAAGAGGAGCCTCTGCATACCAATCATTCAAGCCATGTTATATTTGAATGAAGCATATATTGCTTTGATAGGAATTTGAAAAGTACCGCACTTCGACCGCCGGCTAATTACCACTCTCCCGTTGTTTTATTATAGCGTTTCATACAAAATTTGGAGAATATCAAATTCTCCGCGTTTAATAATTACGTCATCTTTTTTTATCAGAGGCCACTAAAAGGCCACACCTACCTCTAAACACGAATCTTACATTAACATAAGGAAATTATTTATTCCATGCATTTTAAAAACAACTATAAGAAATTGGTATTATTTTTTTCTTTCAGCAGATTAAAATGTGTAGGGTTAGCTTGGAACTAGGTATTTAGATTAAAATGCTTTGCTGAAGAAAAATGCCCATACAAACTAGCTGATTTTTAAGAAATTACAATGTTTTAAAGAGATTGACAATTTTTAGAAAATCGGCAAATTGTCATTCTGTGCTAATGACAATTTTCATTTAACCAGTCGTATTCACTGAAAATTTTCACGGAGCACATGTAAAAAATCCCCAAGCTGGAATATAAATGTTGCACATGTGATATTGGGCTTCTTTACACATTTAAATAGACAACAGTTATCAGTCGCATTATTAATCGTTTGGCGAATGTAATTATAAATCAATTTCCGGAATCGAAAATCACAACCGTACCGCCCAACAAACAAGCCATAAATCTACCAAACCGCCCACTTGCGCGCCATAACTCATTCTACTGAATTCTGCACGTTTCTTCAATCTCGGGCTGCGGGCTGAAGCGAGCGGGGGTGTTGGAGCGCAGTGCGGTGGCAGCGGTTTGGTGGAAGCGGCAGGCGCGTGGGGAGTTGCCAGAGGGACGGCTCGCTGCCCGGGGCCCGGAGCAAAGCCCTGGCTCGGCCCGGCCGAGCGCCGCGGCGCCTCCTCGTTTTCTTGCGAGCGTCCTCCGCGCCGCCATTTTCTTGCCGGCGGACGAGCGGGCAGGCGAGGGCGGCGGGAGGCGGGGGGGGGCGGCGCGACGTTCGGCGCGGCCCCGAGACGCCGCCGCGAGCCCCGCGCGCCCGAGGCGCCGCCCCTAGCGCGCCGTCCGCCTCCGCCTCGCCGCCGCCGCCGCCCCTGCCCCGGGCAGCCGCTGCGCCGCGCCGCACGCCGCTCCGCGCCGCCCGTCGCCGCCGCTCCGCTCAGCCGGCAGCCGCGCTTGCGCAGCGCCCGGTGACGTTTGCGGCGGCGTCGTGGGCGCCGCCGAGCGAGGCGTCCCGGCCGCCATTACCCGTCGCGGGCGGCCGGCCCCCGGCGCGGCGCGGAGCGGCCCGGCCCAGCGACGCGACGCCCGCCCTGCAAAACCCGCGCCTCGCGCTGTTTAACGCGCTGCTGCCGCGCTTTACCTGCAAATATTGGTGTTGGATTTTTTCGCACATCACACGATATTTGTTTGTGAGTGCTCTCACAGGAAATAAAACTACGCGAATTTGTTTTCCGTGCAAAGAAATGATCCATTGGTCCCTAAAAGTAGTATATTTACAATGAAGCTAAACAATTAGAGAGAAACTGAATATTTTTCCCTGGAAATAATAGTTTACTCTCGGAACTCTTGGTTCAGTAAAACATAGAAGAATATGTGTACATTTCTAGTAGTAATGAATTGCAAATTGTAATGAATTTAAACAATGAATAACGGTTATTTACAAGAAAGCTGAATATTAAATTAAAAACGAATTGTCTTTATGAATTTCTGGAAATGGTTCAAATTTTCTAGAGATATTTATTTCCCTTCCTACATTGATGGATTGAAGAAAAAAATTAATCGAGTATTTTTTCCTATGATAGTATAATATTTACTTGCGTTTATACATCATATTTGGCATAATTACTTGCGTTTAATGAGAGTGGCGAATCGGTTGTTTTTATTGTTATATGTTTCTTATACAATCCTTCTATCTGAAAAATGTTCCTGCAATGATGTTAGGTACGAGTTCATTATTTTAAAAAATGCAAAGCTTATATACCCAGCAAAGAAATAGGGTGTTACTATTTTTAGTATTTTTCAATTTTTCCTCCTAGATGTCTCATATAAATATAATTTAGAAAAGAAAATATAAAAAACTCATTGCGCGCAGAGGGTAATTTCAATAATCTTAATATAGTTGAGAACGAAAGGAAGAAAATGTTCAAAAGTAAATGTCATATTACAAAAAATTAACGTAAGAAATAATTTAACAAAACGATACAGCAAATCACACATCTCCATCATATGAGCGTGCTGTGTTATTGTTTTGCCCCAACTAGAGGTATCACTGGAAGATGTAACGTTTCCTGGAATTACAACAATATATCACAATTATCGATTACGAAGATCGAATGTTGCCATTTTCTGAAATATAATGTGAGCAATACGGAGAAAATAAGTTTCTCCTAAATCGTGTAATGAAGATCAAAATAAACTTTTCAATTTTCCTAATAGGGCATAAAATAAACAGTTCTTAAGGATTCAATTTGAATAATTTTTTCGTCCCAGACTCTTAGACACAATAGTTTCTTCATGAATAGTCCCAACAAATAGTAAAATGTCTTGTTTTACTTGAGTATAAACAAGAATATAATATTTCGCTTATAGATCAGAGTTATTTTTTATTCGTAATTAGTTGGTTTACAAAAATATAACCATAGAATTTTTATATTTATATTCATTGTCCTTGCATTAAGTGTGTAAAATCAGGAAGAAATACATTTTATTGCCCACAATGAACGTTTTATAAAAGAAATGCTCAATGATCGAATTTGAATGTTGCAATTCAATACAAGATAATACAAAAGCCTCTACGTTTTCTTACTTTATTAACGTTTCTCGTTTTAAGATTTATTAGGTTTGATATTTTATATCCAGCAGAAAATAACAGTAATTCATTTTATTACATAGCAAAATTTGAATTTTTAATTTTGAAAAGAAATAATGCCTTTTTATTTTTAATGCTGCGAATGTAATATTTGTCTTTTATAGCTGATGTTTTTTAATACAACGTGGTATTAGAATCAAGAGATACTCTCAACATTTCCTGATATTTTTAAGTAATTCTCATTTTTACGCGTTCTAAAGAGTAACAGGGTACTTCAATAGTATAAAGACGATTTACTGTTTATAATTTATTTGTTGGAAAGAAATTCATTTATGAAAGAAAATATAACATTCACTCGTGAGGCTCTACAAATAGTTGGCCGAGTAATTTTAAACGATCAGAATGAAGTAATTGGGTTCACCCGACTCAAAAAATGTTAACTTGATTGGTGCCTTGCTCCTAGGTTTATTGAAAGTGTTGATACTGGCAAGATCTTTGTAGGAAATACGACAAATTTGGAACGGATACGGTTTGTGAGAAAGTTAAATGTTTAAAAAAATTTGAACAGTTCCTACTTCGAGTCAACTCCTTGATGTGCCAGATTTGTGATAAAGAAAGTTGGTTCTAGTTAGAGATCGTTGTGTACTGTCTTATTGCATAGAAAGGGATATTTTACTGTTACAAGCATTTTAGTTTGAAAGCTTTGCAGCTTTCGTATGTGGCTGGCGCGGGTAAAAATCACACACGTCAAACGTAAATAATAATCGAGCAAAGAATAGATTGTACATTGTTAAGGAAAAATATATTTGTAATGATGGCTTGCGACAGCGAATTGGATCTAAAATGAATAATCTCCTGTTGTCTTCTTTAACTTCAGATATGTTTAAGTCTTCCAGCATACACAAGTTAATCCCTTCTCCTCTGTTATATCTTTACTGCAAATAGATAAAGTATATTTGTGTTTAATATTTAACTGATTAAATACTTTTGTTATTATAGTTTTATCAAGTCATTTCTTCATTGGCTTCTCCACTCTTTTACTAATAGTTTCAGACGTGAAACATGTTGCCTTTGCAAACCTTTGAAACCATCAGTCAATATCCATTCTGTATGTTGTTTCAATTTTGCATGATTTAAATTTCTGTATAAATAAAAAAAATGTTTGAAAACTGCCTTCTTTATAATAAGAAGCAAGAAGTGTTCACAAGCAATTCTTTTATGTCTAGGGACACCAACGTATTATATCATAGCTCACAGACAATTAATCCTTTTGCTATAAAAATGATGTGTTACTTTTCTTAGGAAGAATGTTGGATCCATTAAGAGGCGGTGTAGTTTCATATTTTTCAACAGTATAAACAATTCTATATATATTTCGTAAATGCTATGCCATTGATAATGGCAACTTGTGCTTTTGTGTCTATTTTGCTCTTCTACCTAAAGGTCCTTGCTAACAATAACTAATTTGATGTATTTCCACGACATGATACATGATTTTCTGGCATGGCTTCATCTGTGGAGTACTATTTTCAGAGTATTGGCACCTCCTTCAGCTATATATTATTCCGTATTGTTAATGTCTATCTTAGGTTCTGTATAATTATTCCTTGTCAAATACTCGTTATTGGAAAGCAAGTCATTTTTCAGGAATAAAACGTACTGAAAGAGGCAAAAATCTCAATCTTATATTTATGACAATATCAATGGAATTCACTGAAATTGACAATGTCACCATATAGTATTCAGCATTTTAATGCACTAATGGGAATAATACCAATGTTACTAGTTATTTTTTAATTTTAGACTTTCAAAGATTCAGAAAATTGCATATACATCTCTCTACAAAATAAATTGGAATTTAAGAAAACTACACTAGACATATAATCTGTTAAATGTTTACGATTAGGTATTTTGGTAAGTTGGCCATTCTGTTGATTCCTAAAATATTTGCTTTGTATTAAGTTCATTTTGATTTTCTACCCTCAAGAAAAAAATTGTTTTTAGAAGTAACTAATAATACGTGACATGCTGCAGATCGTAGTAAAAGGACAAGTATTGTCCAAAGTTATGAATAATTAAACAGTTGGCTGTAGCCTTTAGGAATATATATCAGGGAATTAGAGGCGCTGTTTACCTGTAGATGTAAAGAAATATTTTTGTGCTGACTATCATCATTTCCAAAGAATACTGAAATATGTCAAGTAGAATCCAAACCTTAAAGTAGAAACGAATTCTTTTTTTTATTTTCAGTTTTCTCGACATCAAAAATACGTTTAAAACTAAGAAAACTAGATAGCTATGTACTGAAAATTGTCTTTCTAGTTATATTCATCCTCTGAATTAACCAGACCTTGGTAGGAGTACAATTTCAACTACCTATTAAGACACTTCCATTATCATTCTCTTCTCAATAATTTGCTTTTGAATGCATTAATAGTGAAGCAGTATTTTTTCACAGTCTCATTGGCATGATAATAAAAACTGTTATTTTTAAATTTATTCATTGCATGTTCAAAATGTTTCCGATAGAAACATTATGACTATCGTTTAAAAAAACACCAATAATTTAGTTCTTTTTATTTTTGCCAAATAATCATAAGAGATCAGAGAGTTGATGTATTATATAATGTATGATTCCCAACGAATTTGACATGGCTCGTCATTCACGTTGAAACACAAAAAGATATTCTGTACAACATATTTTCTTTACTATCAAAAATTGCTAAGAATATATGTGTTCATTTAATTAGGTAATTTGTCAAAAATTCGTTGCTGTCCAGGAGAGAAATTTTAATTTTATTTAGAAATGTAATAAGACTAACTATGTTAAGCACTTCTTTAAAGAAATATTTTTTTATTAAATATCTTACCGTAAATTGTATTTATTCCGTTATTTTACAAAAAAACAACAACAATTTATGGTAGTTTCTTTAGAAACAATTTCTTTGTCTTAGAATTTCTTATAGTTTCACTCAAATCTACGCTCATTCAAGTTCCAACAAGCTTTTCAAAACCGGATTATTTATGCTAATTAAATAGAGACATTTCACCGTGGCATGCGGTTATTTGTTTGTGACGAGAATCTTATAAACATTCGACATTAATGCCACAATGCTATACAAAATTGTGTTTCAATAAATGCATGGAAAAATTGAAGACTGTTTTGGGTAATTTTCCTTTCGAGAACTTGTCAATCTTTAAGATTCAAATTTAAGGAACAAATATTACTATCTCATTCGAATAAAATATTCTGAGTGAAGTATTTGACTCATTTGAAATCTAGAAGACCATTTACTACCAAGACTGATCACATCCGAATTATATTTATTTTGTCATATCTTTTGTATGATTTTGGCTGTATTGTAGAGAACATTTAATTGCTTTTACTTCCTCGTTTTCTCTATTACTTCAAAAGGTTTAGTCATCTAAACCACCTCGTACCCAAGCACCCCTGCTTCTCTCTTCCGCTACAGAAGCTGGAAGTGTTCCTGTCCGACGACTCGCTCTTCCGTGAGACGCGGGAAGGGGGGCGGGGGGTAGGCGGCTGGACGGTACCCCCAATTTTCGTGCCCTGAGCGCAGCTCACAAAGGACTCGCGCTGCCGCCGCCACCACCGCCACCGGCGCCGCCGCCGCCGAAGGGCGCGTCGGGCGCCAGGAAGCGGAAGAACCGGACCAGGAACCGGGCGCTGACCGTCGGTCGCCGGGGGGAGGGGGGTCGGGAAAAGGGAAGGCGGGGGTCGCGTCCCCCGAAACTGGCCCTCGCCGCGGGCACATGTGGGCCCGTTTCCTCCCCGCCGCGGCGCGCCCTGGAGAAATGCCCTCTTTCCCCGGGCCGCCTGAATGCCGAGTGCCGTCCGCCCCGACTGGTTTGCGAGGCGCTGACCGGCGGTGACGCGGGCCCGCCCCGGCGCGCCGCCCCCCAAAATCTGGTCCGGCGAGTGCCCGGGGGCCTCGCCGGCCACCCAACAGTCCTCTCTGAGCATCTGCCGCTTGTTCCGCGTCGCCACGCGCGCGCTGCCCGCGTTGGCCGGTTTCGATAGGCCACGCGGAACTACTTTCTTTCGTCAGTAGCCGCGCCCTGGCCAAACACACTCATACGGGGAATGTTGATTGTGTTTTTTCGTGTTTTGTACGGAGAAAACTGCTGTCTGTGAATTATGGAAAACACTTGCTCCTCCGAAAATATTCAGTGTGCTCTGACAACGGCGCTCTAGAATTAAAATTGTATGGTCAGTGAATTGATTCTAGACAATTGTCATCTCTCCCTTTAAGTACTCTTCAACAGACGGTGTTATTTGAAATAGTGAAGTAAGTTGGAAAAATGATAAAGATTGCTTGAAATGTGGTAATTTTGGGGTGATCGTTTAAAATGTGGTAAGAAATTTTGTATGAAGTAATTTGGAATTGATTTTTCACTTTTTGTGACTATATTTTGTTAGATAAAAGTATAAAGCTAAAATTGCTCTTTATTAGATTCAAGATTATTTAAAATTAGCTTCATTCCTTGGCAGCGATTGTGTAACGGTTAGCGTACTGGACTGTTATACCCAAATGACGCCTCTGAGCTAAATTCAAATTGTTTCTCGCCCAAGAAATACCTCGAAAGGAGCATAGAGAAATTTGCGTGGTCAGACGGAACCAAGGGCCTGATGGCCCGAGTCTCCCCACATAAAATAAGGCATCAATTCAATTCACTTTCTCATGTATGGCAGTCACGTTGACACTAATGATTAATTATGGTGTCTTCTCTAGAATTACAGTATTTACTTGAAAATTGTTTTGCTTTCTAAGTAGTTCTAAAACATTTTTTCACGGAAATAGTAGAGACAATAGAGTATATTTAGAAATGAAGACAATGTCTACAATCATATTTCTTTATAATTTTAAATTATATCTCACCACAGATGAATAGTTAATTACACAAGTTTGAAAATAAGCATCCACCCTCAAAAGATAGTGTAATACGGGAATAACTTGTGATATTAATTTCAAATTAATAGTACATGTGGTCTTAGAAACGCAGAAGAGGACTTTTGGAATGCACTGTTGGACTTGGTATATGGAAGGCAGTGATTTTCAAATTTGATGTATTCGTCAATAACTATTACAAAATCAGATTGTTGTGTATCTTATATTATAGTTTTAAAAATGAGGAGAACACGTTAAAATATATGTGCTGTAATTTGTGTACAAAATGGTTTTAAATAAAAATATTTGCTCATTATTCAATGACATCGTTCGTGCCACATACTTTATACTTGAAAATAACGCTTATTGGAATTAATTAATTTCATTTATTGCCATTCTGAAACTATAGTGGTGCTATTTAGAAGTGCTGATTAAAAAGTTATTTTTAGACTGTAGAAATCTGGCATAAGTTGAGGATACCCATATTCTCCTTCCAAAACAATAAGAAATTTATGATTTTACATTAGAGGTCAGACGTGAATCCGATTGGCTAACGAAGAGCACAGTAGCTCTCAGTAAGTGTTTCCTTAAGGAAAAGCTTAACTTCCGATATTTGTAAACTATCTCTTATAATATCCATAATATTTCAAAAAAATTAATTGTAATCAAAACACTTCATTCTTCGTAGATTTTGAAACATTCTGTTGAAGAAGGGGCGGGGAGGCACGAGCACACCAGCCCTCCTCTTTAAGTTCATCTTACTCCAGGTAGAATCATCAGGGTTCCAAATAGGCGTTTTTATCTCAATTGTGCCAGTAAAAATATTGGAAAGAGAACACCAAAAATTCATATTCACAATTTCTACAATGGATTATCGATTAAGGTGTTCACAGAACAAAAAGTATTTGACCAAAGAGTATAGAAAGAGATTGTACAGCTTTATGACAAACTGTGAGAAAATCAAAGACTTCGAAAAAAGTCCACAAGTGTCCACCTCTAACTACTAAGGCAATAAGTTATTTTTACACACGACAAAGCCTGTTGTACTAGTAGAAGTTGAGTGTGTTTTTAAACGGGTCATGATTACATTCGACTTACTAACTGCCAAGTTAGTAGGCCCGACAGTTCTCTACCGGGTGATATCGACATCGCCGGCGGAGCAAAAATATCCAAAATTAACTTCTTTATGGAGGGCCCTAAGTGGCAAAGTGTTTGTTTCGTCGGGGTTGCCATGCCAACTAATGTTTCTAAGAAGGAAACTCATTCTTCATGCTCCCGGCCTTTTGTGCCGGGTCGAAGGGACGTGTGCCCCCGCCGCCTCGCCCCCTGGCACGAAGGTCGGATTTCCTTCTTTGTGCTTCCTTACTTTTCTCATTCTCTACGCTTCGTTAGTGATTTATTATACGTGTGAAGCTTCACAATGAGAATATCTCCCAAGCAAATTTTCAAAATAAACATTATGCATGAGCTCAAGACGCCTTCTTTTTTGTCTCTCTTCTGTGTTATTCGACTGTGTGATTATATTCCAAACTAAATTCGTATTTAAATAAACTGCTTAAAAATTTGGTTCTAATGATACAATACCATATTTCAAGATGTCTTATTTTCGAAGAAATGAATGGTAGGCTCTACTTGTAAGATATCTGCAACAGGTATTTATTAGTGTACTAGCATTCAAACCGCTTTGCAATTGCGTTGTACGGTTTGTTTCTTTCTTCTTCAGACAGTTGGTTAAAGGATCGCATTGTTTTTGTTGCGTCAACTCTTCGCACAAAATCGTGTCTTCGTCCATGGTGCACAGACGTTACATTGTTTTCAATCGTCCTTCTATATATATATATTTATTATATTATAATATTATAGTATATATATGGAAATAGGCTACTGAAAATGAAAAAAAAATGAAAACGCAAGTTTCATAAATTTGCTTTGTATATAATATATTAAAATTATCTCATAATCTCTTGTAAATGTAAAATCAGACTATTAGTTTATAGTGAAATAATAACGAACGAATAAAACAAACTCAATATATTAGATAAACTTAAAACAAAAGAAGTTTTATTTTCGTTACCAATTCTTATTTTTATTTTTTCGACAATTTAAGAGTGCTCTAAAATTTATTTACACATCGTTTTGGATATTCAGAACTGTAACGCGTAAAAAATGTTTTGGTTACAACAAAAAGAAACTTCGGCTACTAAAGTGATAAGTAGGGACAGCAAGAATTGGTAATATTAGCAACTGCAAATTTCCTGTTTCTCAGCATTACACAGATTATAAATACAGCATTTTTATAACTGATGACACACGTGTTACTTAAGAACATCAAGTGTTACAGCGGAGCCAGCACATTCAAATCATCCTATCTCGTTGCTATTCAGATCTCAGGCGAAGAAACGCCCCGGTGAAAGGGGAAAGAGAGGAATCTCGTTCCGCCTTCGTCGCCGGCGACCGTTTACGCCGTTCGAACCCCGGCGTCGTCGCGTCCCTTCTCGAGGCCAGTGGTTCGCAGCCGGACAGCCCTCGGCGACCGTTAGCGCGCTCACCCTCGTCCCTCCGCTTGAATAGGCGCGCAGTCGTTGAGGTGGAGTTCGACGCCAGTTGGCAGCAGAGGGACGTCCGCGCCCTGCCCACCGTCCCGCCGGCCCGCCTGCGTCAATACATTCCGGTTTGCCGCATCTCGAGACTCCGGCGCAGAAGCACCGCCCGACTCGCCGGCACTCGCCTGACCGGCCGACCGGGGTTCTCGCCCCGGGGCGGACCGAGAAAGTTCCGATCCAGCTGGGAATCACAGCGACAGCAACGCTACGTTTGTGGTAATCGCGCGGACGTGGGACGGAATGGTCAGGGTTTAGTAGTAGATGGAGTAATACGGGGTGGATGGATGGGGTGAGTGAAGACGGAAAGAGAATGAGAGGATGGAGAGGAGATGGGGGAGGGGAACACAAATGGGGAAGTGAAGCGCAGGAAATAAAAAGAAGATAGTGTTGGGAGTTGAAGGAAAGATACGAATTTTAGGGGTTAAGAAGATGAGAAAAGAAACGGTGAATGGAGTAGGTGATAATAGACAAGAATATAAAAGCTTGGATGAGAAGAAAGTGAGGTTAGGAAATAAACCAATCTGAGAATGGGAAGGTACTAATTAATACTTTTTGAGTTTTAAATAAGTAGTGATATAACTTCAGACAAGTATTAGATTGCAGGTGGCTAAGGATTGGCTCCTTCCACAAGGGACGACGGCCGTAGTGACAGTAGACGGCGGCGGGGAGGGCAGTGGATGTCGAGGTAGTAGCGGCGAACGGCGAACTTCATGTGTCGGGTTTCGCGCGAGTGTGAATGGCAAGCGATAGAAGCGACTCGAGCTGCTGCATTAGCATCTCACAGCGAGGAAGGCGGCTTCTCGGCCGTCGCTTTGTACGACGTTGTTTAAGCGTGTACTGGAACCCTAGCGAGAAGCCGGCCGAGAATGTATGCATGGGAGGCGTCCGGAGCTATCCACTACGTGGAGTTGGGGCAGTTCTGATATTGCGTCCGTTTCAAGAAAATCCATTGCAATATTTAGATTCCCGTTTGCCTGAATCCATTCGAGTGATGAACTGCCGTAATGTTCATTAATTAGATACTTCTGTACTAGCCTGCGTTCTATAAGAAATATAAATCAGGTGCACAAATGTATCTCTTGCGGGTATGTGTTATTTGATTCTTTAAAAAATTTGAAGGCACGTTACTTTGTTGTAATTTCCTCATTATTTCTTAGTTATATATTTCAATTTTTGAAGGTAGTTTTCAATCTGGCCTGTACTCCTTTTTCATAAGAATTTGTGAGTACACAATAAGAAAAAAAGTGAAACTAGTGCGCTACATCAGTATATGCTTTTTCACAATATTTCTAACATTTGCAATTTTCCAAAATTCAGAATTCAAAGGAAGTAAAACCAAAGTCATTTTATAAGAGCTCTTTGCTAAATTCGAGAATAAAATTTAAACAAAAAAAATTATAGTTTTTTTGAGAAGTTCCTTTCACGTCTATCAAAATTACACAAAAACGTCTCAAATTTCCAAAAAAAATGCACATGGCCTATTTTAAATATATATTTTTACGTCAGATTTCATTCAACATTTTCAATCATTAATATTGTAATATTGCAATGTTAGGTTTTGCAATTTTTTAAAAAAAAGAGTGATCACAAAACATGAAATTTGCTCTAACGTTATAAGCATTATTTGCTCTTTTGGAGAAAAAGTTTAAAAACTTTCAAGCCCTTTTTGAGAAAATATTTTTATTGCCTATTTCTCACACAAAATTAAGTAAAATCCATACATATTTTCAAACAATTGATCAAAATCTTGTTTAAATATCTGTCTTTGAAGAGCAGATTTCATTACGAAAAAGCCTTATCTCCAATATTACAGTCATAGAAAGACGCTGAACAATTTTGAACGTTTCCAATTTCAAAAATTCACAGAGTTCAACGAATGAAATCCGCACAATAATGTAAGCGTTCTTTGCTATGTTTTTGCTTTGCTAATAATAATCGAAAAATGTCGAGTCATTTTAGGCTTTATGTAAAGAACCCCTAAAAACAAAACATCCGTTGAGATTCGCAGGGCCTCGAGATCGACCAGATCGATTGGGGAATGTCGGTTTTGGAGAAAATCGTCTAAACGGTAGTTTCTCCAAAATCGACATTCCCCAATCATTCTGGACGAACTCGAGGCCCTGTGAATCTGAAACGGTTATTTCGTTTTAGGGGTACTTTACATAAAGCTTAAAAATGACTTGAGGTTTGAGACACACAGATGGACAGGACGTAGACTGACAGACGAACGTTTTATCCTAAACCAATTTTTATCCTAAATCAATTTTTATCCTAAACCAGTGATCCACAAAACGTGGGTTTTGACTACACAACGCGTTAGAGGAAGTAATTTACCACATATATAACAAGATCCCACGATTAGAGCTTTTATGACAAAAAGACAGAAAAAAAGAGGAAAATGAAGTATGGCCTATATTACTAGTGTAACAAATTACAACAAATGAAGGAAAAATTGTTTATGTCTGGTTAGTACTGTTCTGTTTTCGGGTCTATTCATTTGCAAAATTACTGTCAGCTACTGTTTGATTAATAAGAGTCATGTATCAAAAGACTGCATATGAAAATGTATTGAACCAAGATACTTTTTTTTATTAGACTTACGTTAGTTTTGGGAGAAATATTCAATTTCACGGCTCTCCGCGGCAAAAAAAGATTCGCGTCAAAAAGAAACTAACCAGTTTCCTAATAACAAAACATTTATGTAGTTTCTAATTAAAAAATTGCCCGAGAACACATAATTTTCATTACACATTTCATATTGTAACCGCGACTCTTGTTTGGTTGATATCGAATGATATTGAATGTGACAGAGGCGCTCGTATTTTGCATGTCCATTGGACGCCCCCTTTTTTCCCCGGCGCCCGGCCGCCTAGGGCGCCCGCCATAAACTCGTTTCCCACGCCACATGTCGGCCGTGGGCTGCTAAGCCCCAATTACAACTCCTGCGAGGAGCAGCCACTGTTTGCCATGGCGGTGCACTCCCAGCCCCTCTCCTCTCCCACACCCGCTCCCCATTCTCCTCTTCCCCCGCCCGCCACCCGCCGCCAACTACTGGAATGAAATGTAAACATACAGTCACGAAACAAACGCGACGAAGAAAACTCCAAGGAACGCTCGGCCCGCCCGGCCTCACCCGCCCGGCCCGGCCCAGCCGAGCCCGCCCGCCCCGGAACCTGCCAGCGCGTTTCGCAGAATTATCGGCGTTCTCTCTTATCACGGGGAAGCGCGGCCGCTTCTCAGTGGCTTTGGGCACCGCCGGCCCAAGTTCGCTCGCATTTTACCAGTGTACCTAACGGAAATCAATAGGACATGCATTTTCGTGATAATTACTATAGCACCAATCGGAAAGCTGCCATTATACAAACAAAGCAATTTGTTCGCTCTCTCAATTGAGAGTAGGCGTTTATATGTAAACCATAATTCATTTATTTCTCCTTCGCTGTGCGTGACAGTCCGATTGTGGCGCCGAGAAGAAGAAAAAGAAGGAGAAGAGTGCGGGTTTTTCGCCCTCTCCGTTTCCCCCTGACGGATTAAATTTAGACGACCACGTCTCACACGGACTCAAAACTCACGAAGCCACTTGGGGTCGCGAGATCCCCGACTTCGCTTTAGGGAGCGGGAGACTTCCAGCCCCGCGGCATATCCATTATTGTGAACCGTAGAGCTTTTTCGGATTTTATGTAAATTTCATATCTAAATATTGTGCTACCAGCAATCTCTTGGAAAATGGAAGTAGAAAAAGGAGCGTGTGGAAAAGTGAAATAAGCCTGAGAGAAGGGGAAGTATCGTGACAGGCATGAGGTTATCGTTGATATATTCCTATGCGATGTCTCCGAGTGGAGGAGGAACCGCGGTGGAGAAAGAGATGGTGAAGGAGTGGCAATGGCAAGTGACGGGAGAGGGGGCCGAAGCTGAAAGCTTGATTCAATTATGCGTGTCTGCAAGGAAGGCGAGCGGACGGAAAAATAACGCAGTTTAAAGGGCAGTAAGCTCGGTGTCACGGTGGCGTGGGCGAGAGGGAGGGGCGCCCAAAAAAACAAAGAAAAAAAAAAAAAGAGAGGATTTTGGGGTTTTGGAAAAACCAAAAACTTATCAAAATAAAACCCAAAATGTTGCCCAATTTAAACATTCCCTAAGGAAAGGAAAAAATCAGTTTTGCCTTTAAGAATAAGAGAAAAACATTTTTCGGAATATGCTGTTAATTGTATTTAAGGGGCGTCCAATATAACTATTTCTTCGGAAACTAAATAATTTTTCCCGGGTTTTACATGTTATCTCTTTTATTTCACATACATTTTTCATGTTTAGGGATATGCGATTTACAACAAAATTGCCTTGAACAACAAGATAGCTGGCCCTGCCTCACTGATTGTATCTGAATAAAAGACCACAGTAATAGTTTAAATTAAAAAGTAATATCTGGGCCAGGTATAGACTGTTAGCTTTCTCGAACACAGTCTTTGAAAGGCATCGTTATTAGAATAATTTAGATCAGTAGTGGTTTTTTTCTGACCAAATATAAAATGGGCCCTTATGTGGCAATATAACATAGAATCTATATATATATTGCTGCCATTATTAAATAAATAACAGAATATGCAGTAACTAAATGGTCTGTGTGATTTAGACTAACTTAATTATATAGTTCAAAAATGAGGACTTAAGTATTATGTAAAGCAACTCACTAAGCAGAGCGACTGGCAGCAATGAATATTTCCTCCATATACAGACTAGCCGGCTTCTTGCCTACTCCTGTCTGGCTCGCAATCACTTTATTCTAACGTTCGTGAACACTACTGAATTGAATCAACTTATTCACCCTTTGGTTCATTAAAAGGAGGAATGGAGTACGCAAATCGATGGCTTTGTTCGGTTCATGCATTAAAAGCCACAACGTTAACTTGCGATAATATCAAAGGTGTTTTCAGACTAATAATTTTATATCCACATTATTTTGTTCAGTTCAATTGAATGCCATTCTTGACTTTGATTTTCTTGTAATATCGTTGGTAGTATCGGGTAATGTTAGCTCTGTGCATGGTATGTGAGTTGGGAAGATGAATTCAACACGCTTTAGAACGTCGACGTTACTATCTTCTTGTCAGTAAAAGTAAATAAACACTTATTGTAGTGGCCCTAAAAAAAGCGCGTTTGGGTGTGGCTCCTTCGACGGTGCAGCCGCGCACACGCAAATCACTGCCAGCCTCATGCCAGCGCTATCTTCACTTAGCGAGTGCGGTCAATCGACGGTGGCGGTTGCCCCGCCAGGCTCGGCGGAGCGGGTGGCGGGCGAGGCACTGCGCGTAGCGGAGAAGCGCGGTCGCGCGGCTGTGCGGCAAGCGGGCGTGTCGTCGAAGTAATCGAGAATAATGGATACTAGCACAGCTACTACCTCTGCTGCGCCCCGATGATAGACCGCGAGACGTGGAAGCGGGAAGAAAGGGGAAAGGGCCTATAAAAGACGGACGAAGCGTGTGGAAACAAAAAGGCTAACAGGAGCGGGGACCGGAGGTTGCGCGCGCGGGTGGCTGCGAGAAGCACCAGGATGACAGATGAAGAGACGAAGGGCGAGAAGGAGAGTAAGAGCCCGCGCGCAACAACTGCCCCGCGTGTGTAACTGTATTGAGAACAGTGGGCTGCGGCGTGGCGGGTGGCGCGCGGCGCGTCGTTGGGCTATCCGCCGCTGCTGTTACGCTTAGCGGCGCCGCCGCTAGCGCGTCTCCCTCCGGGCCTCCCTCTTTCGCGTCGCTTCCTCTCTCTCTTCCCCTTTGCCGCGGCGGCGCCCTCCGCTTCCCGTCCCGCCGCCCCCGCCGACCTTCGCGCTTCTCTGCGCTATGCTCTCTTCTCGCGGCGGTGCGATTGGCGTCTGGCCCCTCAGCGAAGAGGCGCCGATGCAGCGCGACGGTGCCGCGTGTGACAATCCAAGATAGTAAGAACGCAACGTAGGGACGATCGTCCAAGTTCGCAGAAGAGGCGTTGAAGCTTCAGCGTAGCGAGTGGAGACGGTGCAAGAGTTCACAGTTCCACGTTAAGTCGATGAGGACTAAGACACAAAATGGGTAGGGGGTGAATCAGAGTGGTGACGTTTTTAAGAGCAAAAAGTTACGCCCAGGAAAAGTAAGAGTGACACAAATGAATGACTAAATGCCAAGAGTGCAAACGTGACGCTGGTAACTATCGCAGTACGCATTGTACACGTACTTCTGTCAACAACAAACGTGCGAGTTTGCGGGAAGCAAATACTTCGCTGACTGTCGTCGAGTGTCGGGCGGGAAGCGACGTCTGGCCGCGGGGGAATGTGCGGACCGACCGCCAAATCTATCCTCGGACCTTGCAGTCGGCGGTGAGAGCGTCGCGCATTTTGAATGCTCCCACCCCTCCGCCCTCCCCGTCCGG
>BOPP01000004.1:16881481-16909207 GCA_017312745.1 Gryllus bimaculatus | reverse complement strand
CGGGGCCGTCGGCTGCGTGTGGCGGCGGGGGAGGTGTGGCAGAGCGGTGGGGGCGGGGACGAGGTCGGAGAGGAAGCAGCCGAGCCGCCCTGACGGCGTTTAAGCCGGGGCGCGGCGTGCGGGTGGCGGTGCGCAGCCAGCAACGGAGGCCCGACGCTAACAAGCCAGTTCCTCCCTGGACCGTGAAAAACTCTCGCATTTTCCTCCCGTCTGCCTTTCCAAAATTCTCATTCCTTTTCTTCTCATCAACGGGACCATAATTATACATCAAACTCTGCAGAGAGTGCGCTCTAAGCTGAAAACACGCCTCCATCTTAGAAGCGGCGGGGCGTGTACCGGCGCTGAGAGTAACGCCGGCTAACAGCCGAAGTATGTAATGCACTGGCTCACCTTTAGCGGGGAATTCGTCCGTCGCGGCGCCGAGAAAAGCTGAAGAGAGCGAGGCCCCAAGAGCAACTCTGCCGGCTGCGCCAGCCGCAGCTCTTCCGCTCATTTGTTCATTCACCGGCACACTCATCGAGGCCTGTTAAGAACATGGGTTTTATTTATTATAAATCATGTTTTCTAAAGTCTCGACATGATCGTCTTTTCTAGTGTTTAGGTCACGTAACTGTGGATTAAATTATGTTCACTGGTGGGCAATTGCAAAAACATTGTTGATTTACTCCGTTAATAAATTAGGGTAAATATATCCTTCCTTCCTATTCTGTTCCAGTGTTATCATATATCAATTCAAATGAACAATTCAAACATATTTTTGCCAATTTGTCATTTTTCATTTTAGAAAAAGAAGGTGACTGCGGTGGGAAAATATTCAATAATATCTTCTTTGTCTTTCACGGTAAAATTATATATTTATATATATTATATATATATATATATATATATATATATATATATATCTATATAATCTATATATATATCATATATATATATAGATATATATAATATATAGATAGAATATAGATAGAGATAGAGAGAGAGATAGAGAGAGAAAGAGAGAGAGAGAGAGAAGAGAGAGACGAGAGAGAGAGAGAGAGAGAGAAGAGAGAGAGAGAGAGAGAGAGACGAGAGAGAGAGAGAAAATTTTAAACGAAGCATAAGACATTATTCACATGTGCTCCTCCTTTAAATATATTTGCTCTAAGACTTTTTATATTATCAACTTACATACTTTTATTCAAAAGAATCATTCAAATTTGCCCACTAAGGAACTGTTTTAATGTAAATTTCTCCTTATGATTCCGTTCTATATTTAACAATGCAAGCTTTGACCGGATTAAAAAAGATTGTAAGCAACAGTCCTATATTTAACTACTACAAAGATTATCCTTATTTAATTGCAATCTTTACAAAAAACACAAATAAAAAATCAAAAACATTTCGAATGTCACAAAACAAGTCCAAAACACTACTAGTCTGTTAAAATATTTTTTTTCCCTCTTCTTGTTCTAATTTTCTGCCAGAACACCTCCGGAAATACTAAAATAAAATATTAACAAAATACATTAACTCACGCGCCACGCCTACGCCGCTCGAGGCTTCTGCTGGAACTTCACTCGAGCATCCAAGAAGAAAGATGCAGCATTTTCTGACTGGTTGATTGTTAATTAGAGTTTCTCACTGCCATCAAAGTTACGGCTCTCCGACCATAGTAAAAACATGCCATAAAGTACATGAATCATTAAAACTCATATAAAGGCAAGCGTAAATGCTAAAGTTGCGACACAGTATATTTGGAAAAGGTTATTATCTCAAAAAGCTCAGTATCTACTAAAATTTTATTTTCAAAGATCTTGCTTATTTAGGTTCTGCAATAATTAGAAGAGACCTAAACGGTTTATGAATATTTTTATATCCTTTTCTTTTTATGCACTTCATACAGAAGCGCGAATATCACCAAGCACCCACGTCACGCTCTTATACTGAACGATAGCGGCAGGAAAAATTAGGGTCCATTTCGAGTTCTAAAAGTGCCGCCATAAAGAAAAACATAAAAAGGCACTTAAAAATATAATTATCACAAGTTTCTGAGATTTTATTTATTATCTTCATTGTAAAGGGTTCTCATTTACGTTATTCATTCCTGCTGTGCCTCTGCATTCAACGGACTTTCTTAGAGGCTGCGAAAACCAAATCATTTAGAATCCGTTTTTCGACGAAATATTTAGGTGTACTTTAGTGTACATAACATTTCTGTTTTGTGAACTCCAGTTTCCGTTTGCATTGCTTTGATGTGTAATCAAAGGTTTCAAACACATCGGTGGTCAAAGGAGTATTTTATTAAGTGTTTAATCTTCTCTGGAGATAGAAGGCTATGAATATGACCGAGCACCGGTTCTCATGACAAGTCTTTTGGGACGACCTCAATTCCGTTTATTCACATTTAAGTGTTGACACATTCTCCGTCGCTCCTTCCGCAAACACTCTCTTTTTTGTGTTTCGTATTCGGTTCTTCTAGAAATTATACCTCAAACTTCAGTAATGTGAAGAAGAAAATGCCTCTTCATTTGAGAAGAAAGCTGTTGAGTATCATCGAACACGAAATAACCATAAATCAAAACTTAAGCCATGTTTTCTATGTAGAAATATGAAAAACTGATGAAAAAAACATTTCGCCTATACTCTAAACCTTGTTTCTCACAAAATATTGAAAAATGAGCAATTCTTATTATATTCTGATACTTATATTTTTTTATAAAAGTATTAAAATATTCCTATGTCATCAATAGCAATTTTTAAGATAGGAGACACTAATAAATAACTTAATTGAATAAATAAAAGGTAAAATATATCGATACATGAATATATCGAGATGGCTAAATCTAAATAGTATATAACCTTCTCCAATTGATTGGTATCTATACGAATTTATGAGTTCATCAAAGAATATATAGCAGAAATCAACTACGAGAAAACAAAAGAAGCTTTACCTGATTACTGGATTAAAACTGACAATTCATTTATAACATTCTCTTCCATTAAAAAGTAGTCCTTATTGATGTATTCAACAAAACATTTTCAAATCCTCTTTCTCTAATTCAGTGACAAAGTATAAAATTCAAGAACTGGCAAAATTTGTTGTTGATTTACATGCTATTATTCTGATTCTAAATAATTTAATAATTCTAAAGAATTATTCTTAATCGTGAAAACCTAAACCCTTCTTATGAGGGTTACTGAACAATGATTTAAAATGATTTCAAAGCACTGTTACAATAATAATAATAATAATAATAATAATAATAATAATAATAATAATAATAATAATATAAAAAATATATTTTAACGTTCCTTCTTTTATTTTAACTAAGTCAATTTCCTAACTTTATAATTTAGTATTATTTCTACAAAATTAAACAAATAACAAACGTTAAAATGAACATTGAAAATACTTTTTCTTTCATGCTGAGACGATGCGAAAATATATTTTCACATCGTTGGCACCGAGTTCAGTGTAAGCAACATAAATTATTATTTTCAAAAATACTTCTGACCGGATATTACGCAAAATTTCAATATTTTTTTTGGCTTAACTCAGAACACAATCAGAGTGTATATTGTGACAAATGCTTATAAACAATATCAAGTGTATTAAATATAGCATCGGACAAACTTAAAAATTGAGATATGAGTGACAATGTACTGAGAAATGCCCAGATAAAGAAAAAAATAAAACATTGTCTACGTCAAAATATATTCGCCTTCTTAAACACAGAATACCTCTCTGTTTAAAAATTGCTCCCGGTATTGTGAATAGAAGGAACACTCTGTTGGTTGCACATTAACTCAAGAACTGACGCGTTTAATTCAAACAGACGGACACGACGATATGACCGCGTCCAGTATATCCGTATATAAATTTTCTGTGACAATTCCAGGTTTCATTTTAGCTCTCTAGAAAATTTCCATTTTATTCTGAATTCCTCCGGTAGGAAGAGGAAACTCCAAACAAGTCCAGAAGCGCGTTAGCTCGAGGAGGGGACGTCGAGACGTCTGGCTGCGGTGGGACGTCGGAGCCGGGCGACGGACCGAAGCGGGGGCGGGGCGGGGGGCGAGGACGAAGGAGCGGAGGCGGAGAGTTTAAGGCAAAAAGACAAGGGGAGCGCGCCGCGGCTGGCAGCCGAGCCGCCAACAGACGAAACCGACGGCGGCGCTCTCTTCATTTGCGACCGCCGTGGGGACCGCCCCGGCCGGATGTCCCCGTGGTGTCACCGACTGCGTTGTTCCCGGGCTTATCAGACGACCACCTCCGCCCCGCCTCCGCTCCTACCCCAGCCCCGCCTCGCCATCGACCGCAGCGTTTTTCAAAACGGTCCACTCGCTGACGTGAGGCGGCCCGCAGGCGACCATTCTTTGCTGACCCTTTGTGGCGGAGGTGCTGAGATAAACGCCTTCCGAATTCGCGCCCAAACGGAGCTCCAGAAGGAGGAGGAGGAGCAGGAAAATGGGGGTGAAGGGACGTGCGGACAGAGACAGGGCGGCGGGGGCTACGCTAGCGACACAGGTAGCGGGGAGAGTGTCGTGGACGGAGTGAACTCTTGAGGGAACATTTCAATTGACGCAACTTGTCTTGCATGTAAGTTGCATTCACACGAGGCGTAGTTTACTCATATTTACATCTTCTCTAGTTATTTCGTTGTATTTATGAAGTGAGCATCGTTTATGATTACTTTTTCAGTTGTTTGTATTTGGCTTGTGAGTCGATTGTCGGACTTTGCTGTCTAGCTAACGGTATCCTCACTTCATTTCCACGCTTGGAGTGTAAGCCAACCATGAGGCACATTTTAATTTCAGTGGCTGTTTTCGTTCATTCAAATAGTTTCCACTAAATTTCTTCTAATTTCCTATCGACGTTCTATGGAAGTTGCTGGACAGTCTCACTCTCTGTTTGTCTTTTGCTCTGTCTGTCTCTGTCTGTCTGTCTGTCTGTCTCTCTGTCTGTCTGTCTCTCTGTCTGTCTGTCTCTCTGTCTGTCTGTCTCTCTGTCTTTCTCTCTGTCTGTGTGTCTGTCTCTCTGTCTGTATGTCTGTCTCTCTGTCTGTGTGTCTGTGTGTCTGTCTGTCTCTCTGTCTGTATGTCTGCCTCTGTGTCTGTGTGTCTGTCTCTGTCTGTGTGTCTCTGTGTCTGTCTGTCTCTGTGTCTGTCTGTCTGTGTCTGTCTCTCTCTCACACACTCTCTCTGTCACACACACACACACACACATACACACACCACCACCACACCACACCAATTTTTCATTGTTTCTCTTTCTCTCTTCCCCCAAAGGTAAAAAATGAAATCTCCGCTTTTTCTTCAATAAACCTTCGACCTGAATGTTTGAGGCGGACGTAGTCGATACGGTAGACGGGTCCCAATCCGATTTCATCCACACGTGCGACGGCTGGCGGTCTAGCCACACCAGCAGCAGCGCATCGCTGTGCGACGCGGCACGGCTGCTTCCTACGGGGCAATGTAACCGGCAGATCACACAATTAACTTTAATCTGAACGCGGACAACCCATCAGTCTGGGCTGACAATCATGCCGCGCCCGACGCCCCCTCGCCACCACTCCCGCCACACCTCGTACACACCCGCACACGCTTCTACACGCCCGCACACGCCCGTAAAACCCGTACACACACATACACTCATACACGGACACGCATATACGTAAACCCATACATAAAATTGTCACATCTCAGTCCCACTGACGCCACACAGCGTTCTCTTTCATTTTCCGTATTTCCCTGCGTTTATGCATGCTGCGTAAATCATCGCTCTTGCTCTTGGCGTCTTCGCTAGCACCTTTAAGCACGTATTCTTGTCTCTAGGCATGTCCTCACCATTTGCCGAACGTGCCAAAATAACGAAGGACCCCAGGAGAGGCGCGGAAAAGATGACCTCTAAAAGGCCATTTTTTTGTAATTTCACTTATTTTAGCATAGAAGGCTTCACATCTAAAGGAGTGTTTCCATTTTAAATATACATTTTCTATTTTATGCTAATATTTTTTACATTTTTTATAGTTCCAAACATTCAATACTCAAAATTGATGGACGAACTTAAATTGGTCTCTCTTTTTCATCTTTTTCCCTATCACGCACTTCCAGTCTGAACTCCCAATTTCTTATATTTTTCCCCACTACCTACAGAATCAAGCAAATTCTGTGAGCTTGCACAAGTTCACCTAGCCCCATCAGTCATCAATCCCCCTCGCGTTGCTCAAACTCTAAACGCCCCCTACCATTCCGCTCCTCGGGTCTCGTGTGCGGCTGTCCGCGCCCGTCACACGTCTTGCCGCCTCCATAGGTGGAATAAATGGCCCTGGCAGCCAGAATAAGAAGCGCTGACGCTGTGCAAGCCCGTTCCATCTCGGCTGCACGCCGCCGCGCGCCGGTCTGTCACCTGCCTCCCAGTTGAGGCCGGGCACCGCCCCGTTGCCAAGAGGCAGGCCACTCACTGTGTCTCGAGCTCGCGCCTCGCGCCGTGCAATTCATCACCGGTCGCTCGCGACGCTAACGTGATGCGAGCTGCAAAATTACGGACGAGAAAAAGGAAAGCATTTTATCTAGCCATCTAATAATCCACGCATTGCACCCATGATTGACTATGATTGATGAAGATTGATTACGGATGGAAATACGGCCGTGTACTAATAGCACACGGAAGAAGCGGCAGACTGCTAATTAAAGGAAACACCGACGGTGGCAGCGAGGTCGACCACGCACGCTGTCGACCGCCGAGGTGGCGGATGTGCTTAGCTCGGAGGGACCGTACGTTGTGCGGTTGCGCATCTCCACATGTGTGTCACTGTCGAGCTTCCTGTGTCTGCCTGGATCTCATGAATCCAATAGTCATGTTCTAGTCTGGTGTCATATATCCGGCATAACGCTGCCTTATCGATTCCCTCCACCATGATCGGCGGAGGCGTAGAGATGGGAGACAAACTGTGTTTCAGAGGAGCTTTAACAGCAGTCTGGAGGAAGAGAGACCTACAACTAAATACGCGAACGGGTTTAAGACAGATATCCGTCCACCATCTAGAAGACAGAATAACCTCATATATCATTTTCAGAAGAAAATAATTGTATGTAATCTAAACAGCAGAATAGAAATAGCAGTCTGAAGAAAAGCAAACAATAAATTAGAGAATTCTAAATTTATACTGATTATCTTACAACTTCTTTTCACGGGATAGAAGAGCTTGTTTCTTTCAAAAATATTTTGGGAATAAACAGCCGAACGACAAAAAGAGAAAAAAATCAGTCATTTTTAAGCCGGAACAATAATATGTTCATGTCAAACTTTTTCGTCCCCTTTCTCCTCTCGACAATTGCTAGTCGACTGGGTGCTCCGTCAATTGCTGCGGACTCGTCTTCACCCCAGTTAGATTTATTCTGCACAAAGCCACGTGCACTGACTGCAGAAATGCGTAGCAAAAATTAATAATAAAGAGATAACAAATATTTGAGTAACAGGGATATAAAAATGCAATAGTTGAGAATCGGAAGTCACTGTCATTTGAAGCTTTCACACTTCTCTTAACTACATTATATCACTTCAAGTACCCACTCCATTTATTTTATTTTTTCTTTCGCAATTTCAACACATTGCCAGCACTGCATTCGATAACAATTACATAGCTCTAAATTTCTTTACATACACAGTTATTTGGTAATATGTTTTCATTATAATTATTAAATACGAACTAAATTTCATTGATGATATGCTATAACTTGTTCTTAAAATTCGTACATTGGATGGAAAGGCTTCACAGATTGTCGTTGGAAGTTTGCAACTTGCGCGCAAAAACACAGTTTTCCTGAGTATTGGCTCGCCTTCGGGGAGCTTCTGCTAAGAATAATGATCTTACTAAATTTTTTCCACAGGAATGTTTAACGTATCGCCATTTAACTTTATCCTTCAATTTAATTTAATTTTTTATGTTCTTAAATACATCTAATTTCCTCTAAACATTTTTGCTGCTAAATACAAATTAAATCTATGTAAATAGTCATTCAAACAGCAAATTGCTCGCTTATTGCTCGCAAATTCCTCGCGCTCTTCTTAGCAGAAATGTTTTGCGAGCCGAGGATCAAATGTCTCCCACACTGTAACAATCTTAACCATCCAATCATTGACATCTCTCGAGAAATATTGTGATAGGAGCTCTTCAAATATCTCCATTAATATTTCAACTAGTCGACATTGTTAAAATTGTATTTTATTTTGAAAAAATGTTACTAATTCTTAAATAATGGATTAAATTTTTTTTAAAGGAAGAAAAATTATGTCTGAATTGATAGTAAATACATATATTCGTACAATCACTGCGGCAAATCTCTATTATTTATACTATGTAGCTTTATATTTATTTTATGTCAAAAACAGTTAAAAACTGTGTGTGACGTGCTACGGGAGAAGTGTATTCTGTGCATGTTCCTTTAATGGGTTATACCCAAATTATATTAAGTTGAATTCTGAATACAGAAAGAAATGAGAGTTTTTGGTAAGAATCGTTAACAAAATATTCGCTCTCGTGTAATAAAATCTATTTTCAAAGGCAAAGTAGCTATAGATTTGGATTTGTATCCCCCATCATGTCCTTCGTGAAGGAATATACTTCTGCCACCGTTTTCCTAAGTACTCATGTACAATAATGCATTTGTTATACTTTCAAATGCCATGACTGGTTGGAAAAAGATTTTTGAGAATTACATCTGTAATATTTATCATCTTCCTACTCACTTATAGTTATGTTGAAAGAAAAAATGGTACGATGAGAACGTGTGCATTACTGTGATTACACACATATTTCACAAGTAACATAATAGACAATAGTTAAGAATAGGAAGAAAATGTTGCAAAAGTATGGATATGTTCCATAAAATAATTTTCTATTTCTCATGTGAAAAATATATATAGCATTTCCTTAGATTTTGAAAATTCAGTAAAACAATCAATGTGATCCAAATGTGCCACAAATCCTGGTGTAGTTTTAATTTTTAAATATTCAAACTATATCAGAAATCAAATTAATTATTTAAATCAAAATTACTACAATATAAAAATTAAAATAAGCCAATAATCCCATCGCAATGCCAGAGCTCCAAAATTCTGTGATAAAAAATAATAAAATGTCATTTCATGTTTTACTCTACAGTAACAAAAATTATTATTTGGTTTCACATATGAACATTAAAATCACTTCCGACATTGTTTTGCACCGCTCCGAATTCCACCTCGAACTTCAAAAGAATTAACATTTTCGCTGGTAAAATAACAAATTTTAACTCAACTCTCCAAACCGTCATCAAATGTGGTTTACAGAGTCGTATTACGTTCCCAATATGTCCCTGCCATGTGGTGTCAAGCGTGAAAAATAGCGCAATACTCGTACACTCATAGTTAGTGAAATAATGGAGAATGGAGTAATAGGTGTTAGTACCTCCATGTCCCATGTAGCTTAAATGACGATTGTACTGTATAAAATATGTACGTGCATGGTATAATGTATATTTAAAACATGTGTATAAGTTTTATAATTCCTTCAAGATCTTTTATACACATTTGTACTACCGATACTTTTACTTTGAGCAACCGCATGGGTACAAAATACCCCTAAAATGTTTGCAGGCTGAGTGCTAGCGGTGACTATATTCCATCATTATTTTAAAATAACCCCAATTTTATTTTAAAATATTATAGCTACATATGCATATGTTTACTGTTCTTACACGTCCCATCTTGTTTCATTGTCGTTTGGAAGGAAGGTGCACAAAGCGTTATTCATTTTCTCTCAGTACATTTTAGAATAGGTATTTCTTTGTAGGCAGTATCTGCATACGTCGGCAGAAAATATATATTACATTAAATGTAGCTTCTATTCAGCAGATTCCCAAGAAATATAAGAATTAATGCAAAAGTCGAAATAATTGATAAAAACAAATTAGCAGCGATGGTCATCATCACTTCGACATTCTTTTATCATTATTGACATTATTTTTCCATTTTCCAGGAATTTCCTATTCGAATAGAACATTATCTCTGATCACCATAAATTATCCATAGCACCTCAGGTACTCAAGGTAAGAACAGTCCCTTCTTTCCAAGTACTTCAGCGGACACCAATAGATCATCTTTGCATGACTGAAAAACAGACCGACTTCCATGATGTTAGCACGAGTATTTACAGGGGAATGGCATGACCGTACTGTGGAATTTTGGGATATGACTTAGTGACAGAGAGAAACAAAAGTTCCAGATACCCGATGCCATTTCAGCTAAACGGGTCACCCCTACCAGATATTTTCTTAATACAATGTGATTCAACTATTACTAGCACTCCAAATATTTTTCATA
This sequence comes from Gryllus bimaculatus, assembly GCA_017312745.1. Lineage (NCBI taxonomy): Eukaryota > Metazoa > Arthropoda > Insecta > Orthoptera > Gryllidae > Gryllus > Gryllus bimaculatus. The sequence goes on along the minus strand of BOPP01000004.1, from coordinate 16,898,862 downwards.
GTTTAAGTTATTGCATAGCAATTTTTGTGATTCAGTAGATTCATTGGCATCCAACAGTTTCTGGATGGGCTTATTTCAGGAAATGTGATATTTTCAAATGAACCATAATTTGTTTACACGACAAAACATAATGTATCGCGTAAGATCGTCTGAAGAACTTGTTAAAAAGCTATATATACCGCCGAATTGTCAGAATTTTACGATTCCAAAGAAGTACAACTTCCATAGTCCCATGTGAAGAAACGAAGATCCCAGAAATACATCTCACGCGAAACATTTTTATTTTAGTCCCTATGTGAACTACTGAATGCCAAACTCGCAGCAGGATATCTTAAACGGAAAATTTTGTAAGGCTAGCAATTACAGAATCACACAATGGGAGAATATCTGGTGGGGGTGACCCGTTTATCAAAAAATGTTATCAGGTATCTGAAACGTTCGTGTTTATTTTCGGAATGCACTGACGAATGCCAAAATCCCTCCGTGCGGTCACCATTCCCTTAATAGCTACCGCTTTTCGCACACAGCTTCATTCTAATCAGTTTTCCGGTTACATTATCTGCTAGGGGAGACCTTGTCGTAGTGTAAGAATGAGGGAGCTTTTGACTGTAACCACACAGAACGAGCTAATCTTAATTTTGCAGACTCTTTTATTTAAGACGTTTCTCAACCACTTTGGTTCAAGACGTTCAGAAATGTCTACAAATAGACATGCTTTTTTTTTCTTCAAATACCGAAAAACAGTGTATTATTTGTTTGCTGTTTTCGTAGGATCAGTGGGAATTTGAAGGTCATGCACTCCAGCGAAAGTCATAGGGTTTTCATACTTTTCTAGAAATGGACAAGGTGTTATAATACGATGCAATTTTTACTATTGTTCCTGATAAAAAGCTGTGTTTATCATCCGGAGAAATGGCTAATCTTGCGAAGCTGCTAACTCTGCCTCTTTTAATCCACATAAACGATTGTCTCTGTTGATCTGCATCTTGCCCATCGTCTTGATATTGTTTATGGGGTGGTGTGTCACACATGGTTTCTTTAATATTCTTTTTGTTTCCCGTTTCTTGTCAATTTTTATCATCAGCAGTTCAGTGTCTGTTTTCCTGTGTGTCGTGAGCAGTATTAGTCGCAATGAAGAAACATTGCGAATAATACAGCTCAAGACATTTGGAGACTGGTATATTTACAGTCTTTTTTCCTACTCTTCGGTGAGATTTAAAGACCAGCCTCGTACGTGGGTTATCTTGATTTCTTACCACATACTTTTCCATTCCTACAATTTCGTAGTGCTAGAAACTAATTGTCTGGAGGCTATAGGTAGTATAGTGTGCAGTGTAAATAGAGGGAGCAACTACATTTATGAGCACCCATTTTCATGTCTTTATATACATATTACCTATTTCTTCCAAGTGAATACAACAAATGAATAACGAAATTAAAGATTAAATGATAAAATTAAAATATACAACTGATATTATGTTGAATCATTTACCGAATTGCGACATGGTTGAGGAGGCCTCTTCCCCAAACATAGTGTAAGAATTCCCAAAATTGTCAGGATAAAAATAGTGCAAATCAGGGATTGATTTTTTTTTTTCAGAAATAAAATACTGCATTACGTAAGGCTACGGGGCTCCCGTTCAACGCTCTCTTTGGATACGACTTTCTAATAGCATGGCGCAGCTATATGTGCACGAAGACACCTTTTTCTCCAGATCCCGAGTAATAACATCTGGTTTATCATCTGTTATCGTACGATCAATATGAATTTACTGACAATATTGTATACAGTTCAACCGACATCGCAGGTTTTGGTGATTATTTGCACCATTTGGAGCATGTATTTGGGAGTTTGAGGATGCTACAGATCCACCAGTGGAAGTAACTACAAACTTTCGTGCATTTTCATGAAATCGGACATTTTTAGAATTCGAGAATATAAGACGAAATGTTGAAATTATTATTTGTTTCTGCTCCTGACAAATATTATTTTTTGTCATCTTTGGACATTTTAAGAACCGGTTTATCATAATTGCGTTCTCTGAATGAATAGTGGTAAGTTTCGATTACAAACCCTTCTTTTGCTTCTTTTATATTCCGAAGAAATTATTGAATTTTTGTTGATCTGGATCTTCTCCATTCTTTCTAGGTATTGTCAATGAGATGGTTTGTTTCTTTAAGATTTCTTTGACATTTTTCTTACATATCATATTAAGTAGCATCAGGAGTTCAATGTTGTGTTATTATGAGTGTATTGCACAGTTTTATTTCGCAATGCTCTTTGCTACACTGCAATGCCGCTATTCCCACTCTTTCGGTCACATTTAATAATCTGCCTCAAAAGTAGGTGATCTTCATTTCGGATCACATATACCCCCATTCTAACTATTAAGACTGTTAATTGATAATACTTTCTTATTTTTAAAGCATTTTTGTATCCGTTTATATTCACTTTCATCTTTGAACCCAAATATTGCAAAAAGACTAAAAAAGTTTTCTTCTTAATAATCACAAGATCCAAAGTCTCTTCCCACATCTCACGATCCATTAATTAAATGGAACTACTCTCCATGGAAATGACAATATCTAATCGAGTTAATTGGTTTTGTCGTTTCGGAGTCACAGCAACTCGATATCCCAGTGACCAGTCGGCCTTCGGCTTCTCCCCGAACGCTGTCAAAAGAGTTTGGAGTCTTTACGTTGAGTTAATTAAGAGAAGCGAGAAGCTTGAAGGATATTATGTCACCTCGGGGAGTTGTGATTACCAATTGCGCAGCCAATTTCCACACCGCCCACGTGCACCTTTGACTTCAAACTCGCGCCTTCAACTTTTCAAGTTTTCGCGTCTCCGCTAGCACATAACACACGAACCAATCTCCCAAAGTCTCCTTTGTTTATTAGATACATATTTACATGAAATATAGTTGCGGGAAGGGACACTCAACGAGAAATATAAATAAAATGTTACTTGACCACAGTGTAAGTTAAAAAAGAAATTTGTAAGTTGAAAAATACAAACGTTTACGTTCATGAAATTGAAATTTGGTCAACAGTATATCAAAACATTTTATTAGAGACCGTTTAGTATGTATATCCCTTTTACACAGTATTTGGACATTAAAGTTCAACTGTTTTCTACACCAACCGGAAAACGTACCGAAAGTACTTTACTAAGTAGTACTGAAAGTACAACTAGAAAACAAAATACACACGAACGAACGAAAAGTACGTAGTATGTTGTCGTGGTTGTCAATTAATTTGTATATCACGCTTACCAATTGTCATAAAGTTGAGTATTGAAATAAAATACTGTACATCGCACGGTAGAAGAATAAAATATTTTGCACGACAGGATTCCTAGACTCAGCCTCATGCGGGAACTCTCCCGTCTACAAATGGAATGGAATGTGCCTTGTAATGTGAATGACTACTTATTGACAATTCCTCAGAGATTTTCGGGGCAAAAAAGAAGTTGGTGTCGAATATGTAGAATTACTATTTTTAATATAAACCCGGTGTACTAAGCATAAATCACGCATACATTCCCCTCTAAGAAAAGTGGGGGGCTTATGGAACTGTAGTTTCCTGAGACTAGGAAATGTTTGCTAACGGACTATTTATCACTGATGAACTGGGGGAAACGACAAACACCCTAGTTGAATGTAGAATGAAGTAGAAAAACAAAGATTTACTATTTTAGTATTGCTACTAATATAAGCAATTTAATCTAAATTAAGACATTTAAATTTGGACAATTCTTATTTTTTGTTCACAGAACTCGCCAGAAGACTACACCTCTAAAGAAGGACAGTTACAAATGGTGCGAATGGTTTGATGCCAGCTGTATGGAACAGAGCATTGCGATGCCGGGTGAGGCAAGATTATTTATATTAGCGATTAATTAGTTTTATACATACAAGATTGTATAAGTGAAACACATTTATATAAATTCTTTTATATATTGAATTCCTTTTATCTAATATTTTGGGTTGAGGTTCAAAAAGCCAAGTTTTTGCATTATGGTATCTAGTTTTCATGGAGAGATCAGAAATTGAGACAGAACTTGTTTAATTTACTGTTATCTTTGAAGTCATTCTAAGAAATTTCAATCATTGAAAAATTGTTTCCATTATTGAATTTCCTCGAGATATGTTTACATATTATTTATTTTATTGATAGATTAAGCGTAAATATAAGCGAAATATAATGTATGAAACTGAACATGTTTAGTGATTGTTCGCAGAATTATTGAAAACTGTTTTCATTGTTGTATAGAAAAAATCCATGATACTGATACAAAAAACTAGCGTCAGATTTCATTCTCTTAAAAAATAGTTTTTAAAATTCGCCAACGCTTTGTAAGACTTTTTCTATTCTACGTAAGTGGTATGCAAGAGAGCAAAAATATAATTATTTTTCAAATGTCAGAATCAAAACTTTGGTGACCAAAACAGTTTTTCTGTCGGTTTGAGATTTAGATGAAAATATTTTCAGCAAAGTAAGTTTCCAATAATGTTCTGAAGAACTCTTATAATAACATACAACTTTTCAATGTTTAACAACTTTTCGCCTGAAATAGAAGCTAAACATGGCTGATATCAAATTAATAAAATTAATGACAATTAAGGTTTTACTTCAAAATAATACAATAGTAGTTGTACTGAATCGTATCTCATTGCCTAATGTTATAGCAATGTTTTCCACACTTTCTACGTAATTATGTATACTACGAGCATTTTATTTACTATATACTTCAAGCATGTAATGAAAAGTTCTAAGGGAATAATTTTTATTTGAATCGGTTACAACAGAAAGGGTACATGTTACATTCTGTGCGATTTTGCGTTAGCAATGGGTAATTATTCATAGATAGATTCATCTTTCTGTGCAAAAATGTAATATGTATACAGTTTTTGAATGGATTATTTTAAACGTCACAATTTAGGAAGAGGGCAAAAAGCATACTTGTGTAGCACATGTCACTTTCTTGCACTGAATGAAATGAACAAAGGTTTTAAAATAACTGGTCGCATGTTAGAGCGTTCTATAACGCAGAGACGGATTACCGAAAACTTTTGTGAATCAAGAACCCACAGAACGTGAATTATGACTACACAACGTGTTAGAAAAAACATTTAATACTTATAGGAGCAAAAATTATAAACTTTTTTAGTATCAAGTAGTCAGAAAACATTTTTTTATCAATAAATCGACATTTTGACTGCAGCATTACAATACTTTCTCTGTACTATACAGGTAGTATTCGAAAATGTAAAAAAAAGTTAGTACAGCGTTTCACCACTCACATTCATTCCTGCAACACAAACTACTGTTCCTTCTCTACAAAGGATAAGATCTATCCGGCAGGATGGATTCCTATCAACCACAAAAACTTAACAGAAGAAACTTAAGGAAGTTTAAAGATTGTCCTCGTCTTCAGATTTTACGATATTCTGTATAGACGGGTAACAACAGTCAATGAAGCTGATGAATGAGTAGTAGTGATGAAAGAGATTGACATTAGGTACTTCTGACGAACTTTGGAAATATTCAAATTAAAGTTTCATTCGTCATTCTGAAATTCATCATTTTGTAAAGCGTTCCAACCGATTCATATATTTAACGGAAAGGGAACGTATGTGTTAAAAGTCGGCAGTAAATACACAACTCCTTGGAAAGTCGTTTATTTAATTTCATTCCTTCAAGTCAATGGTTGTCTTACCTCCTTAATGATATATAATGCTTTAATGGCTATAAATTGATAGAACCCTTCAAATAAGTCTATTCAGTATCATATAGTTATGCATATACATTCTGATGAAACTTGAGAGAAGACAAAAAGCAGAGTTTTGTGGACTTCTATACAACAAAAACACTATCGTCTCCCAGTAGAACAATAGTTGAAGGTACGGTATTCATTCTTGAGAAAGTATTGAAAAACTCACGTGGAAAGGTAAAAATTTAGAATCATTAACATCCCTTCACTCCATTCTAAGCGCACACATGGCTCCTTTTTACAACTCGTTCCCTTTCTCACAGAGTTCAATAGCCTCTGCTTTGCTTGTGATTCAAGCTCGAGGCTCCAAGAGCCTTGTTACGGAGCAATTTTTGCCTCGAGGTCGAAGCAATTACGATAGCTCGAAAGATAACGCGCAGAGGATTCAGACTTTTTCTCGGAAGGCGAAGTGGGATCCCAGAGCATCGTGAGAGGGTTAGGTTAAGGTACAGCACAGGATGCAGCCTTAATACGGGTACATGGGTGGGTGGTGAAGTTAGATGTCGGCATCACATTTACCTGTTCTGCCAAGGGCTGTAATGGATGTGATTGCAGTGTGCGGGGATGGGAACACTGACAGAGATGTAACCTTTTGTGACTGAAACAAAATGGCAATGCCTGTAGATTTTGGAAGAGTAGGGAGCTGACCTGCTCATTTTTGCCGCTACTGGTACATTACCCGGCACTTTCGCGTGTCAACAAGACAGGTAGACAGCCCTTGGTGGCTTCATTTGTCGTCCCCCGAGAGCACCCAGAGAGCACCTCAATACGAAAGCACCTAAATACGTAGTGCGCAATGGAAGTTAGGTGAAAAGGGGAAGGATAAAGATTAGAGCGTGGGCTCGAAGGAAATTGCAACTTCAATGGTGGAGATATAAAGATGGAGGAGAAGGGATAGAAGGCAAGACGGTTGCTTGTTATTTCACTCCCTGAATATTGAGTCTGCAGGATAAGTGGCAGTTTTTTTAGGTATGTTCGTTGAAGTGTAATGGTGATGACGTTGTGGCAAAGAAGCGGCCACATGAATGAAGCACAGAAGCAATTGAGATGGGATTGTGAAGTAGACGGGGAAATAATAAAAAGTAGGATCAGAGGCAGAGTAGCAGGTAGGAATCGTTTAGGATGGAATTTATGATTTCTGCGAATGCAAATTATTTATCAAGTCTCTTGTATAAGAAGAAAGTAGATAATTCCTGTATATCAGTTCTTACAATAGAACTTCAATGTGCACATAATTCAAAAATGGTAAAACACTGGTTCTTGGCTGCAAATTCTGTCTCTTGAAATCTGTATAAACTTGGGACGCAGACATTTTTAGAAATGCGGAAGGTTTTTAACTTTGGGCCGATCACCCTCTAAACGTGACACATTTCAGATACAGATATAAGTTCTAGAAAATAAATTATGGTTAGCGATGTCTATTGTGTAGCTTTTAACACACATTACTAGTCAGATGTTTTATAAATTCGAAAAGCAAGTAAATGCAAAATAAGAAATTGAATCAAAGAACTTAGACATCCGCAAATGATATGAAATAAATAACTATAATATGCTAGTACATAGTAAAGAATACTTACCTTCATAAAACTTAAAACTTTTCAAGAAATCTAGTTCAGCATACAACTTCTCTTTTAATTAAAAAGTAGAACTTCAAGTGAATCACTAATTTCTTCGAATTTTTTAGCAGTTCAAATAATGCAGAATTAATGAAATATAATTATTAAGAACCCCTAGTGAAAAACGTACGTAGCGGCCAACGTATCCGCAACTGAAGCGTCGCAGACAAGGAATTCCTAGATATACATTGGAGAGCGAATTTTCGGCACTAGCTAAGCTGCTGGTCGACGCAACGTTTACGTTGGCGTCTACGTGGATAATAATTCTCTCAAAACTAGTCTTTCGGATCAGTAGCCCCTGTACCGAAACTCTACGGTCTATTGCAGGTGGGTGCCGGAGTAGCATCTTAAACAACAGGCCACGGACCGCCACGATTTTTATTTACCCACCGTGTCCCATGGTCGGGCGAGGTACTCATCCTTCGTCTTCAAGGAATCTTTGATCAAGAAAATCTTCGATGTGCGCCGGAGAATCGGGATAAGCTGTGAGATACGGAAATGGAAAACAATCACAAATCTTAATGTTAACTTTTAAACAAGGCATAGGGATATTATACGTGTTTGAGAGCCCAAAGGCAGCGGATTTTGTTGCCTCCTTCTCTTGTATTCGGCAGTTTCCTGACGGTTACGAATGCGTATCTACCGCGGTCTGCCAGGCCTTGCGAGAGAGAGGGTTCCAGAAGACGGGGGAGGCGTTCTGAGCTCCCGGTGATCCTCTCTCCTTTCCGAGGCCTTGCCAAACGTTATAGAGAGATATAGAGTTAGAAAAGATTACTGTACGAAGGGACCGCTTTGACAACTATTACTTGACTATTGCTGGCAACGTAACTGGAGATTATGTCCATGTGCTTGATTAGTTCATTTAGACCCACCGATCATTTTGGAAAAAGTCGACTCTTCATTTCGAATTCGAGTAAATCAAATTATTGGTTAAATCCAAGTTTATTTCAAATCTTTAATTCCACGAAACCCTCAAAGTGACTAGTTTTTTCTCTTTCGATTTTTTCTTCGTTTCGTATTTTTCAGTTTTGTCTAATTTCTGAGTGGCACATCGTTTTCATCATGAATACGAGTAAACCTTGTTCTAATAAAAATTATAGTCATTGTTTTGTAATGCCATTAACATTATATTGATAATATATTATTGTTACTTTATATTGATGTACAATAAATTTAAACTCTACACTTTTAAATTCATATTTAGCATGATATTTTAAAATCTGTATATACTATTTTTAAATTACTGGTGGCGTCATTTCTACACTTTTTGCAAAAGTGCACTGAACTAATCATTAAAATGCGATTATAGAATCACAATTTCGATAATGCTCGCGGCCGCTATGCCACACAATGGTGTTTAGAACTTCTTTCCAAATTAACTCGAAAAGCTTTACGTTTAGTATTTTACATAAGAAAACCCACGAAACATTTCCGAGAAGTTGTTTCAATATCGTACTATTAATTTCGAAACCGAAATATAACCAATTCTTCAAAATACAAACTTTAATGAATAAATAATATTATTTTTAACCTCCGTTCCAGATCAAAATAAAACATACCAACACTTGTCTTTGAATATCTTGTCGCTACTGGCCTCTACGAGTATGTTAGTAAGTAGTTATACAGAGACTAACCAGAATACAAGTAGTTAGGAAGTACTTACACAAAAAATATTCAAATTGGTGAATGGTATCTCATGTCTTTTGTTGATTGTAATAATATTCATTTCAATGAAGATAAATTGTATCTGCTTCCTACAACAATTTAAAACTCATTTTTATGATAAGAAGTCGGCGCACAGCGCTTCATTCGTAAAACACTTTGCCTCTGTAAGTACTTCAGAATACCTTCTTGGCCCGAGGAGGTATACAAATATTTAAGTTGCATCTTGCTGAGGACATTTCAGATATATTCTTCCGTAGGAAAAATAATGTTTATATAAACATCGCATAAATTTTGCTCAAATTGCTCCAAAAAATGTATTTTATAAATTACAATATTATATATGCTTTTCGCATTGTAGCTTAGTTTATGGTGCCGGGAAAGAACAGTGAAATGATGTTTATTGCCTTTAATGTTACTACGTAGTTGTTCAAGAAATAAGATTTTAAACAAGTTGTAGCCTCATTTAATGTATCCGAAGATCAATTACACTATTTTATCGCCATTTTAATCATTTGAAATCTGCTTTGACAAATCAAAGAACATGAGATATCCAAAGTACACTACACATTTCAAATGTTGGTAAGAACTTTTATCTATAGGTTATGAAGATCTGATCAGCTTTTTTCGTGATAAAATGCCCTTTTCCAAAGTGCTTAGTTCCTCAAAAAACTTTCGAAAAATATTTCAAATGACATGAGAATGTGTTACATGTTACTTAAAATTTTATTTGTATGATTGCAGTTTTTGTATATGAAATGAAAGAATGTTCTGTAAGAACTACCTACTCAGATTGTTGATGTCAGAATGCCTTTCAAGGGAAGTAATCTAATCACTCAACATCTACTGAAAATCACGTATGAATTACTCGATACTGGATGGTGTACAAGAAGGCGCGGCCAGAGCGTTCAAACAGTGGTTGTCAAAACCCTTGAATATTTACAAGAGTTACTGACCAGAATCATCTCTGCGTAATTCAAAGCATACTATACGAGTATACAGAGCATGTCAGGACTATTCAAAGCGTACAGGCAGTGTTCAAACTGTTCTCAATTCATGGGACGACGCTAAATTGAGGCTCTGGAAACCAGCGGTATGAATAGTCGTAGAAAGAGGAACATTTTGCTTCCAATTAATTTTCACCATAAGTTGTTCATATTTTTCATGTTATTTAGAACAATCAGTGTTGTCTCAGAGGATGTAAAATTAGTTGCGAACGTTTTTTGCACTGAAAAGTGTATATATAATATTTCTAAACTCCTACCGCTAACTTTCTATAATATATAAGATGCTTTTTCATCACCGCATATTTCTTTGCTAATTACAACTTCAAAACTCGTTGGGTTTGTGTTATAAATTAGTTACCTACGCGCCTCGGGTTACTTTATTTACAAATAAAAATATGATCACAAGAATCATTTCTTAAATGATTATACTGCTCGTTTGGAAGGGTTGAACGCGCGTGAAACTGAAACACGTCTCGTAGACGAACGCTTCCAATGGGCGTGGTAGGCCTTCATTGCCCTTCGGAAGAGACGCGTTGCATCCCGTTAAAACGAATGCCAGCGCGTTACCAGACTTTGCTACAAATTAGCAAACGTACCGCTGCAGTCATATTCTGCCTCAGTACACAAATCAATAATTCAAAATGAGTCATTTTGCCGCACAATTGTTTTGTTTACACGTTTGCGACACAACTGCATTCAAACCTGCTTGCCTTGTTCACGGTAGCAGGGCAGAATAATCCCAGCCTACCCTGGGCACCATTTTAAAAACGGTACGTCAATACTTCAGTTATCCCCGATCTGTCGTATCGCCGCGTCCCATTCAATATGAATGGCCGTCTCTTTCCAGCCAGTGCAACGATGTAAACCCTACCGTACGAATATTTATACGAATGAGAGTTCGTACGAGAACAATTATAACACCAGAAGGTCTGACTCGATTAAGGATTCATTTAGTACTGAAATTCAGTGAGCATTCTCGCCAATAATTGGAAGAAATTCTCTTATTTGTAGCACTGTTTAAATATGAATGTGCACGTGTTTACGATGTTCACAGATAGCGCAAGGGACATCAAGTGTCACTGGCCCAGATAAGCATCTTCGCGAGAGAGGGTTGGCTGGTTGGCAATTTTGGCTGCCAGCATCGCAGTAAATAGAGTAGTGAATGCAGTAATAATCCGACTCTAAAAGAGCAATCCTTTTTATCTATTGTAGTGTGTAGATGCGTCGACAGGTATTTTGAATGGCCAAAGGGAATGGAAAAATCAAAATTTTTTTTTCTTTTCTTGTTCAGCCCGTTAAGTGCACAGGTCAACTATTCCAAAAGAATGGGGACATTTTATTCTAGCAAATGCCACTTATACATAACTAAAGCAATCACACTAGGCTTCCGAAGTACAGTTTTATAATCGAACTATCATTTTTTGCCATTTCTGTTGCCTCTACACCTGAGTGAAGCATTAATAAAACGTGCGTTTAATTTCCGTTTGAAACAGATACAAACAAACCAAAGTACTTCTAGAAAAATCCAATAACATACCTGGGAATAAATCAAACAAATTTTCACTAATTTATATTTAGTTTCCAACAGTAATGGAATATCTGATTTTTTGTATTTCACTGAGTGAAAAATTTTGTTGATTCATGTGAAAAAAAGTAACGACGAAATAAATGAAAATATTACTTTTGAGGTACAGAAATTAAAAGATTATTATTTTTGGCACTAATTATTGAGGAATGACAAAAAACTGGGAAAAGAGTTTCATTCAATCCCGAAGAAAATTGCATTTCAATATTTGAATAAAGAAACGTTTGTGAGACTGGTTTAGGATCCTCTTTCCTATATCACAATACTTTTTGTCTTTCGTTTTCCCGTCTTGAATGGTTCGCTTGTTAATTGTTTGGGCTTTGGGCGAAGGTCGCTCCGGCCTGACGCACTCGTCAGCGTCGTGAATGGGTCACGAACGGGAGGCTGGCTTTGAGCGGACAGGCGATCGACCTCCCGGGCCGCCGGACCTCCGCGTAGTGCGGAGAAGTGTTTGTAGAACTGGACAGCTGGTCTCCGTGGAGGGAGGCACGCGCCGCCGCCGCCGCCGCCGCCGCCGCCGCCGCGCCCCCGCTCGCCCCTCCTAGTTCTCTCGCTCGCCTCTTCCCGCCTCCCGTATTCTACTCTCTGTTGCCCCAGCGCCGTGCCGCTCCCCACGTGCGATGCTGTCTGCGCCCGAGCGCTCGCGTCTGCTGCTGCTGCCCCTGCCACCTCCGCTACTGCCCCGTTCGGCGCCGCCCGCGTCATAGCCGCTACCGCCGCTCTCGTGCTCTGCTGATCGCGCCACGCTCCTTCCACGCACTTCGCGCCACGTGCTCCGGCGCAAGTCGCGTGGTGGTCACTACGCTCGGCGTTGCAGGGGCCGGTCATTCATGGCGGGCTAGCAGCGCGCCGCGCACACTGCTCGCAGCCTTGTTCCACGAACGACGGACCTCGCGCTGCCCTTCTTGGATAGTGCACCCCCGCATACATTGCTTTAACGTCTTTTCACGCAAATCGTTCAATGCTTGCGAGAAAGAAGTCCTCTCGCATTCGCAGGTGGTCATTTTTGTTTTTCCGTTATATAATAATAACAACAATAATAATAATAATAATAATAATAATAATAATGAAGTGTTTTGTACTAAAAACTAAAACACAACAACGTATGACAATGTGCGTTACATAACTCGTAACTTTGTTCGTGTTTCCTTCATGCACTCTTATAAATTAATGTAATTTTACATGAACAAATTACTTCCACGAACCTGACGGTGAAACGCTTCTCAGTGTTTATGGCTTTCGCAACGACTTTTACAGAGCCATCCTCTATTTGTAGTTGTCTTCCCACACGGATGGACACATCCTTCTCCCTTAGTAAACCCTCACAGGAGCCCATCATCCGCACGGCGACCAAGAACAGAGGACTTCTCCGGCACTCGATGCTCTCATTACCCTTTTTGCGCAGCGCACACCTTTTTGCAATATTTATTTTTCAATTACTCAAACGCAAATTGATGATACTTTTACATGTTTATGCAAACAATGCATCGTTATTGCTTTTACCCCTTTCGGGTTTCGAGCCGGGGAATGGAACATGATGGTAGGGTTGGGGGAGAGGGTGGGAGTGGGCGAGGCCAGGGGGGGGCAGCGTGAGGGCCGGGAAGGGGGGAAGGGGAGAGGGTGGGCAGGAGGGATGAAATCGACCAGCTCTGCCAGCCGCGCACGGGTCGCCGGCATTTTATGTGCGGAGATTATCGGCGAAAACTCTCAATTGATGTATGAAACACGCTACGCTATTTAGGAACAGTTTTACACTTTTATTTTATTTTTTTCGTGCGGCGCACTAATGTATTTTGTCTGATTGATTTCCCCTCAAATCTCTAGGCCATTTCAGAAGAATTATGTATTTTTCAAACAACGGAACTATTCGTCATGTGGTGCTGTTCAAAACGTGGCGGTAGCGAGGATCATGGGTGCGGGTGTGGTTGGGGCACGTCCGATTATGTGTGCGCGCATTACTCTAGCACGCACTCGGAACCCATGCTTCGGAAGAGCGTCGTGGTGCCGGGAAAGCGAGATTCTAAGTGACAGTGGAATACGCAGTGAATTTCACGAAACGCAAGGGAGAAAATGTTAGCCATTACAACCGTCGCTTAATCGTAGATTTATTTTGTTTAGAACCTCCTCGTGTATCCTCATCCAACCGGCATCTTTAAATGCGAGGCGAGCTGAGATGGCAGCAGATGACGGGTCGAGGGGAAGACGGAGGGGGACGGCGCTGAAGAGGGGCTGAGGAACCGAAGGGTGGAAGATGCAAAAATGGCGCACCCTTCTTAAAAGTGCTGCGTTGGCGGCTTCCGATTACATTACAGGCGTCGAGCGCGTCGCGCGCGCTGAGTGCGCGAGTACGCGGACGGGTAAGCGATGGGAAGGGGGGCGACGGGGGGCGCGGCGGGGCGCAGTGTGACGAAGAAGAGGCGTCATTCCGCCTTAAGGCGCATTTCGATTGCGCTCCGAAGGGCGCGTCCACGCGCGAGGAGTTCGGTGATGAGGGGCGGGGGGAGGGTTGAGAAGGGCGGGGGAGTGAGGGCGGGAGGCGGGGGCGGGGGCTGGCGGAGGCGGTGGCGAGGACGGGGATGGGAGCGGAGAGAGACCCTGTCTCGAGAAGCGCGGATACGCGAGAATCGTCAAACGAGTAATCCCAATGTTAAGTATCACACCTCATTAATTATTAATCTTCATTTATTTTTATAATTGCGTTTGTATTTCGTTCCCGTTCATTTATCATGTCGGAGAACCTGCGCCAGGCGCGAGACTGCTTTAAACAGAAATGGAGAGAGAGGGAGACTGTCATTTATTAAGTAGACACCGTGTATTCTGCATGTAACTATACGATATAGCAACCCGGCCGAACCTCGCTCGCGCTCGCGCTCTCGCTCTCCGTCTCTGCAAAGTAGCGCTTTCTCAGTTCTCTTTGTTGTCTCGTTCGGCAGCATCCTTCTCCGTCGCGCGCGAGAGATCTCGTATCGATATTTTTGTGCGCGCGCGTGAGTGTATGCTGTATATAGTATAAACAACGCACTCCTTCATCCTGTTCTTCAATCCTCCTCCCCAGCTTCCTTATTTTCTCTCCGACTATCCGGCAGACTTTAATTAAAATATGACGCCTCTCCCTCACGTCTCATCATTTCAACGAGCGGGGCGCGAAGGGACTTGAAGGGGTGCCTGTGCTGCTGTAAGGGACTCGCAGGTTTAGAAAGCGAACCCAGCTAAGGCGAGGGGGCACACCCGAGTCTACGCTTTCTCAAAGAGTGATGGATTTCTGGCATTCCTTATTGTTTCAGAACAGGTATTTTAATTAGAACTGTGTCTTCCTCACTGCAGACGTGGAATAAAGACTCGAGTTATTCGCGGCATCCTCGTTGCCACTGTGTTTCATATATTATTCGGGGAAAGACGTAACAAATAGTAAATGATGTTCTTCCACGCAATTCTGCAAAGTATATTTTAAATATTTGGAGAGAATATTAAGTGTTATGAGAAAATATGCATTGCTTATCCACTCAAAACGTAAATTATTATAAAACAAATCTAATTAAGATTAATATTTCTTCGAGAACAGAGTATTATTGACAACATATTTAAAAACTAGATCGGAAGTGATTTTTACCTCCAATCTTGTAAGAATTATCAAGACGTGAAAGTGTTAAAATTGGGTAATTATTTATAAAATTGAACACAATATGAATATGTATGTGACGTAGAGCATAAACATCCATTCAAAATTATGTGCTGTGATGTTGAGAAAAATAATCATATATTGTAGGATAAATAATAAAGACTAATAGGGTTAAACCAATAAATCAAAATATTTCTGGCGACATCAATTGAAAAGGTACTTTTTTGAACTTGCACAGATATGCGAACATTACGAGCATCAAAGTTTGAAACTAATTGGTAATGTTCACCAATAAAAAATATTGTATTTGAAAAGCTTCGTTTCTATATAGAATTGGAGTACTTAGGAACTAGAAGGTTAGCGACTGGCTATTGCTGCTTTTTAATAAGAAAAAAGAGTATATTCTACTGTTATTCGCAATGCTGCACTTGAATCCAAAATCATTTCAACTCGAATGAAGGATTATCTTCATAACACATGGAAACTATTTTTTTTAAATCTATTAATCATCATATTTTAAATCATTAATAAATCTATTTAAATATATATCTTGAAATGTTATACCATATGCATTTTTGCGATTATTTTGACTCATGATTAACTCATTCACATTGGTGCTATATGTACCACCAGCGAAAACTATGTAAAGATAATGAAATGCAAAGTTACTAATATATGCAGAAAGAAAATAATATTGATTCACATCATAGAATGCAGCACATTTCAATTTACTATAATCACCCCCCGAATGTGAGGGAGCTCCCACCAAAACATTAGTACCCCTTATTTAATGCCACGGTATTCTTTTAAGGTTTTAAAGAAAATGTATAGCAGAATCATTAGAATGCATCTCTAGTTATAATAGAACCGGATAAGAAATCTTAATAATTTTCACATCGAAGTTCAAATTTGCATTATGATCTTTCGTTTTAAGAAAATAGAACATATATTGCCTTATATGCAAAAACGTACAGAATATACCTTATTTACAAATGTCTGAGCCAATATGACATGAAAACGATGTCCGATTTACGATTTGTTTTACGTCATTACGAAATATATTGTTATCCATTTTCCCGAAGACATCAGTTTTCAAGTCAGAATATATGACCTGCGTGATATGAGAAGGCATGAAATAAGCACTATAAAGTTAGAGCGATAACTGATAAGACTAATAGAACGAAAACTGCCGCCACCTTGTATGACACCTGTCATATTTCTTAAGCAAATGGTAATGACCAAAGGTAGACGAGTTGGATTTAGGGTACAATAATTTTATTGAAAGAAAAATATTAAGAAATTTCTTAATTAATGATGCAAATAATTACAAAATATTCGTCTGTGATTAAGAAGCTCTTATTTCATGTTGAACAAAACAAGATACGACTTTGTTGGTCGAAAGCTTGTTTTAAAGTTAATTTAGCTCAAAAACATGTTTTTTTATATTTGTGATACAATTCAGATATTTGTAAAAATATCAGCCTTGAGTATATGAAATCATTTGAAGTCGCTTAGTGGTGCAACCAAGATTGTTTGGGGAGAGCAGGTATATGTGTATTATCCGTACAACTTGATGACAAACTTTAAAGAATGTTTGTTTATGTTGAATTGAAAAATTGATTTTATTGGTTTATTTATAGTTATTAAAACGTATTCAGATGAGAGATTGAATGTTATGTTTCTACAGAAAATTAGTAAATCTATATTTGTGAATTTGGGTCATATGTCTTCTTGAGGGATCTTCTCACGGAACAACCATGGTGAAACGTAAATGCGTTGTCCGTTGTCACCGTTGGTATATTTAAAACGATGACAAACTAGCAGCTTTAAATGCAGTCTAAACGAAAATATTTTCCAAAAAAGCTTCATATCTTCCCTTACATTCTCATGAAAAAATTACGACAAAATCACGTGGCTTTATAGAATATTTATTTATAATATGTTTATTTTCCAAAACGTTAGACTGTAATTTATATCTGATTGCGAAATGCAGTTCGATGTTACGAACATCACTAACTTTATTGTTCGAATTAAGAAACTAGATTTCGCAAAAGAGTGACTTTCGGGTTTTGTGTTGCAAGGATATCTGCGGTAGAAAAGGCTATATATATATATA
>BOPP01000004.1:16865559-16876205 GCA_017312745.1 Gryllus bimaculatus | reverse complement strand
CAATATACAAATAATAGAATGCGTTGTGTCTACATAAAAAGAAACCACCAGAGTGAAAGAGTAGAAAATCTTATAAATATTGTTATTCTCTCATCAGGCAAAAATGATTTGTTAAAACACTGAGGTGTTCATATTTAAGCACTCCAAAAGGCTCACCAGAAAAGATTGTATGGTTGATAAAAACGAGCTGAATGTTGGTAAAAAGAGTTCTGAGCGAGTAGATAGTAAGGATCTTGAGAGTACTACAATGAATTTAAAATTGAAATGAGTAAGAGAGCGAGAATTATGATATGAAGGCAGACCAAAGCGACGGAAGATTAAAAGGCAAACGGAGAAGAAAAGTGTATAGCAGTTATATGAAGTTACGAAAAATATTTGAATTAATAAGAAACTAGCTGATAATGTGAGATAGTTATTTAAACGTTTAATTGGAAATGTAGTTATACTATTGTTATGTATAGAAATGTAGAAAGCTAGTTAGAGTATTGAACGTTTGGAAGTCACTGCATGGGGGCGGTCATCCCCCACTAATTATACGACTTATGTGTTAAAAAAATACACGGAAACGTTGTCTAGGTACACATCATAGAAGCAACGAAAATCATTTAGTTGTTTCCTAAAAAAAATGACAAACTCGGCCAATAAATAGGAATTATTCAAGTAACCACCGGTCATGGGAAAAACATGAAAGGAGTCAAAAATTCATAGTATCACAAAAACCAACTTACAAAATTGCGGTTATCTTTTACACAAGAGCCAAGTCCCAAAATTTCCATTGTCTAAAATACCTCATAGTAGTTTAGGCATATTTTACATTTTAATTTATATTTTTTACTTTTTTTATGTAATTAACATTTACATATGTGGTTGTACCTTTGTATTACTGAAGAATATTCCGAAGAGATCAAAGAAACTTCAACGTCACAATCAGATATTAAAAAGGAGTAAAATAATAAGCAAACACAGTCAAGTTATAAAACAAACGATAAAGTTAAAGAAACTTTCTAGGTTAAGGTATTTCTCTTATCTCGCATACAATGATCGACTGCTCCCATTGTTGTCATTATATATATATATATATATATATATATATATATATATAATATATATTATGTATATACCAATTTGTAGTAACAAATTAATTTAACAAAAAAAATGCTAATGGAGACGTTAACAAGGGACGTAAGAAGACAGATCATGAGGTCGACCATAAAGAAGGTGAGGCGAAACGAAGTTGATGTGACGTGACGAAACGAAGAGAAACAGAAGCAGCTTGCGAAAACTGGATAAGATTGGATGAGGGGGGGGGTCAAAGTAGAGAAAGAGGAGGTAAAGGCGCTGGAGTAGAAGAGAGGGCGACTTGCCAGGGGCCGGTTGCTAGGAAGAGCAGGGTGGGCCGAGCGGCGTCGAGCGAATAGTGCGCGACAAATGAGAGTGGGGGCGTGCCTTCCCCGCCTGTCGTTGTGGCACCGCCCGCCCCCGCCCCCCCCCTCCCCCCCCCGCCCCCGCTCCCCGTCCCCACCTCTTATCCCCGCTCCTGCTACCTGCTCGCCCACACCGCCGGCGCTCTCGTTTTCAAGATGTATACGCCCCCGCCCACCTCCCACCCTTCCCGTCACTCGGGCTGCCGGAGGCGACTTCCTTCGCCACGCCATGTCCAAATTTGATATTCCCCCTCTCCTTTGTTCACTTCTGACCTCTCTTTGTGAACGGTGCGAGTCTCTCGGCTAGCACGCCACTTTACGCGGCGTACTAGAATACGCAAGTGTGGTCTTGAAGGGACTTTCAGTAAGCATTGCAGGCGAAGTGGCGCTTGGCGTCTCGTACACAAAACAACTCTCCATATTTCAGACGTATTCAGTCAAAAAATATTATTTTACTTTCAAATTGCTTGGAGAATAATGATTGCCATTTTTATGTTTGAGAGAAATATACGCATAAATGAGTACTTGGTGTAATTCGAAGGAATATTTGTTTATGGACAATGACGCAAAGCAGTTTTATAATGCACAAACAAGATTCCATTGACATGATAAGTCATTTCAGGAGGTAAAAAAATCATCATCGTTTTCATCATTTGTTGTTTTGCATCAAATTAACAATAAATAATTCCTTAGTCATTTTGGCCTCAGAATTATCGAATTCAATAGAAAGTGTTTTTTGTAATTTTTGAATTTCGTTGCAGCCTATATACCACAGGAACGTTATATGCATTTCCAAGACTCGAAGACTTATTGTAGGCTCGGGAGGTCATTAATGTCATCTGTGAACTAAGAGTTCTCTGCAATACTGTCGGCCGGCAGACAGTTAAGGCCCTGGCCACCTCCAATTGGTCGTGATCAAAGGACAGTGCGCGGTAAGGAGCTACCGTAATTTGCATCCCCAAGCCATCAATTCACAAATTTTTCTTGTTTTTTTTTGTTTGCATCTCGAAAAGGAGATTATTTCTTCACCAGTAATTAGAAATATCCTCGACTCTTGCACACTCTACAATCACATACTTCTGAATGTTATAGAAGAGAAATCGTCAAGAATCTGTTCTGCAGAAACATAGCGATTATCAGTAAAATGCCATCAGTTCATTGGTGGTAAAAACGTTAGTGAATTTTTACCATCTAAATTGACTTACCCCGTAGAATTTCAGTGCTGGAAAGAAAGGCTAATATTTCACCATTTGGTGTCATTTATGTTAAATTGACGCTTTCTGAAAAAATCTTTAACAAATTTCTTGTGGTGTTTGATCGAAATCTCAATAGAACTATATCGAAAACCCTGGGAATTTAACGATGCGTACTTGAAATCATAGCTACATAGAAACAAATTGTGTTGTCATGAGAATAGTAGTATTAGTTTATTGAACTGAGAAAATTTACGAATTTTGTGAGATGTTTGTGATGATTTATGACTGAAATATTTTATATAACCACAATCATTTTTTTAGAGAAATTTAGCAATATATATATATATATATATATATATATATNTATATATATATCGCGCCGGATAAACGACAATTTCCTCCGTAGATCATTTCTTCGTTCAATACGCAAACATTGCAATTGATATAAAAATTGCTTTTGAGGACACATTTGTGTTCATTTTTTTCCTTCCCGAATAAACTATTATTCCATTCAGCGCATATGAGTGGCACGATGTAAATAAAATGTAGTTGGAAACTGAATTACACTTTCGCCATTCTGAATAGCAGCATCTGCATTCCTGTGAGCCAGCCGAACGACGAAGACAAATATTTGCATGCGCGACACGGAGCAAAGCGCACATTCACTAACGGAATAAGTGAACAATTCTGACATCACATATCGATTTGCAGGTGTATTGTTAATATGAATGAGTACAGAAATAATTAAGTGAAATCTCCGTTCATATATGAAATCTTCTAAACATAGAGAAAATTATTTTTCTGTTTGCCCATCACAATTTGATACTTTCTAAATAGAACATCTCAAAGAATATTCTTAACATTAATTTGGAAAATGCAATGATTACTCCAAAATTAATGTGTTTGGAGATCAATCAATTACCCCATTTTCATTACATTGGCCACGAAATGAGTGTCCCCTTCATGGCAGCAAATACGCAATTGACAGCATGTTTTATATTTATGGAACTATCCCACGCATTTTGCAAGGAAGTAATTCGCTCGACCATGTCTGGAACAAATTCACTATTATAGCATTATTCTCTACGTTTTTATGGAGTGAATGAAATATTAATATCACTATTGATTATGCAGATAACAGACTATGCGTGGAATTTGCAACAGTATTAAATTTTTTTATGGCATCGTATAAATTCGGAAGCGTGTTTGTGATCATTACGCAATGCGATGACCATGAATTGATAAAAAAGTGTAAGTATAAATAATTTCCCTAGTACATCTTTTGATCAAACTTCAAATGTGAAAGTCATTTTCATAGTTCTAAACTCCCCATTACCGATGGACCACAATCGTCCAAAGCAAGGCTTGAAAAGATGAACCTCAATTATATTTTCATTCTATTTGTAAGATATAAATTTTCGAATAAAAATCATGATTGAAAGTAATTTACAACATAAAACCACTGCAAGGAGCATCTACAGGCAAAACCTTGTTATGCTCGTAGTTTTCTGTTGGTAAGAAATTCGTCGTCGACATCGCATCACTCTAACAAAAATACGAAACCAAAATATCTTTGACAAAAGTGGAAAGAGAAACACTATTATCTGAACGAAATCTTCATATTGTTATATAAATTTACTAAAGCATTTTAAAATGAGACTCCGCTCTTCCATTTTTCAAGAAATCATTTTTCACTGCCAAGGACATATCCAAGAACTAACTCTCTAACAATTAGTAAAACGTGGGACAGACATTTTGTATTAACAAAATAGACACGCAAAAGAGCGTTTGATTGAATGGTACAATTTTCGAATTATGAAGGCTTTTTATGGTTTTGAAGAATAAAATCTATTCAACAAATAACGATGTTAAAATTAACATCTTAGTAAAATATGTATGACATATGTCAACGCAGAAAATATAATTAAGCCTCCCGTACACATGCATTCGTAATTTTGCGAGAAAAAATCTAAGTCAAAATCAACCCAATAGTTTCGGAGACACAAGAATAAAATTCAGAAGCTTGACGGAGCTTTCTGTTGTAAGAGTCAATGACATAAATCAGTTTTAAAAATAAAATAGTAACAAAATAATGCAGCAAAGAGGTTAAAACCTTCAGTCACGACATCGGGCAAAAGGAAAAAACAACAGGTTGTAATGTAAAATATGAAATATGTGTATCTCCCAAAAAAGAAAATGCATGAAATTTCTTGAAAATGTTTGAAATAAAAAAAACTATGGAGTTTGTTTTGCTCCATGTAAATTGTCTTTAATGATCATTATTCGTTCTCACATTATGTCAAAATCTGTCTTCTGTTATTTGAGAAGATACGAATCTCTATTTTTTGTTTAAAACGACTTGACTTTAAAAACGACCAGACTTTAAAAACGATTTCCTTAAGTACAAAAATTCGAAAATTTTAGTCTTCCTCGTAGTACATCGAGAAAATGTCAACTTCCAGGCCATCGTTGAAGAGAGCCTAATACGATTGCGAAAACAGACTTGGCGCGTATCCGTGAAGTAGTTAAGAAGCTGCGAACTGCCGCAGGACTTTTCCTCGACGTCTCCCGCGCGGCGCACTTTCCTCCGCCCCAAAGTCCACTCATTAAAAACTTCCCTTCGGAAATTCCTCGCCCGAGAGCAAGCACAGATCCCAATTTCAGGTGATACATTTTTTACAACCTTTGCTTTTCCGCCTTCCCGCCGGCTGGGCGTGGCAGCGACGGGAAGGGCGAGAGGACGAGAGGACGATGGCAGCGCGAGGGCGGGGTTTGAGGAGGGGGACGGGGGTGGAACGGTGGCCGAAGTGAGGAACCGGCCTCGGCTCCTACATCCGCGGCGTCGCAACTCTTGCCGCGTCTTGTAGGCACGTATACCGACTGCATCGCGGATTGTTTTCCTAAGCAGTTTACATACCTCCCCCAAAAAGAGATAGCCCAATTGCGTTCCGTTCTCTCCTCCTTAATGTAAGATTGAATTCTACGTTTTCCGTGGTCTGCTTAATATTCTTAGATCGATTATAACTGATCCATGTCTGTCTGCTTCCAGGAAGCATTTGGACGTCCTTTTAGAGCATTTTCAACTTAATGTTAACCACGCGTGAAGAAACAAAAATTAAAACCACCTATCAGGAACATCGTCATAATCATCTGACTTAACATTTATAATTCCTAAGTTTCTACCATGTTCACTTCTGTTCGAGATTTTCTCTAGACTGGACCGAGAACACCTATTTGCGGTAGTTATGAATGGAACAAAAAAAATTGCTTCTTTCGAAACATGGGATGAACGAAACGGAACGGAGCTGGGCTAGTCCTTCTGAGGTAACGAAAAGTGAAAGGGATTTAGTTAGGACGCTGGTGTGAGGGGAAAGGAACCGTGGGATGCAGTCGGGCGATTCCCTCTTGCAGAACGGTAGCGAGCCCTTGGCAGTCGCGTGCTGTTATTCCTCCATTTCCCCCTCTCCCCTCCGGGCACCGCGCACGACTCATCCCCACGTGCGCCCCTCCACCGCCCCTTCAGACGCTCGAGCCGCGGCATTCGAAGACACCGGCCCCCGAGTGGCGAGGGCGGCAGGCTGCCATGCGTGACCACTCGCCATGCAACCAGACTTCTTTTTTTTTCTTGAGAGGGATGCCTGCAAATGAATGCCGTGTTTGCATAACTACCAATTACACAGAGGTTGTGCTATTTCAAACCTGTAAGTGCAGCTTATATTTACGGAGTTGATAAAAATATAAACAAACAAAAAATGTACTCACACGGAGATTGGATAATGTTTTCAAACATATTATTCCTAGTTTTATAATCTATTTCAGGTAAAGAAAATAAGTTTCAAGCTACATATACGTACATGTTCAGCTACCTTGCGATTATACGAGTATCTTCGATAAGATAAGGTTTATATTTGAAAGTGAATGGTATTGAATTTTTCTCTGACACAAAATTTCTTTCTTTTACACGCACCACTCCAATCCCATGTCATTCACTCCATACATTTTTAACAATTTCTAGATCTGATAGTTTCCACTAATGCACAACACAATGTATTGAAACATTACACATTTAAACATACAAGTATACACCTACTCGAAACAACACAGAACAGAAACAACAAGAGATATCACTATTTGGATTGGAAATATGATATCATAATGTTCCTTTACTGGCGAAATTTCTCATTATACAACTTTGCTAGAGATTAAACAATCATAGTCTATTAATAATAATAACAATAATAATAAAAATAATAATATACATAGCGATATGAAAAAATCGTTTCTTCTTGCAAATGTTTCCATGCCAACATTTTTAACACAAGAGTTCGGAAATTGCGATCGGCCGAAAACGGGAGTAAAATCACAGATCATTCAAAACACTGAAAAGTGGAACACAGCGTTTACAGGAAACAGCCCATATTTTGTTCAAAGAATTGTAAAAACACCGACAATAACAATATCTTCTCCTTAGCGAACGGATGAAACCTGGAGTAAATTAATATGTAACCGACGCCTAACATATTTAGATGATAACTTGGGTAATAATATTAATTAATAATTATTATTACTAATATTAATTATTATTTTATTATTATGCAACTGCTCACTTTACTCTTTGTTATTTTCACGTTAAAAATAACCAACGTAGAATATAGTTTATTTATTTATTTATTTATTTATTTATTTATTTATTTATTTATTTATTTATTTATTTATTTTATTTATTCATTTCAAATGAATGAGAATTATGTAGCATTTATACACTACAGAACTGTACAATATTTTCTGTGAGATTATGTAAATAGTTTTAGCTCTTCTCGATTTAAATACGTTAAATACGTTTAACTAAATTCGGAATATAACAGTCAGTTCTTCACAATACGTAACAACTTAGTAATAATTTTGGGTAATTTGTCCAGATAAGTCTCATCTAAACAAAAAAAATGTTATACATAAGTATTTTGCCGTTTAGTAACTGTGATGACACTAAATATGTATTAATATGTTACATTTGTATGGCATGTTACATTCTTCTCTGGTAGCTAACTTTTGCGAATGTCGGCAACCTTCCGGACTGTTTTCTCCTTCACGTGCTCTTCCAAATAGCTTTGTACTTGACGTTGAGGTTCAAGTTGTGTAGTACTTGTTATATCCATTTTTCCTTTCGTAGTGTCGTTCTTGCAGTCAGTCTCTCACTGCAGTAATTGATAACCCAATGAATTCAAAATAAATTCCTCAGAAAAGGAATCAAATAATACAATTTATTTCCAGTGCATCAATCCACAGAGAGCTCCAAATATCAAATATTACACGATACATCACTATCATCAAACAATTTTACAATTATTAAATATTTCGGTTGATCTCAATTCTTTTTGAATAACGTTGCCCAAATTTTTTTCAGAATCAAATCACGTTTTCCCAAAGACATATTGAAACCATCACAAATATATCAAGTAATAATATAAAGAAATCAATCCATTTTTGTTTAACGAAAAATATTCGCAATAATAACAAAATTAAAACCGCTGACTGAAAGATACTTATTCTGGACCAACTTCAATTCTCAATGTATTATTACGTTATTTTACATTTTTCAGCCAACTGCACATCCTATAAAGAGCAAGGGCCTCTTGCTCGCGCAGAGAATTATTAATCCTTCTTTAATGAAGTTGTAGGATGATGAAGTGTGAAGGGACGGTCACAAATACATCCCTGCCCGGGGCGGGATTCGAACCCGCGATCCTTCGAACCCGCGTTCCTTCAAACCCGCGATCCTTCGATCTCAGACCGACACGACGCTACTACCTTAGCGATCTCGGTTATCCGGATCGATGTTATGACATTAGAAATATAGAAAATACATACAATTTAATTATTATAAAAAATATTATATTCAGAATGATGAAATAAGCACGTGGAATGGATGGATAAATAATTATAATGCAATAAAAGAGTTATTTACTTAAATTCAGGAACTCAGAAATTTTGAGAAAATTTTTATTTCTATAAAACTCACCAAAGAGGATTGTAAACATAAACTGGAACATTCATGAAAATAAACAGTACTCATTTGAGATTTTAAAAAAACATGAAATTGTTAGTACAAGAACGTCATACGAAACACTTTTGCAATAGCTGTTCTATGTACTGCACGGAATTATTTTGGAAATTATGGTGAAAACACAGCAGAGAGACGAACCAAAAATAAATTGTTCTATTAAAGTAAGATGAAAATGGTGATATTTTAATTAAAGAAAATTGAAGTAAAGTATTATTATATTTGTTTATAATAATAATAATGAAATAAAAGGCAAATAAATGAAGTCTGCGCACAATAAAATTACCGCGTAACTCACAAGGTATCTTCTTTCAATTAGCAAACAGCGATCCTTTGAGAATCCAATTTAGAATTGATTACAGAAAATACGTTGAAATATTTTTTACCCGACAGTATTAATGACAAATATTCTAATAATGAACCACGAGCATAAAGAGCGCGCAGTACAAAGAAATTAAATTTTCCCCATTAAATCACTTTTCTTAATGTCACGTATCATCAAAGAGATCTGTGCATTACCCATTTCAAATATACTGATAGAAAGTGAAGAGAAAGTGTCAATGATTAAATTATCTTCAAAGACCTTTGGCATTCTGTTTTACAATTCTAATATGGTTTTTACCATTGAAATTACTTTCTAAAGTCCAAAAATTACTACGTCAGATTGTAACGTTAATAAATGATTAAAATTTGTTTCCATAAGAACCCCTTTCGACAGATTTCAATTGAACGCATCTGCTGCTATTGTGAAATATTACAGGTGGCTGTTACTGCAATATTCAAATCCGTCAATACCTAGTCGGGAAACAGGGAAAGCTATTATTTGTGAAGATTTTATAGCCGTTTGAGTACATCTTCAAATGATTTTTACACAGTTAAAAATTGAAGGTTTGAATAATCAAGGGGCTTTACATCGAATGGCCTTCTTTCCATAGTTGCTTCCTATAAGAGAAAATCAAAGAGAATGTCTGAACCTTTGAAAAAGCGCCCCAACATCGAGAATATTCAAGGCAGTAGAACCAGCTGTGAAATTTCCCTCAGAATGGGTTTTCCCTAACTGTTGTTTTCTACATAACATGCAATGACTGTCACATCGCGCACGACTACAAACCACCTACTTCTTGCAGCAACACGAATCACCAATGAAGATTTCAATATCTTGAAAAAACATTCTTTGTTCACAATTTATTTCATTAATACTTTTTTATTCCTGATTATGATCACATTCCATTTTTTGTTTAAATATGATTGTTTGATTTAACAATTTTAGAAATTGAACCGTGCCAATCTTTCGAGGATTGTGTTAAGTTGTAGCATGTTATTGAAAGGCTATTCCATTAACATGTACTACCCCACTATCTACCTCAAAACACAATTATAATAATATACGCTACTTATTTTAAGAATTGTCAGAAAATTGCATTCTCATTTTATATACGAAAAGGGATTATGTAATATCAACGAGATGTACAATCAATTTCATTTTGTAGACATTTTCAACTTACGGGAACCCACAAAAATATAATTATGTGTCAAGGTGTCACTGAAAATGCTTAAAAACATTTGAAACAATATATGCAGTAAATGACTGAAATCTCAGTGTTCGTTAAAATCGCGCTAAACTAGCATTTCCAAGATTCGATTTTAATCGAATTCACAAAAACAATTGGATAATTAAAATGAAAGCGTGTGCCATTATCATGATTTAGTCCTCAATAACGTCTATCGGCAAAATACAATACTTTCGAGCGCACCGCATTGGAACTCCGAGTTTACGGGCGCGGATGCCTGCGTGAGCCCAATAATTTGGCGAAATGCCTTCGGTGAACCGTCAGTGGATCGTCGGTGGACCGTCGGATTCCAGCGGATCAACTGTAGCCCTTCGCTGTAATATCAATAGAGGTGTGAACGCGGAGGGAGAGGTGGTGGTCGGCCGTCCGACCGTGCAGGCGAGCGGGCCCGCGC
>BOPP01000004.1:16783579-16862236 GCA_017312745.1 Gryllus bimaculatus | reverse complement strand
ATTTGTATGGAACGTTGCGTAATTAAACACCTGATTTCGTTTTTTGACAAAAATTATTTTTCCTAGTTGCCCGATTATTTTCTTGGCGTTACGGACACTGACGCTTTCTCTGGCAACCCTACTTATAGGGGCCAATTGAAAACAACGTTAAACTGGACGAAAGGACGTAACATAAATGTTTCGACCAGTAACCTCAGAGTACAAACCCAGACAGCCCCCCCCCCCCCCCCCCCCCCCCCCCCCCCCCCCCCCCCCCCCCCCCCCCCCCCCCCCCCCCCCCCCCCCCCCCCCCCCCCCCCCCCCCCCCCCCCCCCCCCCCCCCCCCCCCCCCCCCCCCCCCCCCCCCCCCCCCCCCCCCCCCCCCCCCCCCCCACTTCTACGCAATACCCATTCGACTGGTTCGGTAGTCGTGTTTGCCTATACAGTCCGCGATAAAAGTATATTATGAAGTTCCAGAAGACTGGGTACCAAGGTCTAGCTGAGAAACGCGTCGCCCAATGAGGCACCAGCGTCATCGACGCCTGAGTGCGCGCGGTGGAGCGCGGCAGCAAGCGCCCGTTCGCGGGTCTTCATACTCCCAGCCAACATCTGCCGAGCCGCTGGAGTTCCTACTCGCCCTTGTTTCCCCGGAGTGGCCTGCGGGGAGGGTCGCGGACGGGTGCGGGCGGGTGCGGGCGGTGCGGGCAGGGCGACCGGGGCAGGGCGCGGGCTCCGCGGGGCCCATTCCCGCCACGCCGCTCTCCCCTGCCAGCCAGGAGACGGGACTTTTAGTTCTGTCTCGTCTTGCCCGGTCTCCGCCCCTCCCAAACGGGCCGCTTCCTCCAGTTACTTGCACTTTATGAGCGCGTCCCCTGCATATTAAAAGACCCAACCCTTGCGCATGCCATTTCATCTCAGGACGTCCCTTGCTCTATCGCGAAGGCGCAGCAGTAGCCCGAGGGCCGTCCGCAAGCAGCGAAGGCGCGGCGGAGAGGCGGCGCGGGCGCGTGAGGGGACGGGGGCACGGGGAGGTCGCGACGACTGCGAATCTCGAGCGCCCGCGGCAGCGGCATCTCCTCCCTCTTCGCCGCCCCGCGCCGTCGACCCCCGCGCCGGGGGTCTGCGGATAGGGTACTCGCTACTCGGACGAACGTCTTACCTTCGCCATCGCAGACGAAGGGCTGCGCCCCCGCCCCCTCCTCCGCACCCGCGAACCCCGCGATATTTTATTGACCGGTCTGCTCCGGGCTCGCGCCTCCGCCTGCGCTCAACCTTTTGTTCTGTGACGCTTTGCCTCCTAGGGTGGCACGCCGCGCTCCGCGCCCCTTCTTTCAGAAAGCATTCATTTTCTCTCGGAGAAAATGAAATACTTGCACAAAGAACAATAATGAAGCGAAATATTTCCTTCCCTAATAAGGGGGATGCTGCGAGTCGAGCATCACGAAGTAACTCCTCACTGACCTTTTTTTGTTTTGTTCCTTTTTAATGACTACTTTTTACTGTCACTTTTTGCGATTGAATTAGACTATTTGTTTTTTTAAATTTACAGAGTTAGGTTTAGTATTGTCATTTCCTGCGAACACCAAGCCCATGTATCCTTGATCTCTGAATTAAAGAAAATTTCTTTGTTTTCCTGAAAATAAGTGGCTACTGCCACACATTTTCGAAACATCCTCATTGAGGTATTTGTAATTCTCTAATATTGAAAACATTTTGGTATATAAATAAATTACAAAATAAAAAATGGCTATTTTTTAATCACAATGTTCAAACGTATAACAATAATAGCAATAAAATAGCCTGAATACCAAAACATTTCCATGTTTTTTAAAAAATTTAATACTATTTTGGCAATATTTAAATCTTGTTTCATGTGAACGCGTTACTCAACAAATTACTTTATTGTTGCTGCCCGTGTAATTTATTCTTATTTTGAAAGAATGACACAACCTTGTGTTTTTTAATTTAAAGAAATGTTAAATTATTTCTCATTCTCAATTAATTCATGCGTTATTATTACTTGTTACCTAAACATTTTTTACAATCCTCAATCAAATTGTTCAGGCAAATATCTCATCAATTTGTTCACCATTCACAGTAGATTCAATTGGTTAAATAGTCGTCTTATGAGAATATTTTGCGATGTGCTAGTTTCGTTCGTGTGTATTTTTTCTTACTTTCTTGCATGTAAATGGTTCTTTTATTCTGTATCTTAAGCAAAATGGGATATTAATTTTTTTTCGAAGTTTTTAAGCCCTGAAGACCGGATCACAGGAAATTACAAAAGAATTACAGAAATAATATTTAATAACGTAATTACACAAATTGTTAGAAACAAATGCAGGGTACGCACGCAAAGAAGCATAATACTGATTGTTCTACTCAATATATTTATTATATCCGAAAGGAAGTTGCAACAATTCTGGTCTGAAAAGAAAGCAATGGGAATTATAAACTTATCAAAGATTGCGGATGTTCTACCAAACTATTGCAATGTATTACAATCATTATATATTTAGAGTACGAAGAGCCAGCATTTTTGGTCGGCAGATCTCCGTCAAATTCGTATCTCAAATTACGAATAATCTTTGGTAAAATCACAAGCATGCCAGAAAGAAAATAATTTCTCTCGAAATGTATATCGGACGGCTTTATGTATTTCCACGAGTCTCGAAGTCTCCTCTGCCTGCATGCGTGTTTTTCACGAGGCCGCGCAGTAAAATTTAGACACCTTTTGTGTGCACCGTATCTTCACCAGGAGTCCTCTTAAGTCCTGCGTGCGGGACCGCCTCCCGGGCGCCATCACTCCCACCCCGGCGGCCAAAAACATAGCAGGCCAATGACGTCGAAAAGGAAAACAAAAGCCTCCCTGGCACACATCTCCAGTGAAATGTCCTTTAAAAAAGATAATGCAAAGGAAGACAGGCGATGCTCCGCGAGACACAAGGAGACAGACGCGTATTGTGTGGAGCCGACAGCCGCGAGGCTGGCGGCGGCGGCAGTGTCGGTGAAAGAAGGGAGAGACCGGGTCGGTGACGGCAAGCGCGGCCGGTAGGGCGAGGGACGGGCGGGCCGGAGCCCGCGGACTCAGACGGACCCCTAGCCAGCCCCGCGGCCGACGCGAACGGACAGAGAGCGGAGCGGCGGCGCGCGCACCAGGGTGCGTGCGGGCGAGGGGTCTGTGGCCGGACGGCGGCGCAGCCGTGGGGACAGGGCGGCGCGTAGAGGCCGCGTGGAAGAAGCAGGAAAAGGAAGGAAGGAAGGGGTGCTTATTGCATTCTGCCGTCAATATTAAGTGGCGAGCAGTATGGAACTCAACGCTGTTTCTTACTGCTGCCGCCGCCGCGCCCGGGAATGCTGCCTGGAAATTGCGAGGCGGAGCGGTGAGGGGGAGAAGGGCGAGGGCGGACCGCGCCGTAAGGAAAAGAAGGGTGAGCTGGAGACGGAAAAGACAAAGGCAAGCGGGAGAATACTGTCGCGAAACGAACGGCGAAAAACTCCTTAATAAAACAGAATGTAGACAATACATTTTGCCATTCGCGCAGCAGTAGACAGGCAAAATTAATTCTTCCACTCATTGATTCGTATTCTTTATTCACCCCCGCCCCAGTCAAGGCATCTTGTGCACTGGGGCGTCTTGCTGTGGACGCAGCCAAAGAATGCCGCCCGCTGTCGCTGCCGAGGGAGCCGCCGAGAACGAGTCGTCGGAGGGGAGCGGCCTGGGAAATGAGTCGCCATCGTAATGAAAGGCTACGAAGGGAAACAAATTCCCTTTAGCATTTTCGAAAATTTTCAATTGTAATACATTTTGAAATACACGATATTCCTACGAGTCCGATGAAGCATTCAAATGGGTCAGGGATCATGGTGTTTCAGCTCTCCCCCCCCCACAGCAGACGAAGACAATCAGAAATTTAGTTACAAATTTCCTATAGTAACGAATGTCATTCAACGCCTCTATAAAAATATGTTATAAATAACAAATTTAAAAAATCGATATAAATGAAAAAACTTTATAAGAAAACATCAAGTCGACTGGGCACGAAACCTACAACACACACACACACACAAACAAGAAAATCCTATCTGGGCCACTGTCCTAGAATAGATGACATTTGAACAATGTGTGCGTCCTTTCGGTCATCTGTAGAAATAATAGATCTATACATAGAATAATATTCCTTTCAAATGAACAGTGAATCAAAGGTACCTGAACTAGTTTGTTACGATCTAATATAATTAATTACGTAACAAAATCCTTGCGCGATGTGTGGCAACGATGAAAGTTAACGCACAAGTTGACCCCGAGCAATTGCTGACCGATGTTGTGTAGAATGTTGTCTCTGTAGGAGGTTTCGTAGACACTAATGCATTCGTCCAAAGTATCTACTCTCCTGTGTCGACCGTAATCTCTAGACATTTAGTTATTCTGACTAATGTACTCTGCATTTAATAGTACAATAGCTAATTGTAACTAAATATATACCATGTGTCTAAATAAACAGTAAGCTATATTTATGACAAATATGGCAATTGCTATTCTTATGTTCATTTTATAAAACGAACTTTGGCATGAATCTGCATGTGTAGCCTCTTATAAAACACCAAACGTAAGAAGATATCTGTGAGACTACTCAATAGATACTGAGGAGAAGTAGGACATAAAAAGTTGAAGTTACCATGTAACAAAATGTGAGATCTTGAAAATTCTCTCAACTTGTCTTTTTCATAATCTCACGCCTATACTTTATATTCTATTTATGTTGTTTCTTCAAAGTACATACAATTTTGTCTAAAAGATTTTATAAAATACATTAACATCAAAACTAAATTTTCCTGGTTTTTCCGGAAATCTTTTTGAACATTAATAGTTCCTTTATTAAGTAAGAATAATATTTAAAATATTTTGCTTTTCGGAATGTGTGGGCACTTGATGTTGATTCATTGACGCACCCCAACAGACTCTGGAATTACCTGGAGCCTTTTAGTAAACGTTCGTAGGCTTTCGCAGCCGGGGTCAATACATTCTTGGCTATCCGGGATGAGCCGCGTCTCGGTCAATTGAGCTGACCTTTCGGCAATCTTGTTGTGGCCATATTCAGAGCTATACTGCTGAATAGCTCTGAAGACGGCCACAGTAAGATGGCCGAAACCTCAGCTTAATTGACCGAGTCGCGGCTCATCCCGGATAGTGTGTCTATCTGTGTCTGTGGCTGTGTGTCTGTTTCTGTGTGTCTGTCTGTTTCTGTGACTGTGTTTCTGTGCCTGAGTGTATATCTCTACGTGTGCCTGGGTCTGTTTGTGTGTCTGCCTGCGTCTGTTTGTGTTTGCTTGTGTCCCTCTAAGTCCGTCTGTATCCGTCTGTGTCCGTCTATCAGACCATCCGCACATTTGTCTGTCTGTCAACAACGTTAGCAGTCAAATAGAAGGCAGGATTTCCACCAAAACTGATATTTTCCGATCGATGTGGCTGATTTCGCGGCCCCTTGAATTTGAAACGGACTGGGGAGCAATTTCCTAGTACCCAGTAGCACACCAAAGATATTGTGTGGATGGTTTCTTATAAATTGTAAAAAACCGTCATCTATCCTTCACGTATTATATACACGAAGATGATATATTTAGCTAATAGTAACATAACAATACATTATATATGCGTTACACATTGAATCCACAATTATTAACGTCTGACCATGAAATTCTACTGCAACTAAATGAATATATGATGGAAAAAATGGTTGAAGAGGATTATTTCTATAAGTGAAAGAACGGCTCAGATTTAAATTGGTTGCTTAATAATCCGAGCCCTTAATAGGAACGCATCTGTTCTCTACTAAAACCTTATCGCACCAAAATACTCCAATCAACACTCTGAAGAAACTCGCCGGCGAGTGTGGTCACGACTCAAGAATCAGCAGCTACAGTGGGAAGTGGCACATAATTGGATGCCAAAAGCTATTAAGGAAGACTTTGTAAGTAAATACGTATTATTTTGAAGGCTTGGATGGATCAAGTGATTGGAGGTATCCTCTCGTAGACCTTTGAAAATATTCCTCTTCTTCTCTTCTAGACCTTTAGGAGAATGGTCGCGTGTTGAAATTCTCTCTTGGGCACAAATGTTTGTCCCTTGTCTGATCGAAAAATATTCAAGATCCACGCAAAATGGACTGCGGAGGGAAAATTGCTACAGTTGAACAAATACCAATGAAGAAAATAATGTCTTTCAGAAGCAAAAATGTTCGATGTATTCCATTTACAAAAGATTATGTGAAATGTAGAAAAGAATAGCCGGCTGGGAATAACAGAAAAAATCTTAAAAAACGAAGCCACAAATTATGGAACTCAGTATTAGATGCCCACGAAACAAGTTGCAGGTAAAACTGTTCCGTGCTTCCTTTATATGTAGAGGCCATATGTACAAGTGCTTACGTCATTTGTAATGGTCATTGCCGCATATGCAAAGAAAAAATCTGAAAGCACTTTTGTGGTAAACTATTTAAAGTAACTTGTTATTTCAACGACTTCTATTACTTCTGGGAAAATCCCAATTTTTAAGGGAAGTAACTGGATCGAGATTTATTTCAGAACTTCAAGATTCAGGTCAAGACATTAGTTTCAGAACTTCAGGTATTTGCGTGATCAATCCGAAGAATTTACGAAAATCCCGATAAGAGACAACTACGTTCGTAATATGTTCCGCAAATAAATCTTACCGTGCCCATTGAATCGTACCTTATTTCTACCGGGATGGGAACCAACGAACTCTGGCTGCGCGGCACCCCCAACCGCGCCATCATCTAGCGAAGCCGGTTCCTCATTATAATGAATAAATATAAATAATTCCGAGTATACATATACAATCAAGTGAATACAAATAGGCTGCAAACAGAGCAAAAAGCGCCGGCGGTGGGCCGGGTGGCGAATCGCGCGCGTGGGGGCTCCAGTGCGCCCACGGCAGGTGAGCGCCGGCGCGTCCGCCCAGCCGCCCGCTCGCCCTCTCACTCGCTGGCTCGTCTGCCCGCTCGCTCGCTCGCTCGCTCGCTCTGCCCGCTCGCTCGCTCTGCCCGCTCGCTCTGCCCACTGACTCGTCCACCCGCTTGCCCACCTGCCTGTTCTCTGCAACGGTCTGTTGCCTGCGTAATCGCTGGGCGCGAGAGCATGGAGAATCGCAATCGCGGGGAGGGAGGAGAAGGAAGAAGAGATGGAGGATGAAGAGGTGATGGTGGAGAAAGACGAGGGTGGGCAAGCGCGGCCGCAGCCACCGCGCCGCGCACTTAGCGCCGGCTGCCACCGCCCAACGCGACTCCGTTCTTCCCGCCTCACTCCAATCTATATCCTCAAACCCTGGTGTAGGACTGGGCCTCACTGTGCATCCCGAGCTCGCTGTCTACTCGGTCGCAGCCTGTGCCCCGTCCAACGCTGCTGATGAAAACGCTTCCCATTGTCATTTTCACACATCAAGTATTTCGTTAGAATTGTTTCGAGGAGAAAAATATGTTTTCAATATAAACTGATATTTGTATTATTACCTTTCCTAAAATTATGTATTATATTATTTAAAGCATTCATCATACTTGTTGTCGGTTGCTAGTCCTCTGGATTCGGTACCAACTCCTAGACTAAGGAATCCTACACCTTCGCCGGATTTGAGCGATGTCCTGCAAGGGAGACATTATGCCCTGCAATGGGCCCTATCAAGTTGTTTTCCTGGATCTTAAGGTACACTTGTAGAGTTCATCTTCTTCTAAAGCTGTTGTAGTCTCCCTTGACATGGTTTCGTGTTCTATTGCGCTGATGAGTTTTTCTTTGGTATTATTATTACTATTATTTATATTATTGTTATTATTATTATTAAATCAAGAAATGAACAGATTATAATGAAACACAAGTCAGTATGTATGGATTCATTTTGAAGGGACGATGGCAATCATTTGGTCAAAATCTGAAGTAACTTGTACTAATTCACTGGATTTAAGGAAGATGCTACAGGTATCTTGGTGCTAGGATAGCACAATGAAATCTCTGGGTATCACAGTCGACTGCATTGACACAGGAGTGCAGTAGTGAAAGTGGAACTAGAATTTACGAGTGAGACACTAGGCGATAATTAGGAAAATAAATTAAATTACAATTACTCCATCGGTTTTTCTTCCAGACTATTTAGGCAATGATTATTACAATAATTAAAAACACGCATATTAAACAGAAATCATATTTATTAAAGTATTATATTTATTTCAAAAGTATTTGGAGGTCGAGGCATTTGTTTCCCTCTTCAACAGAAGTAATTTCATCTTAACATATAAAATTACGGTTAAAACATGGATCAAAACAAAGATTGTTTCATTATTTCCCCGTATACATACGTATAAACGGAGTAATACGAAAGTTTTTTCGAAATGTCAAAAATATTCTATGAAAAAGAGCTTCAAATTTCGAAGTAGTTTACAGTAGCGCTTAAACGCAATTCGCTTAAAAACGGCTCCAAACTATTCAATGAAACTTGCCATTTAGGGCGAGGTGTTACTGTTCTTTAATATTTTAAAAATAATATTTCCGTTTAGGAAATCGAAAAATTAAGAACATTTCAAAAGAATGTACTTTGGGCGGCGATTAATGGCAGCTGGCAAGAGTATGTGGCAAGGTGGAATAGCTAGCCGAGATCAAATAAAATAGAAAAATTAAACGGAAAAAGTCTGTGACATTCTGTAGCACCACTAGTTTTTAATTTGATCGGTGTTTTAACAGTTATTTGTTAATCTTACATTTTGATGAAATTATTCCTGGTAAAGAGGAAAATAAATGCCTCGAAACGTCGAGAGAGATGATAAATAATTTTCAAATGTATATTATACTTTAATATAAAGATAGTTTCTGTTCAATGTACGTGTCTGTGTGTTTCATTATTACAATAACAAATAATTGACTGCCTAAAACTTGCTAGACGAAAACCCTATGAAATATTAACTTAATGAGAGTCTGATACATAATCTAAATTACGATTATTGTCTGTATTAACATTATTTTTTTGTTCACAATATCTTTTTCCACCCCAGGATCAAAATATTTTATATACTTTTGTCGAACATTTCGTTGGAGGTTTTGGCAGCACCATCGTTGTAGGAAAACAATGAGCGCCGTTACTTAGCTTTCACGCTACTGTCTGGTCTAAGGAGCTCGTGCATGCCATGCAGGGCGAGGAGAGCTACTGCTCCCGGAAGGTAATATTGCATAACTGATCTGGATCGATATTTAACGTGGATAAAAATAGCTCTAGCTAGAGAAAGTAACAAATGTTCCAATGTTTTCGAATTATTATGGAGGGACAGAGTAGATATCTTTTCCTTTAGACCAAATTCAATTTCCAATAGTCTATGGATCGATTTCGAGCACAAACTCTAATGAACTGAGGTTAAATAGAGCTATAATAATCAAAATAATATAAAATCCCTTAAGTAAATAATGTATGTAACGTCAATAAGATTTCTGGCTATATGTATATCACTATGAATTTTTTCTCAGAATATTATTGATACTTTTTTATTTATATCTTACGTATTGAATCATGCTCTCTCCTCAGACTCGTGATGCAAAATGAATCTAACCGATATATTTTCGGATTTTATTAAACAACCATTCGGATAAGCGAGCAAACAATCTATTTTATCAAACGCTGAAATACTGTTTGTATATTCTTTCTTCAAATCTTTGATATTCCTTATTAAATAATAGTTATTATTGTACACTTTTGTTTTTGGTGTCCTCATTGTTCAATATAAAACATTTGTACTTTCATGTAAAGACAGGAATATGAAACTTCACTTTCCATTCACGCAAACAGGTATTCCAATTTCGATCAAAAATCAACCAGATTTATTGTTTACAGTTTTTCTAAATATCTTTAAATTGTAAAAAAACATACATTTTATGACAATAATTAAATAAAGTATCTGTGTATTATAAAATAAGCGTAGTTACAATCTCAAGCAAGACAACTTATAATATATTATAATATACGTAGCAAATTATACGCTTAATCCCGTTTTTTGGACTTTGCCATTCAAAAACTTTACCAAATTTTTCTTTTTGGTTTTCTCAGGAATTGGATAGTGTTCTTTACAAGACAAAGCCGTTGCATCTATTCTTCTGTCAAGTGTCAAAGAAGTTTTCACATAAATGAATTGGAGAAATTTGAGTTTCCGTTACGGAATTAATATTCTCAAGTGAAATTAGCAGGCCACACCTCCATGTACTTTTGAACATTGTTGGTACTGCAAATTGTCGGTTGCAGTGTAACGGGGGCAATGGTCATTTTTACAAAACACGAGAATGGGCCTCACTACACAACGTCTTCTTTTGAATTATTTTGGATGAATCATTAACTCACTACTTCGCTGATTGTGGTATTCATATTGCATTATTTTCTTTTCGTAAGAAAACAGTAACAGATAATGTTCTGGCCCATCGGAGATACTAATCAGTCATAACAGCAATTCCTTGACCCGTTATAAGCAAGAAGTATTTTTTTCTATGAATGACTTCCATTAACGACTTCCATCAGTGACTTCTTGGAATTTTAATGACGTTGCCAAGACGTTTGTGTCTGCGATGACTGTTTCAAAATCAATAAATATAATCTCATAATTTATAATCAATTTTTTATCTTTACGAATATTTCAAGAAGTTTATATAGATGTTGAATTTCGCCAATAAGGCAAAACTAAAGATTTTAAAGAAGGATATTTTCCCAAATATAATACACATTTATACAAGGTTATCCAATAGACAATTTATATACAAATTTGTTGATTAAATGCAAAGTTTATATTAAGAAAAAAGACTGATAGCCTTTCGTATTGTATCATTTATCAACTGATAGTTAAAGATGTTGAGAGATACTCTGTAATACTCAGTTTAATATTTTACCACTGAAGGCTGTGAAGAACATTTAACAGTATTTAAGAAGAATGAAAGGAATTTCAGAAACGGTTCAATAATCGTGTCGGAAATAAAAAGTAACATGGACTTTCATTAAATAAGCAAATAATATATTTTGACTATTTAAAAACAAATTATCTGTGAAATTTTTAGTACATAGTTCTTAGCCGCTAGCTTATTATTATATTAATACGTTTGGTCAATGGGTTAGTAGGTTCAGGTGTTTGACCGTTTATTCACATTTGAGTATGTTATGAGTAAGTTTCATTATTTATAACTGATTATTATATAATAAAAATATTTCTCTGATTTTTATGTAAAAGTTAAAAAATAGTAGATTTGTAGTGAGTAAAATTTTATGAACAGGGAAATCCTTTGATACACGAGTGCCAACTTTCCACTGTATATTCTATATCGTTTATAGCTTTCACGAAAAAAATACTGAATATGTGACTTAAGTACCACAACGCGGTTAAAAAGTCAAAAATTTTTAATCAAATTGAACCCGCCTGGTATGATACATGAATGTAAGAGTCTATAGTTTCGTTATATTCCCAACAACTTGGAAATCCAAAAGCAATAAACTTATTTTAACTTACTGAAGACACTAATATTTTTTTCGTTATAGCGACTCAAAATAAACATATTAAACAAAACAATAAAAGTTCCGATTTTTACTGGTAGAAATTAAATATTTGATTATGTAAATTCACCTTTTCTCTTACTCGGCGTGCCGACTTTTTTAATTATTTAATTTATTTATTATAAATATTTTCAGATTTTATAACGTTTAGTTCGCACTCTTTATTTGTGTTGTTGACTTAAAATAAACTCAATACAAATAAATT
Organism: Gryllus bimaculatus; assembly: GCA_017312745.1. Taxonomy (NCBI): domain Eukaryota; kingdom Metazoa; phylum Arthropoda; class Insecta; order Orthoptera; family Gryllidae; genus Gryllus; species Gryllus bimaculatus. The sequence goes on along the minus strand of BOPP01000004.1, from coordinate 16,850,471 downwards.
AATCCTAAAATTTAGCGTACCAATATGCATACTGACTGCATTCTCACTTTGTGCGTCACTGCTTACGACATAGCAAATGACATGCAACAGAAAGGCTGGAAGGAAGAGCCCACCCGCCATTCAATATTTCTTATTCACATGTGGTGTTATGAAACAGCAACTTTTTTACATTCTTGCAATGTAAAGAAATTGCTCTGCAAATACTAAACTATGTTTTTGCAATATGCGAGGACACACTGTTTCCATTAAAATATTTATTTTCTTCAAGTGATGAATGAGACTATTTTATTTGTTGTTCTTAATCAGTGGGGTGCTAATTTTTGGGAAACAAATTTCTGTGATTTTTCTGCGCCTTTTTCGCTGTTGAAGGCAACTTGTGTTTTTTAATCATGAAAGATAAGTAACATATTTTGAAGTTTCAGGTACATTATTTTTTAAGGTTTTTTGTGCATTTGACCAAAGAAAGAAATCGCAAATAATAGCAATAATATTTAACGCAATATTCTTTTTCAATTTATTTAATTTAACTATCAAGCGACTCATAATTTGTTATTGAAATCACGCTCTTCCCTACTATCTAATTGCTCTTCTCATATCTTCATTCTTTGTGTCGGGGAAAGCCATTACCACCCTTTACTGTAACCTGCTGCTACTTCTTTACAAAATAACTGACGCGAAAATTTCACGAACCCTCTCTTCCTAACTTGAATGGGGCTGGAGGGGAAATTCTTTTTTTCCAGTTTCATTTAATTTCTCGTTTTAATTGGAAGGCAAGATCACCGTGTGCGCGACTTTTATTTTTAACGTAAACACAGGGTACAGATAATAGCAAAAAGGAAGAAAAGAACTGCAGAATATATATCTAATACACATCTTTTGTCGAGGTTGAATACTATCATATATGTGCCAATGCTCATATACGTAAACCTGTACTCTACTCCTGTATCTTATGCCATCTATCGGTGAACGGCCCAACTACAGTAATGCGTAGCAGTCTTCATTAGGAAAGCTCAAGCATACTCGAGCAAGAGCATACACATCATTAAGTTACACAAAAATATTTTTGAAACTGGTGCAATAATGAACAATCGATGTATTAACATATTCCCATGCAGGATTGCACAAAGCAAAAGAAAAAAGAAGTATTCAGGCGGATGCACCAAACTTCTAAACGTGTTAAAACCAATACAATAAGCCGTTAATACACCACTATTATGGCTCTCATTACCATATTTCTCATCGCTTCTCACTATTAGTGCTCTCCTCGCCCCTTCCGCCTGAACTCCAGACCTCATTAAGATAACCGACACTCTTGCGCAGCGCCCCCAGGCTGGAGAAAAACGCCTCCGCCTTTTCCTCCGGCCCAAACGAGAGCGAGGGCGAGGGGTCGATCCAAAGGCGAGAAGCAGGTGGCAGGCGCGAGCGCAAAGATTGCCGAGATCTCGGCGCGCTCGCCACCCTTTGCCGGGTGGGGCGTGGGGGAGGGGGTGGATCGAGCGAGGGCCGTGCTTCCGCCCGCCGCAAGAAGTCCTCGCCCCCGCCGCCCGCGTGGGCGACAGGCATGGGCGACGGGCGAGGGCGATGAGTCGAGCGGTGAGAATCGGATCTTCCTCGGTGCGACGCCGGCCGCCGGGAATCTTCTTCCTATCCGCTCTGATCCCTTTGTTAGCGATTCGATCCTCCTCCCAGGACACCGCGAGCCCGCTGCTCAAAGTTAGCATGAATAATCAGTGATATGTCTACTTTTGCTTTCGTGGCTCACGGCGGTGGAAAAGCTTTCACTTTCGCGGTCTGAATTCCCGTGGGACAGCTCTGCATTGGTAGGCATGGGTCCCGCTTATGTTCCGGTTCGCAACTGTCTTTGTGTCCTTTCCTCTTTCCTCGGCAAGGCTATCTTCACTTACCCGGGTGTCGATGCGAGGAGAATTCCTCCCTCGTTCCATTGAAATGCGAAATGATAATTTCTTATTCGGTTGCAAAAATTTACATTCATTGACTTATTAAATAGGACAATGAATAATTAGGAAGGCTGCTGTCCATTGAAAAGTCTTCATTGTTTCAAAACAAGCACGCAATATCACGAATGAAGGAAATAATTGTCTGCAAAAGCGTAGTTTTAAATACATTGCAGATGTAGTTGATACACATAATTGGCCTATTTACTAAGAAAGATAGCAAATGTGCGTATGAAACGCACAATGCGTACATAAAATAAATGGAAGCAATTCGTAAAGCATTCAGAGACAAGTACCCAATTTGTACTATAGAGATAAGGTACATCTGATATTATTTATTAAACGTTTATATACAATCTCATTCATGAGAAAAATAAGTAAATTTGTCTTGATAATTAACATGGACTGATGAAGATACTCAATAATATCTGTCAAATAATACAATTGATACACGTATAACTACACTTCAAAATCTGTGAGGCATATCCCTACGCTTGAATTTTTTAAGTCGTCTTAATTTTTAATTGTTATATAACAATTAAAATGTTTTATGCCCAAAGTATCGTTATGATTATAATTTTTAAACATATTTACAACTATTTTTTTTATTTCTCTGTAACTGTTGGCATTTCAAAATCACTGTGAATTAGATCCTTTCGAACACTACAAAAGTTTCTTAATAAATGAAATTTTGGAATGATTTGGATATTGGATGTGCTGCTGGTGCCCTCGAGTTGTATGCAGTAAGTCCAAATAGTCCCACAAATTAATTAAACGATTGGGTCATTCCATAAACACCTCTTCTTTTAGTTACAAAGGCAATTTGGAAAGTCGTAAGAGTCTAATATACCGTCTTTTGGGGTGAAATTGTACCAGGAAACTGTTTTTTATTTGTGAAACCAAATTAATTTTTTATAATCATTTACAAATATTACGGTGAGGATGTGTGCTTTTATATACAAGTCGTTTATTTATTTATTTTTATTAGGTAGAAGAAAGTTTTTATGGTACAATGTCACCATCCAGGGAAAGGTGGCATTGTCCGCTTCCGTCTTTCTTATGAGAATGTAGACGAATTCGACAAGATTAAGAGGTAGTGTGTTTATACCATGTAAAAACATAATCGAGTATTTATCAATTTTAATTGTTTACTACAAAATAACCTTGACTTAAACACGCAATACCATGTATTATCTACCCAGAGGGGATTGAGATTTGTATTATTAATATAAATCAGCTTTCTGTTACGAATGATCTTCATACGTTTTTTAACAATAAAACGGAAATATCTCTTTCAAACGAGAAATCCTCACTCGCCAAGGGTTGCAAGATAGTTAATGAATACCTCTTCTTCCTGATCACTATAACACTTTCTCACCACCAATGTGGTACCATAGTGTACACCTTGCAAGTTATTTCTTATGGTAGATCGTACAATTGTGTAAAGAGCTGCTGCTTTTCTCTCAAAACTTTTACCTGTTCATATACCTTCAATATATTCCCGTAACTTTTCATCAGAATACCTCCGATAGGACCGGGTATCAGCAGAACAATTTTAAGTTCTCTGCAACGTAAATAATAAGCCTGAATTAATTTAACAAACAACAAATCATAAAGATTGTTTGTAAAAGTCTATCAAAGTGACTTTGTACCACATCTGAAATTTTGTTCTCCCACATATCAAGTCACCCCCATTTTAAAATTATAAATGGATCAATAAATGGTTCGAATAAATGGAAGTATTTATGTTAGGTAGTATGAGTAAAATGTAAATAATTATTATATAATCAACACTTCAATAAAATGAATTAAGTTTATAAAATAATTGTGAGAGTTACGCTCTTATAATAACACGCCCAAAATATTACTATTTTTCTTGGCAGCACAAGCCGTAATAACGAAAGTCACGAGCAGACCGGTGTTGACGTTTGGTGTGTTCAGCTTCCTAGAATCGACTAATGGTTAAAGCAACTGAACATTAACAACCAACACTTCATGTAACTGACATTCTTAAAAGTGGTGCGCGGTGCAATGCTACCCTCCGTGGTCTTAAGTCACCCCAAATGATTAATTTCTTTGTAATTAATTTACAAGCATGTATATAACATAATATCTAAAAGTTCCTCCAACCACCACCCCTCCCCCGCTTACTACGAAAAGCAAATTGTGACAAAGAAATCTTAAGAAAGTATTGGAGGAAATGTACATGCCAAGAAAGAAGATAAACATGAATAAAAATACTAAACATTATCATTATATGCCGATCCGTGGGTCGAGATCGGTAAGGCAGTAGTGCTGTAGCGATCTCGCACTGAAGGATCGCGGGTGCGAGTCCCGCCTCGGGCATGGTTGTATTGTGTTCGTCCTTTCACACCGAATCATCATCATTATCGTGTCATCCTCACAGTTACCATAGCGTTACAAGCAATAGTGGTAGCTATTCACCTAGTAGTTGATGCGACCTTAAATAACAACAAAAAAATCATAATATGAATTCGTTGAGTTACCACATTTTTATACTATGTTTAGTAGTTTCACACACCGATTACTAATTTAGGATGATCTATAATTTCTCAATTACAGCCCTCAATATATATTAAACAAAAAAACATTGAATAGGTTAACAACTGTTATCTTGTTTAATTGTAATATAATTCTGACATTTTGTTACATACATTAGAATATTATTTTTAATAATAATTCAGTACTTTGATTGTAATAGTTTAATTAAATTAAACTTTAATTAAAAAAAACTTCTTTGTGTACTACATATATACAAATAAATACATAAAATGCATCACCTAAATCAGAAACAACAATACGATCAGAAAAAAAAATTCTTGAATGGTATGCACTGACTGGAACATGCCTTCACGCCGCACTGTCCTGATCCGAGCGTGGTTGCATGACGTAGGGCGTGCATGGGCAGTGCGGAGCATGGCGGTGAAGAGCATGGCGTGTGGAACGAGGCGAGGCGCGTGGGGCTGGCGGGCCGAATTGGCCGCTCTCGTCGATTCAAGGCTCGGAACCCACGGCCCGCGAGCCTCGATCCGCGGGCCCCACCATGGCTGCCCGCCTCCCAACATTTAAACGGCCTTTCATTTACGTATTCCTTTCATTCGTAAATGCAAACACAACATCTCCCAACAAATGAACAGTTCACGTCTGTAAATTGCGTTAATTGCGAAATGATCGCTTGCTATTTACTCCATTGAGAAACAAAGTGACATTCTGTTCCGAGAATAATTTTGAATTTCATTTCAGTATAAACCTGGTACAACATTTTTTGAAACTAACTCATTTATATCTATACGTTTTTCGATGAGTCGTAATCTCCTTTAGAGGTCTGTGGACCGGTCGCTTTTATGTTTTATGGTAAAATATGTGGAATATAGATCTTCAAATTACCCTGGGGAGAATCTATTTTTACGTTCTCTCAAATCTCCTTCCTTTCCCGAGGCAAAGAGAAAAGGAAACTTTTGGAAGTCCTCTTAAAACGTACCCCCCAGTAATTTTACACTCTATAGTTCTCGTCTTTCATTTCATAAGCAAGCACCAGCAGAGACACATAATTATCTTTCCTTACAAACCAGAGCAAAGTCTTAAGCATCTATAAGCTGAGCGAGGCAACTGGATAGGTCCCTCCCGCGGCAGTCTACCAGCGCCTGCACTCAATTAATTTCATCTTTATAATGAGTGAAAGACACCGACATTGTTAGCCAGCCACGTTTCCGAATCCTGCGTTGTAAAGGAGAATACAAAACACTTAATTTTAACATACAGGAAAGGACTTCTTGAGAAATTATTGAAGGAAAGAAAACGGATTATAAAATATGGCAGCCTGGAAACTTCTCGTAGGTTTCGCGAATATTTAAGAATTCAGAGGGAAATTTCAAAACTATGTCTTGAATTTAAGTATTCTCTATAATTAATAACACTATCATTAAAATTAATGAGAGAAAAGTTTTCCAGATTTAGGCAATGTCAACTCAAGGAAATATACATGAAAAAGAGAACTTCAAAAACTTGACGAAGGAACGTTGCCATTCAGATCACGCTCGGATCAGGACAGTGCGGCGTGAAGGCATGTTTTATTCAGTGCATACCATTCAAGAAATTTTTTTCTGATCGTATTGTTGTTTCTGATTTAGGTGATGCATTTTATTTTATTTTAATTAATTAATTAATTAATTAAATTAATTTAATTAATTAATTTAATTTGGTAATAATTTATTTATTTATTTATATTTGTATATATGTAGTATATAAAGAAGTTTCTATTCTTTTTATTTTTCTGTAATTGTTATAGTTTAATTTAATTAAACTATTACAATTAAACAAGATAACAGTCGTTACCCAATTCAATCTTTTTCTGTTTTTATATCCTGATAAATCCAATCTGACTTAATGCATATAAACAAAAGAATAATATATGCTTTACCTCCTGAAGATTCACACATTCAAAAAGAAATTTGGAGAATCTGCATTGTTCAATTGCATAAACCTTAAATAGTTTTAATTTTTATAAACAAACTTCCACATAAATGAGTGTTTTATTGTGTTGATCTTTTGCCAGGACTTTTAATTCTGAGCTTTTATTTTCTTTATAAAAAAGAATACGCTTTGGCAGGTATACAGCTTTAGCTTACACGGCAAGTTTTACAGAGCTCATCGTGATTTAATATAAAGAACCCTTTTAAATACGCTTCTTTTAACGTGGACGAAAAGTCTCGTTTAAAGGACGTTAAATGTATAAAGTAAAATTAAAGTAAATTACACACGCATTATCTCGATGAGCTTTTGCTCCAGAGGAAGTTGTATTTTATTTCGTTAAGGGAGGGAGACAACGGCAGAGGAAGAGGGAAAAAATAACCAACGGAAGAACGACTTTAGCAACTTTTTAATATTGTGTTAAGCAGAGACCCAGGTGTTGTAAATTACTTATAAATACGACCACTCAAGCTAAAAGTGAAGAGGGAGCTTTCGTATTTGAGAACGCCGACGACGAAAAGAGAAGCAAAAAAATCCTGCGTGTTGGTGAAAGAGAAAAAAGTAAGCGAGCTTGAAAGAGGGCCACGCAGACGCGTCCAGTGCAACCGTTAGGGCAGTCGCCAGTGAGGACGGAAGGGTGAGGATTGATGAGGCGTGGATAAGGAAGGCACAGGAGAAAAGGCAAAGCTTTTACAGTAATTTCGGACGAAAACAGGAAGAAACGCCAGAGATTTCAAGCAAATAAACGCGAAAAAAACATTACACGGATGTAATCTTGTCCATGAAGTATTGCGCGTCTTTCCAATACCAGTTGAATAAAAAAATTCGTTTGTTACAAAATGCGAGTGGGGGTAATCCTCTTAGGAAGAGATGGTGAGCCGGTACATGTAAGAGGATCGCCCGCCGCGGACCTCTGTGTTGCCGGACGCAACTGTTAACAATGAACTAGCGCGCTAACTGTCCTCACCAGTGTCCCGCATCCCGCTCGCTAATGTATGTAAGTGGGTTGAGAGCTTACTCGCACTTTGCATCGCTCCCTCATTTTCACCGTAAAAAGGCGGCAAAAATCCGTTCGAAGAGAGACTGTGGTAAACTGAATAAAGCCGCTGCTTGTATTCGGATAAAACAAGTAGAATTATTTCACAGTTTTTTGTGCATTTTAAAGTTACAAACTGAGAGAGATATAAATAGACTGAAGAACAATGTCATATTCTCAAATTGAAAATTTATTATTCGTGGTTGTGCCCATTAAAAAGTTTCTTTACATAATTTTATAATAAAATTTTTGGATTAACTGACACCTTCGTTCATACCTTTTTCCTTGCAAAATCTGTATAGTACCGTAGTTTTATTGAATCAATGTAAGAAGCATTCACTTACGAGTGTATTACAGGTCAAGTGAAGAAGTTTCAAAAGACACAAGTGTTGTTTAAATATCTTACTTTGCATCAGCGTATGTACGTTTTGGTGGAGTGGCAATTATTTTGGTATCATCTTCTTAAGCATTCGAAAATAGGCTAATAAACAAATGAGTTTCCTGGACAGCACGGGTCTCTTCATTCATTACATGAAGGTATTAACCTCTCCAACAGACACAATTTCGAGTCAACTTGGTTATGTTTACTACGTTTTCGTGCCGCTTCCAAAGCCAAAAACAACACCTCATCTATGTTTGCATATAATTCTCAAAACGATAACATTATTAGATTGGTAAGTGGGAAGACAGATGAAATTCAACGTGACAGTATACATATGAGAAGAAAACAATACTGTAAAAAAGGGGCGAATTGAAAATGCAAGTAAAGTGGTTACAGACGATGGTAAAAAATGAAAATTCTAACCAGCGAGAATAAATATATATTATAAAATAAATTATATTGTAACATAATTCGAAATAATGATCATAGAATATATAAAAAGAAGATTAGGGATTTTTTTATGGTTAGGAGAATAAAGCAAGCACAGAAAAATCATAGGCTAGCATAAGAGAAGGCGAGCGAGAAACATTTAGCGTGCGGGGAGGCAAGAGGCAGGAAGCAGCAGGCCTGGGGCGACGCACCAAGATCGCCTTCATCCTCTTTTCCAATTCACTTGTGGCGCATTGCCGCTCCCCGACTCGTGAAAACGTACACGAGCCATGCACGTGTAAGACGGGGAAGGCAGCGGCCCAACGCCGAGAGAAAACAGCCTCCCGCTTCCCCGTACCAGCTCGCACCCTGCCCGCGCCCGCTTCCTCGCCCGTCTACGCCATCTCCGCGCACCCCAGCTCGCGCCCTCCATGCGTACACTCGCTCCGTCTCCGCGCCGACCTAGCATCCCCATCACGCCGGCGTCTCCTGCGACTGCCACCGCACGCTGTCCTTACCACCACCACCGCCACCACGTAATTGCCATTACAATGTGCCACCGCAGCATTATAGGCGCCACTACCACCACTACGTCATTGCCACCACCATCCCCACTACTACGTCATTGCAGCAGTCATATTCGCCATCACGTCGTTGCCATTGCCATGTCATAGCCACCACCATGCTATTGGCCAATTAATCCATCATGTCATTGGCGCCACCACGTTTTTCGCGCCACCTCGTTATTTCGGACATCGGAGAACCACGTCATTGCCGCCACCGTTCAGTACCACCAGAACCAGCACAGCACCGACAGCACCAGCACCAGCACCAAACCAGCGCAGCGCAATCACCGACACAGCACTAGCAGCAGCTCCAGCCACCAGGCAGCACATCACCATCACCAGCTCGCAGCACAGCACCAGCACGCAAGCACAGCGAGCACCATCAACATCCACTCAGCCAGCATTTAAGCACACACCACCCACCAAGCACACGGGCGCGACACTAACTCTCATCGTAGTTGGACAATCGCGACCACTATCGTCACCGGCACCATCGCCGTCATCTCAAATTCCACCACTTCCGCCACCGCTCCCGCTACCGCCTCCCACTCCTCCGCCACCGCCGCCTCTGCTCTCACCGTCCCCCAGTGTGGCGAAGAGGTGCCCCAAATACCGGAGCTGCGGAAACTCGAACTTTAGCCGCGGTCTACGCGGTTTCGTGCATGCGGCTATCCTCGCTTCTCATTGCGAAACATTTTTGCACGCCACGCCAAGGGCTGAAAGAGGGCCGACGATCTTGGGTAATGTAAATCTAACTTCCAACACGTTATAGGAGTTTTATTTCAGGCAGAATATTTCAGGCGCGAAAAAATATGAAGTTAACGAACGCCAAATATCCAACTCTGCTGTTCAAAAAGTAAAATCAAAGGTAAATACTAACAAATATAGGTAAAATTTTGACCACAGACGTTTGCGTGTTCAAACGTAAAATTTTATTTACTAAATATATCAATTACAAAACTTCTAAATGTAAAATTCTACTCCTTCATAAACATTATGGGATCGACTAAGTTTAGCCCAGAGCCAGCATTGCCGTTTACTCTGCAGCGACTTTAACCAGGAGATATTTGCGTGGAGTCCCGGCTGCTCTGATCGGTAGTTTTCCATGGTTTCTCAAGTTACTATCGGACGAGTGCCGGAGCAGTACCCTATCAATTGAGCCACGAACCACGCGCAATCTGCGCGGCAGTGCCCCGCAGGAAGGAGATACCTTGGGGGAAATCATCCGCGAGCCAGAATGTACGTTGGCGCCGGATCTCACCACCCAGCGATGGAGGAACACCGCCACATTCCGGGATAAAACGTTTACTACACTAGCGGCACTAATGGCCATAACAGTTGACGTGCTCGGGAACATCAATCAATCAGTAACATGGAAAATGCAAATGTAATAGAAAATATGTAGGTACATTATTTAATACACGTCGTATAATGTTGATATACAATCGCATAATGTTGTCCATGCAAATCCATGTGGGTTAAGACATTTGTCTATTGCATACTCAAAATTTATCAACAGGTTTTGTTTTAAGCATGAATAATCAATGAATAAGAAGTAAATTCTGTGAAACATACCGTATCAATATTTAACTGCTCAAATGTCGTAAATGGATACCATCGTGTGAAAAAGAGCTCGTAAGTTTCTGCATATTAAAATAAATTATGTGTACACTTCAACAAGTGGGAAGTTGTAGACCGTTTGCTGAGTATCTGAAGTAACGCTCCGAAGCACCACAACAGCAGCGCACTCCATCTGCTTCAAAGGAGATTAGAGAGAGACCTGTTGTCAAGTTGCCTTACCCCGCTGTGCGTAAGCTCAAGCACGTGTGTGTACGATAATATGAGTATGTATGTGTGAGCGCGCGTGCATCTGCATACTGTCTTTGAGAAAAGGGTAACGAGTAGAGAATGGAATTGTTTTTGACCGGACGGTATTGGACCCTGTACTAGAAGTTTCATGGGGAAATACAACAAGGTGTTAGGTAGGAATGCCTTTTTTAAAATATCTATTTTTTTAAATTAAATAATTCGTTTTATGCCTGTAACTACAACGTACAGCCAAACGAGACAAGCCCTACTGAGAAAATTTTGTAGTACAAACAGGGAAAAATCTTTTGATCATGACGCATCAACTAAACCAATTAGTGGATGTGTCTCGTTGCTGTACAAATTTGTGTACTACAAGAAAGTGTCAGAAATAACTATATGTTATAAAAACATATACAACTAAAAGATACTAAAAATCGTATTTATTGTAAAAAGCATTATTTCATCAAAAAGTTATAGTATTTTATAAACGGGTTCAAATCTGTTGGACGTTGGAAACAAAGCGAGACTAACATGCTGTGGTTTGCAAGTGCCTCCTTGTTCCATTAGACACAAAGAACGACCCCTTCAACTAAATCAATCATCCCGGGCTAGCTAGCTACTTTTTCATGAATCATGCTCTGAGACACGTTAAAGACGGCTCCAATCTCGATGATGGTCTGAATATACTAGTTTGGTTCAAATTAGAGCTTGTTATATCCTTAAACAACACTCTTCAATTATTTTCACTATTTTGCAACCTTTGTTTAAAAGGTTTTATTTATAATAATTTATTATATAATTATTTATAATAAACATATATATTATATGTTCAAAAACTTTATTTAAAGTCGCATGAACTTTCTTTTCAAAACGAATGAGAATTAATGAATTATTTTTACTGCAGATAATTTGAGTTTCGTGAATACTAATATATATTATCCACACTTTAGTTGCTGTAGTGGTATAATAGTGTACATTCACTCCAGAGTTATACGGATACGATATATTAAAAATCTAGAGCCATAAGGCAAATTATTGCTTGTCCTCAGGAAAAGCCATCTACTAGAGATATTCAATATCCTGTTTTGAAGGCAACACGAACATATTTTTCTATGTCACCATCGCAATAGCTCATGCTTTACAATTATCGGACAGACGAAACATACCTTCATGTCTGAGCTAGCGGTGTGTCTGTACCTTCTTATTTAGAACCGGTAGTATTGCTCCTCCTCAGGCAGATACCACAGAAGAGAATTACCCTTGCATAGTAATACAAAGCAAAAATGATTTCAGGAATGAAGGCTTCTTCCCAATTCTTTAGAGAACACGCGAAGTAAATAAACGAAAGCACGATTAATATTCAATGATATTACTATTACTTCACTTGTAAATTGTTACAGCCTGCCTCATTTAAATAAACATCAAATAACTGGTACAAAATAAAATGCAATAATTACTCAGTATTATATTTCATTGATATCCAGGGCCGCCTTATTTCTGACTGCATTTGCCAATCTATTTTGATCTTTCTCAACTGCAGAATACACATATTTTTGAACTATATACATTAATGTAGTAAAAAATTTTAATAGAACCATTTTATCTTATCATCTGCAATGCTTTCTATTCCAGATAATTTGAATGCAATAATAGTAAATAAGAAACTAGAGTATCTGCACTAATTGCAGTTAAGAACGTATTGTGATCTGATTCCTTGACGCAGAACAATGGAGATGTCAAAAAAAATACAAATGTATCTTGCATTTGATATTTTTCACAATAGAACAAAATATTCATTACAACTGTATTCAAAATTTATGCTTGCTCACAAGTAGTAAAATAATGAAAAATATTATTTATAGGCATGACTAATTGAGAGTTGTATAATTAAAAAAACACCAAAATATGTTTTAAATACTTATTGCCACTCAACAAACAATAATCTAATCTTTGCTTTACAAGCGCCATATCCTATAATCGGCGTCGTGAGCAGCATAATGTCAAATATTATCCAGTGTGTTTAGGATTCTTAACTCGTGCGACTAATTATTAAAATAAAATTAACACATCTATAAACTTGTTCTATTTTTATTTTGGCGACTTCATAGAATGGTTTAAATTTTTCTTTATGTTACACAGAACATTTATGACTTAAAAAATTACAATAAAAATATTATTTTATTATGATACATGATACTTTTGTGATTTTATAATACATGATATTTTGTTATTATATTGTGATATATTGTGAATGTATGGTACATGATATTTTTGTAGGCACGCGGAATTCCATATAGAAAATTCAATATTGTTTTTATGAAATACTCAAAGTTCAGCTCAGACTTGTGCAATTGTTTTGCGTTCTCACTATTCTTTTTCACATTACGAAGGGAAATCGTTTGAGTCAATCATTTACGAAAGAGAATGGTTTAACTTTGAATTCTCCATTAGGTATATAATACATGGCGGAATTATTTGAAAAATGGGAACGTAAAAGAAATCAGTAAATCGCCTGTCGAAGAACAAGAAAATTATTTACTTTTACTTACGTATGTAATTCCAGGTGCTTTTAAGAGAGTAAAAGAGCATTTAGAGTAAATCAGTGGAGTGAACTGGATTGCTAATAATGATTTGTAACAAATTATTTTATAATATATTTTCAAATTCACTGTGATGTTATTAAAAATTAAATTTACTCATTTCGAGTCGCTACTATTAGAGCTGGGATGTTGAAGACTTAGTGCAAGGGATGTTTGGAAAAAATTGGGTACATTTTGTGTCGTGTATTTCCATGACACCCACCTTTCTTTCCAAACCACTATTTTGAATGTCAAAATGAAACACCTATTGGCTGGTTGAAACAAGTCAAGCTGTGATACGACATTCCTCGAAAATTACTGTCAGCGGAGAGAAAATGATGAAAAACGATCCTCCTCTGAATTCGGAAGACTACTGAATTCCGTATGTGTCACATGATTATCGACACGTTAATATCAGACCTTCACACTTCCATGCCACGTGGTGTCGTTGCCAGGGGTTCAACAGTAATCAAAATCCCAATAAACGGCAATTTCAAATCGAGTAGCTTCGTCGCGCGTAACAGGTGTAATTTGTAGCGCGGAACACTGAGGCAAGGAATGGTTTAAATGCAGTAGTCAAACTGCTCATCTGCCACCACTGGATGGTATGCTTTCGCTTAATGTGCTACAACAGGTTAGGCGATGCTCATCGAACGTCTACGAAACAGACTGCTGGTTACACTCGTGAGAAAATAACACAATTTTCGACAATGAGGTTTTGTTTGATATTCCGTCTTTTTATGCCGCTAGTGGGAGGCGCAAAGATGTGCGTCTTTACACTCAGTGAGATTGTTAAAGGAAAAAAATAAACAATTGTAAATATAATACACTTTTAGTTTAATTTTGTTATATTCCACCGTCAGTTTGGGCAACATTAATTTCAGAATTTTTTATCTTACCTTCCAAGCGAATTGTTAGTTTATCGCACTTACTTCGTATTTTCATTATCATCTACAAGATAAATATTACATCCTGGTACAATGCACCCAAATAATTTTGAAATGAAAGAAAAGTATGGTAGCTGTCAAGGCACGTTGACATAATAGATCATATTAATTTCTTATCCAACATTTGAGTTATCAAGGTAAATTAACGGGGTTGTAGCTAGTTAACCATTATCTCCTGCCATTGAATTGAATTGAATTTGCCTTATTTTACGTGGCGAGACGAACCATTGGTAGGTATAAGCAAAAAAATAATTTACTACTATATTTTCACTTTCTCGCATACTACTTATGAAGTTCATTAATTTTTACATAATACTTACGGAGTAAAGATAAATTGTTAGATAGCCAAAGTATGAAGAAGTTGTATGCCATACTGATGTGGCGTCTCAAACTGTACACCATATTGAATACAAAGTGTAATTTTTTAATGCCTCTTGTATATTAAAGTTAATTTTTTTCTCTAATGATAGAAAATTCTTTTTCATTGCCGATTATGACCACGTAATACGTTTTTAATGTCTACAATTCCTTCGCACTTTGACTATCTAACGAACAATATACAACAATAATTAGCTGAGTACTCATTTCCCAGAGGCAATTTTTTTCGACACATTCAGAAAATTGTGCAGAGAAACGCTGATATTCCTGTCTAGTCTTCCTGTCCAGGCCGCCATTCTTGCGTTTTCTTGTTCCACATAACACTGGCTAATATCTCAAAATATTTTAGCTTTGTGCTTATCATACGTCGATTTTCTGGCTGGCACACGGTCTATGGTATCGAAAAAGTGCATGAGTCTTGTATCTATGTATGTAGATATTATTTCATGTAACACAGTGTACAGTCAGGATCCTCGTTTGGTTAGATCTTTATCAAAAAATCGGTTGGCGACAAAACGTATTTGAATGTAGCCAACGGTAGTGTTTAAAGTGCTCAGACGAATTTTCCAAAATTGATTTCTCTGAACCATCTAGCCGAACGCAAGGCTCTATGAATTTGAAATCGATATTTGGATTTTCGGCGCTTTTTTTGAAGCCTTAACGTTTTCAATTTTTTTTCCAAAATAGCTTCGATTTTTTATTTTATTAAAGCTTGTCCTCAGATGGAGCAAAAGACTCTACAAAATGTAGTATGTCTCATTTTCGTTGAATATTGAATTTTCGAAAATTGTACGAATTTGTTCGGGGTTATAACTACAATATTGAAGATAGAGATTTTCCCCCAATGATATCTGTTCCTCGAAGACATATTGAATAAAGTCAAGTAGACTTTTTGGGCATATAAGAATTTTTTGCGTGATTTTGTGCGATATATAGGTAATTTTTAAACAATTTTTTCTTCAAAAATCGTTACATATTTTTTTCTCAAACACAGCAAAGTACGATTGAGAAAATAGTCCGGGACCAATTTTCGGTGAACGACAAGTATTTTAAAAAATTGCAAAACCTCCTCTCTTTATGTAAGCTTAATGTTGTACCAGGAGAGATGACTCTCACTTTGAAAAGCTAGTGGAATATCGTAATTTTGAAACAGTTTCGAATTTCCATTTAATATTAGTTTTTGTCAATTTAATCTTCGCAACCTTTAATTTTTTGTGAACTGCACGATATGCGCATTGCAAGTTCATGTGTTTATTACAAGAACAGATCTAAAAGGCGTACATTGCTCCGTTCTCTACATTTCCATAGCATTCCAGTGTACTTGGATGCTCAGCATCTGCACGAAACTCAGGGCAGAACTGCCATAAACACCTCATAGGAGGCGTTTCACGTTTAATTCGAGCATTCTTGGGACGTTCGAGGATCGGTGTAAACATACATCTGTGCTTTCCAGAAGGATCAAAATCTCTGAAGTTGCTGGAGAATTCGCGTTGGCCGCCATCTTGGAGGCGAGGTCGCGGGAACTGGGCGAGTCGTGGCGCTCTGGTTGCCGCGCCCTCGCGCCGTCTTGCAAGAAAATGAATAAGCCCTGCTTGAAAGTTTGCACGAGAACAATAAATAAGCTCAAGAGATTCGTGGAGTGGGAAAAGTTGAAAAAGGAAATGCCGGGATTCACGCGGAGGTACGCCGGAGCAGCCGGGGGAGTTGCGACAGCGGGGGGGGGGGGGGGGGCGCAGGCGAGTATTAGCGACGCCGGGGGTTGGGATGACGGCCGTGGCGCGGGGCATGCGAGGCGGGAGCCGGAGGGGCGGAGCCGAGCGGAGGAACAGCGGAAGAGGGGCGACGAAGGCGTGACAGTAAATGGAGGCGGCGGGGGAGTGGGGGGGGGGGCGAGGTGCAAGACTGCGGCGTGGGGCGCCTTGCGAAGTGAAAATGCATGAAGCCTGGCTAATAAGAAAATGAAGAATAAGTTGAGTTTCAAAGTCGCCGAAGTGCGAATTGGCGAGAGAGGCTCACGAGAAAGAGCTGAAGAAGAAGCAGGGCGACGAGAAAGGACGGCGAAGAAAGAGAGACGGGAAGCCAGTTTTAAATTAGTTTAGTTTTCAACGAGTTCAAAACTCACAATAAAAATTTAGTAAAAACTATTAAAACTCGTGCCTAAGTGTACCCTGGAAAAGCCCAGGGGGCGATTTACTATGAAGAATTTATGCCAGCGATAAAAAGAAAAGGGAGCTCAGAAAGGGAGGGGAAAAGGAGCGGTAAAGAAGAAAAATGACTTTGCGCCCCACCGGAGCCCCATCTCAGGCGACCAAGCGAGAATTCCATTTTAAGGTTTAGGGATATTTTCTCCTCACGCCGAGGTAATTTTCCTTAAAACCCAATCTCCCTTAACTACCTCCTGCTACTATGTCTACTTCGCATACAGTCGCATGCATGTCCATCTAGACCTTCCTTCCTTAGTCGCTTCCCCTCGCGCCATCTCGCCTCCCCCCTCCTCTTGTCGTCGCGGAGAGGCTGGCGGAGCTGCTTGGGGCGGGGACGAGAAGCGACGTGGCGTCTTAGGGTGGCTGGCGCGCACTGGCCAAAGGGGCACGAAGAGCCGGAAGGGGAGGAGGAGGGGGCGCGACACCCCAGCCCTGCAACCTGGGCGCATTGCAAAGCATTGTCGGTGTCTGCTTGCCCGCGCCTCAATGCGCCCTTTACGTCCTTGCGCCCTCGCGCCCTTTTGCCCTTCCGCACTTGCAACCTCGCGTCCTCGCGCTCTTGCGGCCGCGCACCCTCGCGCCCTTGTGCCCTTGTGCCCTTGCACCCTAGCGCCCTCGCGCTCTTGCGACCTCCACCCTTGCTCTCTTGCTCCCTTGCGCCCTTGCGTCCTCGCACGGTCCAAAACTATTTCAGCCATGCACCCACTACAAAACTACTCGATTAAAGCGGTATGCGCCGTGGACGAGCGGCGTTTGGCGGAAATGAGAGCGATTAATCCGGAAGCGGCTGCCAAATGAAACTGGCCATGTGCCGCGGGTATTGAAAAAGAATTTAGAGCGACAGGTGCGCCCGGCGCTGGAGAGCGCGCATTAATTAATCGACCTCGCCAGTAAACAAAAAAATCATTCGATTTCGAAGTTCTTTGTTCTCCAGTTTCACAAGAAAAATAGCTTCAGCCAGAATTTATTCTGTGTCGGAACTCTCTTGCAAATCAGTACCGAACACGAGCATGAAGAATTCATCCACAGCTTTTCCCTCTGCGAGAAACATTTTTGTTATTATTATATCTGGTATAATATTTTTTTTCAAAATGTATTTCATATAATAGGAAGGTCTGGCGCATATTTGTTTTGCTTCACTGATAGGGGACTTTCTTGAATCGTAGAATGTCATGCTGAGTTGTTTGACAAGATAGTGACCCACTGAGAAAAAAATATTGACACAATATCTGGTTTCAATTCTGACAATGTTCAGCCACTATTACATTTGAAAGGGTTCCTACGACTTAATTATAATTCCTAGTAAATTGTTCACAAGAAACGTCTCCGAAATTCTGTATTAAGAGTGAAAAGTAGGCAAAAGTTTCAAATTTCAGACTTTGATAACACACCGAGTACATAGATCGAAAAGTTTGTTTTACATAGTTCTTTAGTACAGAAACATCCTGAGAAGCGGTTCAGCTAAATATACAAATAAATACATTTTTGCAAGAAGCTAACACGGAAATGCATATGAAAGCGGTTCGTTGTTGGATATAGAGAATAGTTAATTTTTTCAGCTCCTATAATTCTACATATTTATGGCAACCATCCTCAGATTGTTTTAAAACCGTGTAACTTCCTTGGTGTATTTGAAAGTGGCGAATTTCTCAAATACACTTCCTCCACAACGAGACATGGAGAGATTCCAAGAAGCTCGTTTGCCGTGCAATCCTTGAGAGAGGAGCTTGTACTTTGGAGCCAGCCCTTACTGGTCTCCCCAGCCTCCCGCCCGAGGAGGAGGTTCTGGAAGTCGACGTGACTGGCAATACATTACATTGACGTTGAACTGTGTGGTAGAGTGATGAGGGCTATACCATGCAGTGTGAACGCCAAGCTAGCCTCTTGTCTTAAGCTTTGCTCTAATGTCATGGAACTTCTGAAAAGTTGGGCGACCGTTTTGTTCAACTATTATGGGTAGTAAATTACCTCTCAAATTTTAATTTCAAAAGACATTTCGTGCTTCAGAAATGTTAATAGAGTACAATAAAAATTCTGCTCTAAGCATCTGAATTAAAAATTAAGCAATCGATTATATAGAAAAAATTATGAAAAACTTTTGCATATCATTTCATCTTTCCAGTGCTTTTCAGTTAAGTAAAATTCAAGCCAGGATGTTTTTTAATTGAGACTGAGAAGTTAGTTTGATTTTTTGAGTTTCAATAATAACAAAGAAATAAAAATACATAACACTCTTAATGAGACAAGTTAAACAAACATATTGGTTAAAATAAAATGCAATTCATTTTTCTGATAATTTTTTTCAATTCACAAATTTCTACTTTATAAAGTACGAAATGATTTATGGTAGAATACCTGATCATAACGTTACATTTTAGTCTCAATAATGTGAGTCAACGAACTTGGTTTCTCACTGAAGTGTAGTTATTGAATGTGACCTTTCTTTTCCATGCTAACAAAACAAGTGACGCAAAATAAAATAAAACAGATTATTCCCTTTCGAATGCTATCTCAACGCGTTTCCTCATAAAATGAAAAACACTGAGTTTCAACATAACTCCAAAGCGTGAGATCCAGAATGAAAGCACTGTCAGCAAGTAAAAACTTTTTAGAAACAGTATTTGCCACTGTGAAGCGAGGAGTTCAACTTGCCGCTTTCAAGTCCAGCGTAATTTAATTTGAAAGTTTATATTCGACAATAGAATGAGTTCTCTTGATGCTTTTGTGAATCTATGTGCTTATATTCCACAGCCTGAGACATTGTTTGCTCTTTGCTGTCTTCATCAGATGTACAATTACTTAACCAGACCAATTATCTCGATTGAATTTTATTCAAATGCAAGTTTTGTAACTTTCGTGAAGCAACGCGAATATTTTCGTATTCATAATCAAGAATTCCTTTGAGTCGGTGCGGCAGGAATTGTAAAACAACCTCCACTTAGACCCGCGCTGGTTGCCAGTTGGTCAACGGTTGCGCTTTCTCCGGCCGAAGCAAACAGGAGACGAAAAGACAATGCAAGCAAAATAGGGAGGGCTGCGCTTATTTATTCGAGGTTCTCTCAGCTCAGTTCTAACGCAGATGATATTTACTTAAAATTACTTAAACTTTCGAAAAACATTGTATCAGATGGCCACAAACGCTAAGCTCGCAGCCTACGTTCTCTGTTCGAAGTCTTGAAAAGAAGTTGTTACTTCAATCTTTAATGTAGAAGAAAAAATTAGGAATATTTTATACTGTGATTTACATGATTGATATACTGATTGTTTAATCCGATCCTAAAAGGTCAATACTGAAGAAATACCAAATCAACTATATATTATAATACTTAACATCGATCAACTTCAGTTCTACTTTCCGTGATCTCCCTGAAGAAGATGGACTAAGAATAATATATACCCTTTTTATTCTATTCGTGCAGCCCTGGCAACAATGCATATTTGCAGAAATATGTTTATGCAGCAATGAACAAACATTGAGATATTTAAATTAGAAATCGTGCTTTCAATTATTAAAAAAATGACTTTGCATGGCGTAATTTAACTTATCACTGTGCGCTGGAAGAATGTTAAAACATTTTTATGATAAATAATTTTGATTTTGTTGAAACTGAGAATATGATGTTTGAAAACGATTACTGATATTTCAATTGAATTCATGTTACAAGTTGAAACTTCTTAAATATGTAATCCTGTGATCACCTCATACAATCATCTCTAAAAAGTAAAAATAGTACTCACAATGAACATAGAGATCCCCCTCCTATCATTGCCCTGCATTACCTTTCCCAACAACGACCATTTGATAAGCCAATGTCCTTCATTTCAGTACATCAGACGTAGGTACAAAATAAATTAACATCAAGAATTTATCCCATCACCCACATATTACAAAAAATAAATGGTTGGAAGGTCCTTTAATTTCTTGGGCAGAAAATTACATACAATACATTTTTGTACATTTTTACACACTTTTACATAATTACAATATATAATAAAAATATTATCTGCGACTTTGTGCTTGAGAAATTAAAGGACCTTCCGACCAATTTTTAAAAATCATAAAGAAAGGCAGTCTTTGTGTTGATTCTCATTTGAGTAATTTTAAATTTATCTTTCAAAAAAAATATTATAATTCTGTTTTTTACGTAAATCAAGTAATATCCTCAATTAAATATTATCCTATAAAACACATTTCAACACTAACATAATGCAATTTTGCTTTTACAATGTTTCATATTTATGTGCTTCTATATGTTCTTTGTACAGACAAATTTTAATAACTGATGTAAATGATATGTAATGTATTGTCTAAGAAGCTGATAATGAACATCAATGACGATGTGACTAAAAATAAATTAAATAGAAAATGATATCTCATCATCAATGATTATCTCTTTATAACCTTAATATTTCCTAACTCGCTGCAAATATTAGTAATACGTTTCTGCAATAAAAATAAATAGTAAACCAACTTTCCTAATCGTTCAGTCTGAAGGATAAATTTAGTAGTCGCCTTTTGTGATCGGTATTTCTCCGCGGTTTCCCAAAGGGAATGCCGAAGCAATACTCAAGCAAACTGGACACGATCAGCGCGCGCTCTTTCACAAAACTCGCTCACACTTTCACTTCTATGCACTACACTATTACACATGTGGGGGGCTTAAAGCTTTTCCCGAATGTGGCGGTGCTTATTGGGGGATACCTGAAAGTGGAAATCACCTGCAAGCAGAGTGTAGGTTGGTCCCAAATCTCACCACCCAGTGGACAAGAAATCGCCACTACCTCCCGGAATGAAACATTCACAAAGCAAACGGGACTAATGGCCGCAGTTGTCGTGCCCGGAAACATCACTCAATAAATACATCAATCATTCAATTCTCGAGTACACTTAGGTTCGCAAATATAAAACGTACGTGCAAGCCGTTTATGAAAAATTTCATTAAATCTCATGGGATGTAATTAAAGAAGTGACCTACATAACGACCAAGAGCAAGTAACACGAAAATGTTTGTTTTGTAAAGGGGTTTGAAAATCAAGATGTTATTAGTGAATGTCGTAAAACTACTTTAAATAATATTTCACATTCAGGGAGCAATTTACATCTGATATAAAATATCATATTTCTCTAAAAAAACCGCTGAGAACTTCATTAATTAACCCCTTTCCTAGAACGGCATTTTCTTCATACCGCATTCCCCTGTTATCTTGTGCCTCTTAAAAATACATTTGTCAGCGGGAAACGTGTTTTTCGGACAGTTTTATCCAATTTCTACGAGGCATGCTTTCTCATTTCGGGGAAGATGCATGGATGCGGCCAACTTCTTGGTGGGCGCGGCGCCAAGCACCGCATAGAATACGAAAGAGAAAATAATTACCCGAGCTCCAGATAATCAGAAAACCTATTTTTTGTAAAATATATAGTGCGTAGACTGTTTTAATTTACTTTGTATTATGATATCATTACAATCATTAGGTGATTGATTTCTAGATCACCACAGTATAATGTTTTCCATACAATAAGAACATTTTCGAAAGTCTTATTATAATTGCATTTTATATTAAAAACTTCACATTACACAAACAAACACTATTTACTAATTTGGCAGTTTCCAAATTTTTTGTAAATCCGGTTTATGATACTCTTTTTCTTGGCAACGTTAAGTAGACTACGAAATTATAAGTATTTACCTACTAAATTATCATCTATTTGTATTATATTTAGAAGGTTAAAGACATTTTTTTTAATTGCTACTAATCTGTATTACAATTACCCAACGCGTGTAGAATTTGTAAGAAATCTGTGTTGCCCCGGCCATGTGCGAGGTTTTGAAAATTCATGGGAACCATGGAAGAATCTAAAAGCAGTGAAGCAATTTTGATTTTTAGTGAAAAATGAAAATATTTTATTGTGTTATTCTTATTTTCATAACGCGCGTTTTAAATGAACTTTCATTATCATTACGACACCGCTTAAGACACAGATGTCATTATGTGACAGCAGACATTAAGGAAGAGCGAGACATTAAATATTTTATGTTGATGTGTTGCGGTATGGAAATTATTTTGATATTCTCGGTACGTAAAGAACTATTGTGCATACACATGTATCTGCATATGTTACCGTAGAATTTGTGAAGATTCTCTTTTTTGAAATTATTTAATTTATTGCAGCGATGTACGAGGGAATTTTATTTGTTGTTTAAGAGTAGTATGCATTGTCCCTTTTAGAAAACATTTTGTGGTTTTGTTCAAATATTACTTGTTTTTGGGTAATGATTAGTCATATCGTAACAATTTTTCAAAATATTTAAACAAAATGTTCTCAAAAAGGTCTATAAACATTCGCTTTAAGCTCTTTGTGCGGAAAGAACACAATGCGCGAAGTCACATGACGTAAAAGATATTTCGGTAAGAAACTTTCGAGTTTTGAAAAATTACTAATGCAATTTTGCTAAAATTACTAATACAATTTTTGAAACATTTCACGTGATCATATTTGAAACGCAAATGTATTTTTTTTCATTTTTCCGTACAAACGATTCAACTAATCACTTACGACATTTTTCTAAATCTCAAAAGTTTATTACTGTAAATATTTTCATTCTTCTTTGTATAAAGTAAAATAAGAGAATCCCATGCCAGTGTCGGTAGCGAGAGTCGTAAGGAATAAAGTGAAACGGCGGTTGTTCAAAGTTCAGGGCGTGCAACCATTTTTTCAGTGTATATTTGTAACATTTTTGTCTAGGGCTTTTTACCCATCCTAAATCTGAGTACCGTTAACGTTCCAATGAGAGGCATATTCTACAATGCACTAGACACCAATACATTCGAATTTCGAAATTCTCTGATCTGGTGTCAGCAGAACGCGAGGCTCTCCGTGAGTACACATCCATGAGCGATAAGGGGCAAACAACCAAGCCCACGGCGGGACACGAACCCACGATTGTTTGAACGGAAGCGCTGAGTCGGAACACGCTCTGAGCCACCTGGGCCATCCAGGTCGGCTTATTTTTAACATAATATGGCAAAAAGAAGACAATAAAGCATAACTGATGATAATCGTTACAGTTATTGGTTGCTTCTGAGAGTTTTGCTGGATGGCACCCGACTTCATTAAGTCGCGACCCGCCACTGAAACCGTTAAGAATAACATGGGATAAAACTTATAATACAATGTAACAAGGTCTGTCATTTTATCTGTTCAATTTATTATAACAATCTGAATAAAATCGTATCAAATATTACACATGAAGATGATACATCATCTTAATAATGATACTTCACACGCTCCGTCGTTCGTGAGGCAATTCTTTTAGATAAAGTGTGTGCTTACTAACTTATGAATACTGTATACAACCTTACGTACTTACTGTATACAAACGTGGTGGAATACTTTGATAAAATATTTGTAAAACAGTTTTGTAGTCATGTAGTTTTAATACAAATAGTAAAATGCAGTGCATGTGGTAATTGTTTTCATTCTCATATGTCTCATGCTAATTACGAATATTGTTGATTTTTCAATGTACACAAACAATAATTTACCTCCACATTCACAAAAAAACTGTCCATATGTTAAGTAAATTATGTTCGATACTTCATTTCGTATGATTGCTTCAATGATAAAATTATTCATTATTTTCCTCAGATCTTCTCACCCTGCAACGTTTTGAAAACGTTTTTTGGCTGAAGACGAACGGACATCCTGCGAGAACCATTAGATATCGGTAAGTTATATAAATGTTCACTACCTGTAAGTTCTGATCCGTGCTAACAGAAACGTTTAATTTATTTTGCCATATCTGAACGTGACGTTTACTTTTGCTTTACTGCATAGATTTTTCCCCCAAAAGCCTCTTGGATATCTATTTTAATGGGGAAAAGAATAACATTTATTTCACTGCATCTCAATCTTTATATTTAATTAATACTGTTCAAAAACATCGGATAACGATTTGTCGAAGTTACTTCCTACATAATACTTAATGTCACGGACCGGTTGAGTTGCGTTGCAGTTGCGTTGCAGCATTGTCGCGACTCTAACCTGGAGGTCCTAGGGTTCCAGTCTAGACGATGGCAGATTTTCAACGCTAGCTATATAGATAGGTCGAATTCAGCTGCTGTCTAAAAGTAAATGCTAGCAGCCCATTACTCTGAGTGAGTGTTTTGTGTGGTTTCTGCGATCAGTACAGGTGAATGCGAGATGAGTACACTAACGGGGCATGGACTGCGCGATCTTTACTTCCTCTTTCTTGACCTGACCTCTCCCTTTAATCGCACACACTTTCACTTACGTGCATTATATTGCTACACATGTTGCGTGATCTGTCGGGAGCCTAGAACTTTTCTCGGTGGATGCAGTGCTACTTAGAGGAGATTCCTCAGGGGTATTCTATACCTGAAGAATTCACCACACGCTGCAAACATTGTGAAAAGCCGTCAAGAAGGCACCTCCGAATCATATTCTCGCGCAAGGAAAGAAAATTATTCGATCATCCACCCTATTCATCGGATTCTCCATGTGATTTCGATCTTATAACAAATGGATGTCGGAATAAATTAAGTCTTTCACAGCAATGAGACGTGAGACACGAAGAAATCTACACCGTGTTGCTAAGCGTATTTGGCGCCTTTCACAAGATTCACAGCAAAAGATGAATTTTTGAAGAGACAATTGCTAGGATTAAACCCCCCTTCGGCATTCACGCGTATATAAATATCGTTTTCTTGTAATTAGAGAAGTAAAAACGTTTTTACGAACTATTTGCTTTTTATTGGTTTTCTGTTCTTGTCATGTATTTTGATTGTCGAACTGTACAATTTAAAATGTCTCAGCCCTATAATTTCAAGAAAACTATGTTGCTGTAGTTTTGATGTGATATTCACAATGACTGTTAGCCCCCAGCGATTGAAGAGGCATTGCAATTGCAATGCTAGTCATTTGTGAGATACGTTTAGCAAAATAAAGAAAAAATCACACTCTTAACAAAAGGAAAGAATATTTCGAGGCAAATCAGGTATTAAAAAATAAAATTAAAAATATATTTTTACTTATTCAGAATAAATCTATTTTAAATATGTAATAAACTTTGGCAGACTGGTAGAAAACGTGCTCGGCAGATGAGCCGCCGATTCCGAAGCTGAGTAAACCCGCAGACTCCAAATAATGATCCCTGCTCCAAATAATGATGGAAATAACAATAGAGGTACCCGTTTGAACCCTTTGCACCCGGGCTCTCGAAACGTATCTTCGCATCTCCTAAAAACATTTAGTAAAAGAATATTATCTTCAACTATTACGAGAATAATGACAAAAACGGAGCAATATTGACTGAAACTTTTATGAAAAATAATTACATGCAGATTATGGCTTATGTGTTGATTCATTTCCGCTGATTGTCTCAACCAGAAGGAGAATGTATGTCCAAGGTATAACATACTTAAAGACAAAAATAAAAAGTGTAGATGTTAATTTGAAGAATAGGGCAACACTATGCCGTATTCTTCAAATAACAACATTTTTGAAATTTCGTGACAAACTGCCTTATATAAGGGGAATACGTCCTGCTTTATGTATGCGGAAAGGAGTGATAACAAATATTTACCTGTCGGTCCGGTGGCCGTGATCGTTAAGGCAGTACTGCCATAGCGATCTCGGACCGAAGGATCGCGAATCCTATACCTGTCTCGGGTATAGTTGTATTTGTATTCGTCCTTTCACCCCCTATCATCGCCACATCATGTCCTCTTCACAGTTACCATACCGTTAATTGCAATAGTGGTCGCTATTGCCTGTCGGTGACCTACATGTTGATGCGACCTTAAATAACAAAGAGAAGTATTCACCTGTCCTCTAACACCACCGATCACAAAAATATTATATTGGCGAAAAATATCCAAAAGTTTTGCACAAACAAAATTGTTACCGACAATATATACATTAAATAAGAGTTCCCACAGGTAGAAAGAGACCATCTTCCGCCCGAGATTCCGGATGGGTTATCTCGCAGCTCTTAAAAGAACATTTGTCTGGGCGGCAAGTGTTTTTCGGGCAGTTTTATCTGTTTTCCACGTTTCTCATTTCGAGGAAGGCTAAGGGCGCACTCATTTCTCCCGGGCGGCGCGCCAAGACGCGCGCTGCATTCGAAAGAAATTGCCCGGTGGCGGCGGCAGCGCTGGTGAGG
Source organism: Gryllus bimaculatus (assembly GCA_017312745.1). Taxonomy (NCBI): domain Eukaryota; kingdom Metazoa; phylum Arthropoda; class Insecta; order Orthoptera; family Gryllidae; genus Gryllus; species Gryllus bimaculatus. The sequence goes on along the minus strand of BOPP01000004.1, from coordinate 16,823,511 downwards.
GGGTGAGGGGGCGGGGGCGGCGGAGGGTGCAGGGCGCGCGCTTCCGCGCCGAGGAAGGTGCGGCCGCGCGTCGTCATTTGTCTTCATTAGGGCGGGCGCCGCGGCAGGCGTGTGATTGCCGCGGCTGCCGCTGGGAGGCCGCCACCGTCGCTGAGGAGCTGCCGGCGGAGGGCGATGGAGGCGGCGGAAGGGCCGGTGCCGCCGGTTGCTCCTCGGCCACCTCCAGGCGGCCCCCGACGCAGACGGATGGATCTTCAAGTGGCCGGCTGAAGAGGGGCGTTCCCCGGGGTGCTTGAGGCCACTTCCTGGCTACCGTTCTTCTCGGACGACGCGGATTTTTCTTCATGTAGTTTTCACCTTCATATTAGAAGAAACGTTATATCTTTTAACACTAGGTGCTCAACATTTTTACAGGTGTGCGGAAAGGGTTAAATATTACGTAATACATTCGATGTGTATTTTGGGAAAGCTTTCTTTTCACTTATCATGGCATATGCTATGTATGAAACAAATGAGTTCTATTGTGAACTTCACTCAAATTTTAAAAACTGAAAAATCCACATTAAAAAACTCTCCTAACTTTTTTCACAATTCAATTCAAATTGAAAAATGAAATATTTTTTTAAACTTAAGATCAATACACCTTTATAAATATTATAATGTATATTTAATTATAATTTTTTCTTTAGAGTTGTATATTTGAAGACCTATTTCTACACTTCTCAGCGAGGAGATTATCTGATCAATGGACGCAATTAGGCAAGCAATAAATGACAACAGTGTATCATAAAATCTAAGTTGGTACAATACCACACACTTTCATGTATTATTTGAAACTGTTCTGTAACAATCTATATTGCAACTTTATCCTTCTATTTTTTCAGTCTACTTCCTTCAGCACAAGATGCGCAGGTGATTCGAAAAGGGAAGTTTCAGAGCTTTTAATGGATGTCGGACACATGCCAAATATATAAGCGCGCGTTCCTCTTACTTAAAAAAAAAATATTATTTTTCTCTCTCGGAATCTTAAGAATCGATACCTGGCCTACAGAGTAAAAAAGTTAACCGAATGTCACTCGTAGAGAAGTCCTCGTAGAGAAGTCCAAATCCATACTAAATACACCAGTGATTGTAGAACATCATGATTATCATGATAAATAAAATTGTTCGAAAACTACTGATATTACGATAACGTGCAAAGAAAATGATTTAAAGATATAATATTGAGAAACAAATGGTATTGTGAAAACTCTCTTGCTTCAATAGTCCTAACTGCTCGGAAATTTACTTACTATCTGCTTCTGATCACGGTGGTATATATAGCACACAGGTTCATTTGTCGCGTATAATGTAGTGTTATTGTGCCATCTTTGACAAGGGTAAGGAATAAGAAGTATTTGTGCGCAGCAGTATCATGCCTTTTTAATGCCCACTTGTTTTGAATGAGATGTCTCTTAATACTCAATTACTTATGTGTGCTGAAAAAAATTACGACTTCCACTCATCCTTGCATCCCTTTGGCTTTGCTTTGTAGAAGCCAATCATTGTATGCGCTTCAAAATCCGCGCCAGTGTGGGATTTTTTTTGCTTTGAAATCAGAGGGTGAGAATGTTAGATGTAACCTTCGGGATTTGAAACATTGAACAGTATATTTTTATTATACATAAATTACATTTATATGCCTTGACGCGACGGCTCTTTCAATTGATTTTAATAAGATCTAGGCTGACTGAGAAAGCCGAGTTCTAGGAAATAAGACTGACGTTTCGATCTCCATACTACGATATTCTTCAGAACCGCATGCTTCAATACTAGACATCACGTGCTTAGAAAAATGACAATTTTTTTTACAATGAACATATATAAAATTTTTACGTGGGAGAACTACGAAAATGTATACATTTTTATATTTACTGTTTACCTATTTCGACGTAATTGCCGTTATAGGTATATTTTTTAATACCCATTAAACTTTGTATCTCTTTCAAGTGTTGGTTAAAAATAAACATTTAAATCATTGTTTTACTAATCACAATAGCTGAATGTTGATATGGAAACGCTACTTTTGTATATAGAATGAAGATCTCATTTGAGTTTGAATGTGACATCCTATATAGAGACTTGCTTAGCACGCACTTCTTGGAGCGGTGTGTCTTGGACGAGGATTCACGATGCAACCAAAACACTCGCGTGGGACTTCGTCGATAATTACACTTCTGACACAGTGTCAGATATTCTTCCAGGAGTGGAAAGTAAGGAAGGCTCTGTTAATATCTAGGAATTAAACCTTGGGACTCCTCCAGAGGTCAATAAACGAAATTTTAAAAAATACAATCTTTAATTTTGTAATTAGTTTAGGCTAATAAATTACAATATTGTTTATTTTTTATCACCCTTCACGGTTTTTCCCTTTCATCTTAAATTGTTTTAAATACAAATATTCTGCTAATTCTAGAAAGACGTGTAAGGGGTTATATTAGTGTTGATCCGCCCGCCGCAATTTTGGAATTTTATTCGTTTTTCCTTGTTTATTTTTCTTTGTTTATTTTGGCGCCTCTTTGGCGCCTAAAACGTAAGTTTTTACTGTTTTAACATACGATGTGTTGTCTTTCCGCTCTGAAGAAGACACGCTAATATCGCAGTTCGGCGTTTGATTATTGTCCAGAGCGCGACGGTTCCCGGACAGTTGAAAACCCCCACCATGTACCTACTATGTTGGTGCTTTGGTCTCCGTCCCGCTCGCTGTCAAATCTGCGCTCTCTCTTCCCCAGCTCCATCTTCGCTTCCCCTCCCCCAGCAACTCCATCAAGCCAGACGCAGACGAATTGAGCGTACGAAGGCGTAGAGAACTCGGCGCCGGGCCCCTTGCCGCTCGCTCGCAGCACTCGTCGCCTCTTCTTTTCGGTGAGGTGGATGTCGTCACGCATTACGTTCGGTAAGACGCGTGAAGAACATACTTCATCTCAGAAGGAGCGGAGTTATTTGAACCGGTAGACGGAACTCAGCGGCATGCAAGTTGGGTGTCATAAGCGTTACAAAACAAAAAAAAAATATTGTCGTACTTCATGCTTGAGTGCAGCGCAGAAAGAAGTAATACAAAAATAAGAAATATTATACGCGCAACTGACAGTAGATAATCAAAAAAATTAAATATTGATTAATGACCCAAGCAGTGGTGTTAAAAATGAGAGATGCGGCTGAGAGGAGTGAAGTGGAGAGGAGAATGGATAGCTGGCTGCGATGGAATTATTTTTAGTTTAACAAACTGACAATATTCTTGGGGAAAATATGTAACTTGTTTTGCAGATGTGGTTCAATATACGAAAGTGTGACATACGTTTAACACTCCGGAGTTTACTGGTGAATTGTTGGTACCCGAATTGACAGCAAACCTTTCCTGGAAGTAGTTTATTTGGGAGTATCGAGAGACCTGATAGACGCAGAATCTAATTTCACATTGAAAATATGTTCCTCTAAAAAACAAACAAGTCTAATGTAATTTGAAACTGAATCTCTTTAATGCAAATGAAGAGACGTTCACAAACTGAATATTGCCCCAGTCTCTGCAAACCCATGATTGAGTTGTCCAACACCACATTACACTTACACATCAATTTATTTCCATATTAGTTTATTAGGACCACCTCCCACATTTTGTTAATATAATGGAAGCAAGTTTCTGTCTCAACAATTCGATTCTCAAAACTGGTGTTAAATTCAGTTTTTGCTTTGGCCATTTTTTCCTTGTTATACATTGACAGATTACAATATATTATCAACATTTTGACAGATTGTTAAAAAAGTTCTCTAAGAAAATTAGGCTTAGATTAAGTGCCAATGTTCCTTAGATCATCTTAAGATGTTTCACACCTCCATTTATCTCTCTTTCCGTGATATAACCATTCTTGTTCCCAAGATGGGTTGTAAGAAACGAAGAAAACGAGTTTTTGCAATAATTTTGTGTACAGGTAACTCATAATTTAGTGTATTTTTCATTGACTTAGTAAACCATTCTCGGATGCGAACCGAAATAATTTTGTTCATAATGACTAATAAAATACATTATGATAAACTGTTCATTTTTTAAGTCCATTTTTTACAAATATATTAGCAATTCGCATAAAATCACATATTCATTGTCATAAATTATTCTGATATCACCGCTATGATCGCCGTGAAAACGTTTCTAATTCAAATAGATGTTGATATTTCCACAGTTTTTGCCAAAGTCAGAATTCCCGGTGAAAACATTTATTGTTAACAATTCTCAAATAAGATGAGTTATGTAAAATTTTAGAAAGTTACTACAAATCACGTTCTCATATTAATATCATAGTATTAATATTCATATCATACTCTACACTTTTACGTTTCAAAATTGTCCCGTTGCTTTTGAGCAAGTAGAGCAAGATAGAATGAGCTCACTTTACGTAGTAGTACATATGGTTTAAGGATATGCTACAAAACGTTTGGCTAGGACCTACTCATAAGAAAAAAATAAAAACTACCTGGACGCTATGAAGTAACATCTTTATTTTGTTATTGTAACGGTATCTGGAAATATTCGGTAGTTTTGTGATTAGGAAGGGGGTATAACCTAATCCACAAATACCTCCCATCAAACACTATAGTATTCATAAACCACATATACAACTCATTTTTTAAATCATACACAGGCTACTACTCTTTGAACTGGAAGCCCTCTAATATTATTCCGATACCTAAACCCAACAAAAATCATAAAAACCCTGTAAGTTAGAGACTAATCAGTCTCCACTCTACATTAGCCAAATTTTTAGATAAAATTATTCTTAAATGATTAAAACAGTACATAAATAAAACAATGACCTTCCGTCACAATATATTTCAATTCAGAATCACTTCAACCGCTCATCAATTACTAAAGATCTGAATTCATCCAGGAAACTTTCTGCCGCATACACAAGTTAAAAACAAAATACACCCCGGTGTATTTACTCAACATTATACCAATTTTCTTTTAGACGGAACTTTTCCCGTTACTGTTGACAATCACACATCAAACCCCAGAAATATACAGGCAGGTCTCCCCTCAATAATCTCTGTTATCTCTCACATCTTTGAACATATACGAAGCTGAAATTCCAGTATCATACAACACCAACATAGGTCAGTTCTTTGACGAAACCATTATGTGTATATAAAGTGCATTTATTCAATTAACGTAAGGAACAAGTTATAAAGGCATCTAGATAAAATATACAATGGTCCATAATATGGGACCTTGCTTCAAAATCAAATTCAAAAATCTTTACCATTTGATCAATTTTTACCACTACCCCCTCCAAATCAGTAACGCATTAATTCTTTAAAATAAACCCCGTCAAAACATCAAATACTTAGAACTAAATCTTGTTACGAAGTTACAATAAAAATAACCACATACATACAAAAACACATCACGCTAAAGATCATCCAACTAATACTGCTAATGAATTTCAAAAGTAAAATTTCTTCGAACAATGTGACTAGCTCTTAACAAACATTTTTTCAGCAAATCCATATACTACCAAATCTTACTGTAATCTTAGTGTCAATAAATGTAGGTAGAGTTTGAGCTATTTTATTATTTACACCCAAATGTACAAGCAAGAAGTAAGAAAACAAGTAGTTTTTATGAAATTATTGCTCCTTAAGTACGTTCCTACTAGCGCGCTTCCCACGAGGGTTGGATAAAAAAAATATATGGCTGAAGCCCCATATATCTTAAATTTTAAAATCTGATTCACCGTTATAAATAACTTTTCCTCCAAGTTTATTCAGCAATACGCTAAATAAATTTCTCTTCTTTTATTCCATGCCATGAAAATATATAGATGAAATTCTTTTTGAGAATGAAATATGTGTCCGTGTCAGTTACCATTTATTCCTCGTTCGTTAACAAAAAACAAGTGGACGTATTGCATTATCTCCATAATTCACGAGGACCGATATTACGAATGTTTAATTACAGAATTTGACATTTTCAATCAATGTTTGATAGAAATAATTCAAACTATTTTTAATTTATTAATAAGGGAACAGCCATTCCTGCAAATACAAAATACGATAAAATCATTCATTTGTAATCTGTAGTGACGAATTCCTTGGTTAAGTAGGTTCTAACGACATTCTATGTCCTGAATATCCCAAAACAAACAGAGCATGTATAACACGCGGAAATAAAAAAAGGGAGGACGCGGAGCTCATTTTTTAGCGGCAGAACACGAAATCACTTCTCCGGGTTTTCCACTACATCATTCCCATTTTTTAAGCATTATGATCGCACGTCATCTCTTTCCCCATTACCACGCCCGCATATGGAAAAGTGAAGGAGGGTAGAAAAATCGAGATTTACGAGTTTATTATTATTCCACGAAACGATGAATGATGAAAGCGAGCGCCCGCCACTAACAAAATGTCGGTGGCGCCTCGCTTTCATATACAAATGGATCCATCGATAAAAGTCGGGAGGTTCGTGGGCGGTGGACCCCGTTCGGTGGAACCGCTGGGGCACGAGCTGGTTCCACGAAAAGAGCTTCCAGTGAATGTACATTGATTCAGGGCACGCCAACTAGTAAGGTCATTAGAGCCATAAGTGAAGTGTATATTATACACCAAGAGGAGGCAGAGTTCTTCTCACGCCGGAACGTGAGATTCGGCGCCAACCTACATGTTGGATTGCGGGCTTTTTCCCTGTAGGTACTGCCTCTGTACACCACCGTCACAGCCGGAACAACCACTAAGCTCCCGACGTGTGAGATAATGTAGTACAAAGAGGTGTCAATATGTATGTGTTTGGGGAGGGGAGGGGGTAAGTGTGAGGAAGGAAAGATCGCACGCAGTGCGTGACCCGTTTGTTAGGCCGCTAGAATCTTCCTCCACAGTGTGGTGGATTTCGGTCCAGCTATGTAGATCGAATCGAAAATCCGCCACTGTCGGAGTCCAAATCCTAGGACCTCCATGTCAACGATGCGGCAGAGAAAACCGTGGTAGCGCTGAGCTATCACAGCCATTAAAAGAGCTTCGATGTTCGCGTTGCTCCGCACGACGTACGGTCGTGTTTATCAAAATCGATCCGGTGCTGTACTTCTAGCGTGTTGCCCTTAATATATAGCACACATATTTTTACACGTCACTCTTTTATTCTCGATCGCTGTTTGCTCTCGTTCAGTTTGACAAGGCGAAAGTCGTATTAGACTCCGGTGCCCCCTTCCCCGTTCTCGCAAGCAAGGAATAGGTTGTGTCCTGAGCCTTTGTAAAGTACTTTCGTGGCGGAGTCGCTCCAAAGGATTGCTCGTATTGTGTTGTCGATGCTGTCGAGGTAAAATATAGCGCTGCGAGAATGCCGTTTGCTAGGACGTTGGGTGAACGCTTCAACCGTCAGCTCAATTTTCTGTTAACTTATATTGTAGACGACTTCCGAGGTTATTTGTGTTGGCACGAACACTGATTGAAATCTTGTTGGTTCATAATATTCATGAGAAAATACACTGCCCAATCCATTCTTGTAACAGAATATGACAAATAGAAATGAATAATTTGGTTTCGATTAATACCTATAGTGTCTTAAAATTAGATATTTGGTTCACTCTTATTTACAAAAATAAATCTGTTAACTATTATCACATTGCTCCCACCACATGTACACATACTTTTTAGTCGTCATTAAGTTGAGATAAAAACGAGATCCAATTTAAATAAGCGAATAATTTATATTGGGTCATGTCACTACTTAAGTAGTTTTTCACATAGATATTATAAAAATTAAAAAAATGTGCGTAGTTGTATGTACTCAGTTTATGATTCTTAGTTAAGGACCTTTAAGGATCGAGTCCCGACAAAGGTGTACGTGGCTTTAAAGCTGGCTCGAAGCCAACGACCGCCTAGATCAGAATTCTAGAGACTAGCAGTTATGACCTGTCGTTAATGTGATTTCCTCGAATATATTAAAGACGTTTACCGAAGCTATACCCTGAACAACGAGATATGTACCGCGCGTAATCCTCCCATCCCTATTCTCTGACCCACTTACATCTTGGAGTCTTACAATTGGTTGTTCCACCTATATATACATACATACCATCCTTCCCTAATAATGTAGAAAAAACTCTGGCAGTACGAGTACTGGCCACACACCAAGCACGATATTATGCTAAAAAAATATTGTTTTCTTTTGTTTTATTACCCCCTCCTCCTTTCTGCTATTATACTAGTGTCCTGGAACAGCAAAAATACTCCTGAACAAAATCATACAAAACGTTTACCAAAAACTACACTGCTCAAGAATAAATCGAAACCATTTCGTTTTTTGTATTTTCCCCGAATTTCTGGGTTACCAACAAAACCATAGACACAAACTTGGAGACAGCATAGCATTTTTTTTTTTTTCAAATTTTACCAATTTTGGAAAAAAGTAATACAGATAATTACATAACTATGTGTTCTGCAATTATGTGGCCGTAAACACAACAATACAATAAATACAATAAAATTATTTCCTTCTAATAGTCAAGTTAGTCTTACAGCTAAATCGCCTGAATGTGGAAGAGTGATGGACAATGAATTGAATGCTTAACTGAACATATAATCACAAGGCACAAAGATGCATCTTTGAGAAACAGCCATTTTTTTTAATGGCTATCTATGAATCACTTAGATGAGAGTTTCAAAAAAGTCAGCTGAAGAAACGGAAACTGACACCGAATTGAAATAGGTTATCCCAGAGAACATGTTTCTCATCTAGGATAACTCAAAATTATGGATTATGTTTATCTCTAAATGACTTTTCAATACAACATTTGAGAAACCCTCGCATTACCTAGGGGGGTGCACAGAAATCGGAAAGTTACAGTTCATTCAGCGTGTAAGCGGCACTGACAGTTCTTTCGCCACTTGCTATGTTACATCATGGGACCTGCTCTGAAGCAATGGGCTTCCGAGGATTTGTTTACGTTGCCATAGCCTCGGATCAGCGTTGCCGCTTGCCTGACTCGTACGAAGTCGCTTGAGAAGCACGCTAAGACCTGTTATCGGCAGTATCAGTCGAAATGAAATGTGCATCCGCCGAGCGCCTATGCCTGCCCACACACGTGGAATGGAGTTAAAAGAGTCGCTTCCACAATATTGTAGGTAATATTTAAACACCATTTCTTGATTGATTTAAATGGTTGATATCTGAATTAGCCCTGGGAAGTTTTGGAACATAAAAAGTAGTCTCAGAATTGACGGAAATCCAATACACACTATCAAAATACCATGGAGTAAATCTAAATTATCTTCGATTTCATCTCCTTAAACAGTTGTTTCATGTGCTCTAATATTATCAGAAATTTATTCGTTAAAAACTTATTTTAAAACATTTTAGAACACGCTTTTAAAACCAATAGGCGTATCGGCATGCATAGCCTTTCTTTCGTTTGATAACAATTTTCCAAGCGCATCTTGTCGTAGGGAAGTTATGCAAAATTACAATTTCACCAGCAAATACGTACCGTTAAAAGCAAACATTTCCTACAATATTTTTAAATTCTATTTGATTCTGAAACACCAGAAGAAACCAGTAAGAATCCATTTGTGATCAATCAATGAACTATACCACCTATTCATGATTGGTCATATTATATATGGAATATTAAGGCAAATGTAAAGAATAAAAGATTTGTGGATTTGCAATAAATATAACTAATAGAAACTTTATAACATTTATCAAACTACACAAAGAAATATTATTTAAAATCCTTTTTACAATTACGTTATATTTTTGTTTCAAATAAATAATTATTTAAAACAATTAAAAATAGAAAATTAAAAATAACAAGTCTATCAACGAACGTTGATCACCGCCTGGTGCCGTTAAAACGAGTCTGGAGAGAAAACCGAAAGAAACCCTAAGGGGCAGATCTGCATTATGTGCAACAACTGGAACAGGTATTTTGTGCAAACATCGACCAATAAAAAACACTTCATGTCTCAATATTTGTATTAATGAATACACGTATCAATTTTCATATCAATGTCTCAAAATTGTATTATATGCGCTCTATGAGGTCCGATGTGTATCAACAATTCATTTAAAATTGACTCGTCCTTCATATTTACATTCTAGATATGTGATAATATATTATTATTATTATTATTACTATTAATAATAATAATAATAATAATAATAATAATAATAATAATAATAATAATAATAATAATATAAAACAGTTCATACGTGACATAAGTTTGTTTTTCGAAATCTTTCTTCTGGAACCCCGATAAATTGGGTAGTATTCTGTTGTTTCTTACTTGAATAATTTAATGTTTTTAGGTGCGTCATATTGTCATTAGTCCCATAAGTGTAGTTCTTGTTATATCATGGGGACATTGGTGTCACTCCTTCACTAGAATGTAAGATCTGGGGCCGAAGTACACATCGGCTAGCGGAATTTCCACTTCCTGGTATCTCGTCCAGCGGCGAACCTTCTTATACGGTCAAGCTTTACGCTTCCGGCTGGTGTCCCTACATACTATGTACTAATGTACTGCGCGTGTGTATGCAAAGAGAAGCTGGGAAGGAAAGATCCGGTGAGGTCCGTTGCCTGTTAGTTTAGGAATTGCTTCGACACTGACACCGAATTCATTATTCAGAAATCACGGAAACTCCCAATCAGATCAGCTGGTCGCTAGTGTGCTACTCGTGTGCAGGCAGAGGTTAATTTCGACGTAGAAACGTAGCTAGTGACCACCACCGTTGGGACTCGAAGTCTAGGACTTCTCTTGTTGCAATCACATTAGCTTTCTTCATAGACTTGTATAGATTCATGTTAACGTATACATCCTTCACACCTTGAGTGTCTTTGGAATTGCCGCGGAGCTGCAGATAATGGGACCGACTCTCACATAGCCCACATGCCACTGTCATTTACTACTTTCAACCAGTGGAGTTTATGGAGATCTTTTCGACATACTTCCATAGAGACGGTGTCAACTGATGTTCCCAGAATCTCTTACAACCGCATTCAAATAACTTCTGGTGGGTATCACGTGTGGTATCACATCTGTACAGTTCTGTACATTTACATCGCACTTTTTACGAATTAATATGAACAGTATCGATGTATGGAATTGACAGATGACTCGATGCACTGTGAATTTCCATGTGAAAATATTTTCATAGAGATTGGCACAGTTGGCTTCCTATGTCCAAAATACAAGCACCACCCAAATGTCGCGGTAATGTTATTCTGCGGATTTTGAATGATGCTCGAGTTGTTTAGTTATATATGTGCCCAGTTTTCTTTCGAGCCCATCGGTGTTTCTGATACTCATTTTAATAACCCCAATAGAGTATCCAAGTACAGGGATGGTATATGTGTGGTTAATTTGAACTACGTTCCTGCTATTCAGGTCCTTAGAACTTGTCTGTCTCTTCCAGTAAATTTAGCTGGTAATTCTCGTTTAACCATTGAATGATCAACATATCTAGCTTGTTTGAGATCCAAGTACTTGTAGGTGCATCTGCAAGCCTGGGTCTCATAAGCTGTCCATCTTCTAGCTGGAATTCTGCATTTTATCTCTTATTATTTTCATTGTCAAACAAGTAGGTTTTTTGCAACCCTGGGGGAACAACACTATAAGTTTTGTACATTAGTTTTAAAGACATGTACACCTTAATACAATATAAAATATTTGAAAATTACTTAATAATAATATCGTAATTATATATATATATATATATATATATATATATATATATATATATATATTATATATTATGATGAGTGCCCTTCATAATATTATGAATGCACGACGTTATAGGGCTAGTCAATTAATGCGTGGGTATATTATGTTGTTATTTGAATACAATATTTCGTGAGGGCTTAATGTTATATCTCTTCCTGACCTAGAATGAACATTACATAAAAATAGTATTACATAATGATCTCAGAGACAGAGCAATATACAAACTTTATATTGCAGTTATAAATATAAAGCATGTTAAAAATACGACACAAGATCTATACATATAATACCAAAGAGAGGGAAAATTGAGAAAGAATTAGGTGTTGTGTGCTTCAGGAAAGGGTTTACATAAAGATTAATTACAAAAAAACAACATGGATGCAGTATCAATTGTTTGGGTTAATAGACGAACACTTGTTGAAACATTACAATATAACATTTTTGAATTCAAGACACGCTATTGTGAAACACGTTATTATTATTATTATTATTATTATTATTATTATTATTATTATTATTATTATTAACTATTATTGGACTCTTGGAATATTGAACAATTGGAATATTGCTCATTCAAACTTTTTGTCTTTGTTTTTATTGATTTTCCCCCTCAAGCTTATGCTCATTGTGAAGAAACATTTACAGTCCAGAAGCAAAACAATAGGCTACAATAGTATTCAATGGCATTTATATTGCTTTAATTCAGATTCAAAACAGAATTCACCACGTCTCTACTAAAAAGCATAAATCCATTGTAAGATGAACTTTTATTCAAATATCCACTGTTTAAACAAACTGGGGATTTTCTAATTCTGTATCTATAAAGAACCTATAAAGAAGGCGTAAAGATATTTTATCAGAATATGTCTTATTAAAATGGTTTATTTCCCATTCTGAATAATGAAATTGTGTCGCTATCTTACGTGAGCAAAACGGACATTCTACGAAGAAAATGGGCAATGTTTGACACAGAGATTAGTGATGTATATGCAATTGTTTTGGGAGTTTATATCCAGTGCTCTAAGAAGGTCGAAATCGATGAGTAAGATTATTTCTAGACAATTGGAAGAATCACGGAAAACATATCTTACCCAAGCATTGCTTGTTGAGTTACCGTTAACACATGTTCCAAACAAGCAACTGGTCTTGAAAAATTCCCAGATACAGAAAGATAGAAAGAAGAGAGGGATTCAATGTTCGATTGCATAAAAGTGAATTGTACTCTCATTTCATGTTGTCTTTACCCGAATTTCAAAACATTCTTCATTAAGTTTATTTTTGAATTACGGCGAAATTTTTTAACAAAAGAAGATATAAATACACAAATTTCTTTGTAAGTGTAAGATATTGTTGAAGGAGCCTTTTGAATAGAAAATTATACAACAAATGTCCTTGCGAATTTTTAATGTTGCATTTTCAATATAACCTTAATGTTCAAATGTTTTCCTAACATTAATCTTGGGGAATTTCTTCATAGCATTGGAAAAAATGGTATTTTTTTATTGTGAGGCAAATTTACAATTGGATTCCTGGATACAGGCTGAAATTTGGGGTCTCGTATTTGCTTACTGAATTTTTATATTCAAGTTTGTCGATCTTCATAGAACAAAAATTTACAGAGATAGTGTCATCCATACGGCACGTAAAAGGTTCTGAAAGGAAGCCATAGAGTATTATCGGCGAACGACAATTTTTAATACAAATTAAAACTAGAACTTAAATTCTTCGTGCAGTTTCCGTGACTGATCCTCCAAAGAGATCACCATCCCAAACTATTTTTAGATATAATAGATATTTTTGGAAAACTTTGTGGGATAATAAATAACTAGATGTCTCGTGATTACTAGGTGTCTGCATGTAACTCTGAAATGCTAAATTTTAATATTTACAAATCATGGATTATTTTGAAGACGTTTGAATCGGACAAATAGATATATTTTCGGTAAATAATCCTGGTATCTCAATGCAATTGACCTGCATTTACAATTATTTTATTTGTTTCAAGTGTACTCTTCCATTGCATTGTCTGTGTCTAAACCACGTGTCTAAACTTAATGAACAGTATTATAAATACATATGACAACCAAACGCAGATGTCGGATAATATCGAGCAATAATTATTGTATTTTTAATTATCGTTGATTAAGTAGATGGAAGTTAGAATACCCCTAAAATGAAATCAGCAATCGTTATACTAGTACGCTCGCTCAATTAGATTTTAAATCCCGGGATTAAAAATATTTCAAATTCCATTAAAACCTCATAAGATAAAGTCGCTCATTTAGTTTGCTTATTTATTGTAGAAAAATAACTCCGAAAAGGCACTAAAACATTCAATACATACCACTTTTCATCGCAAAACATACTAATTAAATGATTTATTCACTTTATTTGGAAGGCTTTATGAAGATATGTAACTTGTGTAAAATGTTACGTTGGTTTACAAGGCCTCGAGGAGTTTAAAAGTTCAAAAAGTGTGATATTTTCATTACTGCAAGATGTTAGAGTTTTCAATGGTTTGGGCGACTATTATAAGTGAATTACAAGAAATAAACTAAAATAAGATCAGAAATTAATAATTGCCAGACTGCGAAGAAGCGTTTCCTTTTCTTGGTAGAACAGACTTTCTTTATGTGATTATTTACAAAACAAAGAGCAATAAAAATCCTGATACATTTGTTGTTATTTCCTATAGGTCTTTAAAATATACATCTTTCTATTTACCTCGTGACATATCCTAGTATTATATGTTTCGGGCATCACGGCAAATAATATATCATTATAATTAGATGGAGTTATTTATTTATAAAATGATTTTAATGAGCTGAAGTACTCTGAGGAAACGAAAAACTACTATTCTGTAAAAAGGAAAATGCATTTCAATTCCATTAACGTAATGTTGATTACGTTAATGGGCACGTAACGTTAATGTGCAAAATGATTCTTTTTGCAGAAGAATTACAAAATCATGAGGGTACACTATAATAACAGCAATGCTGTTAATTTGAATTGAAAGAAACAAATATATAAAATGTGTTAATTTTCTTTAATAAGAATATTTTCACCCAGTGCGAGTGAAATTAGAAACAGTTTAATAATCAGAATGCAAAAGTGCGTTGATTGTAAGTTGCGTTTCATTCTGATTATGAATTCATTGTGACGTACAAACCAGGTAGTGAAATTAGAAGAAAAGCGAATATCTTCAAGTTGAAGATGGAGCGAGAGAGCTCAGCCTTCTTACGGTTAGAATTCAATAAATCGTCTTTCAAAATATAAAAATTTATCCCGCAATATGTTTTCATTTTGTTATCAATATTTATATTAAATTAAATCTTTATTCCACATAATTTAAAGTAAATATTTAATGCACAGGTGTATTTGTTTACTTTGCAGGTTGCAGAGCACTCTACGATGAGAATAAACAAACTATAGTTAACAATTTTTAGTGTTATAATGTATTATATTTCAATTAGAATGTATTTGTGGGTTATTCGTTAATTACCCACATCAGCGATATATGTAATAATGTTTACAAAAAGGAAAAAATTTTCATGTGTACTGATAATAGTAAATTTGATACGATGCAACAAGGCGTAAGCATTACGCGCATGCATCTCAGCAGAGAGTGAATTGAATCCGTTTATTGATTAAACAATAACACAGTAAGTTGCAGAAAAATAAGTGCTTGATATATCACCCTTGCAAATTGATCACAGTAATAAATGTACTATATTCAAAGTGGAAATGCAAAGACGATATTAGGTAGCCAGGAACCATGATTTTTGGATCTCGATATATCATAAACATAGGAGGAACGTATTCATTAGGATATCAATTGGCTTTTATGATCACAAGTAATAGGTAAGACTGGGTTTGTTATCGAGATTAACAAGTGTGACTTAACGCATATAAATTCTGATTCATCTGCCACTGGTGACATAAACAGCATTTAGACGCTGTAAGACAAAAAGAATGATTGATTGAACTACATTTAAAATATTTATAGAATATATTATTATTATTATTATTATTATTATTATTATTATTATTAGAGTAAGTAGTAGTAGTAGTAGTAGTAGTTATAGTAGTAGTAGTATAGTAGTAATAGTAGTAGTAAGTATAGGAGTAGTAGTAGTAGTATAGTAGTAGTAGTAGTATAGTAGTAGTATAGTGTAGTATCGAGTATAGTAGTAGTAGTAGTATAGTAGTAGTAGTAGTATAGTAGTAGTAGTATAGTACTAGTAGTATATGTACATAGTAGTATAGTACTCAGAGTATAGTACTAGTAGTATACGTAAGTATAGTATAGTAGTAGTAGTATAGTTTAGTAGTATGTAAGATATAGTAGTAGTAGTAATAGTAGTAGTAGTAGTATGTAGTGTAGTAGAGTAGTAGTATGTAGTAGTAGTAGTAGTATGTATTAAATGGTAAGTAGTAGTAGTAAAGTAGTAGTAGTAGTAAAGTAGTCGTAAGGTATATAGTAGTAGTATAGTAGTAGAGTATAGTAGTGTAGTAAGTATAAGTAGTATAGTAGTTAAGTAGTAAGTAGTAGAGTAGTATGTAGTAGTAGTAGTATGTAGTAGTAGTAGTAGTAGTAGTAGTAGCAGTAGCAGTAGCAGTAGCAGTAGTGTAGCAGTAGCAGTAGCAGTAGCAGTAGCAGTACAGTAGCAGTAGCAGTAGCAGTAGACAGTAAGCAGTAGCAGTAGTAGTAGTAGTAGTAGTATTAATACTACGTCTAACTAACGTATAATTTTGTTACTGAATCATACATTCATTATTCAGGTTTAAATTTTGAGTATTAATAGTTCGTTAAATTAATTGATTTTGTTAACAAAACGTGAAAGAGTAATATTCTTAAAAACATATCACACATCTCTGTGTTTTGCATGCACATATGTCAGATCTCATGGTGCTACTTTGAAACCTAAGGAGGAGCCCATATATGTTTACGCTTTAGTTTTATTCATTTTGGATTCACTCATAAATATGCAATTTCTCGTGTAGTAAGAGCATAGACATAAATGAAGATTAACTAAAAATGAAAAAGAAGAAAGAAGAAAACAAGAAAAAATGAAAAAAATGAATAATGAAATAAATGAAATAAATGAATAAATGAAATAAATGAAATAAATGAAATAAATCGAATAAATGAAAAAATGAAAAAAATGAAAAAATTGAAATAAATGAAAAATGAAAATAAATTAGAGAATAAACGAAAAACGAAATTAACGAAATAAACGAAGTAAATGAAATCTTATTGAAGGGACGTCACGCACACGCAGTGACGCAGGTAAATTTGCTTCGCGAAATCGCCGCCTCCCGGGGCCAAGGGGCTCGCGTTCCAGTGCTTGGGCGTGACGCGCGCGCGGCATTCAAAGCAAGCGCGCCCGTGCGGGGTGACGCGATGCGCCTCGCGCGGGGGCGCGTGCCGCTGCCCCCGAAAGGTCAGGCCGGCCGCGAGCGGACGTGAGGTTAAGCGCGGGCGGGCGCGGCGCGTGGCTCGCTGGCCGCGAGCGTGGGGGGGGGGGCAGCGAGGGGAAGAGGGGGGAAAGAACGAGAGGTGAATGGAAGGGGGGGAGGGGCAGGAACGAGCCAAGGGGACGTTGGCGCGGCCGCGGCCGGCTGCACAAGAGGGGCACACGTTGAGTGCGGCGCGGCGCCTGCGTCTGAGCTTCCCGCGCTGCTCCGCTGCACTGCACTTGTTCCCTCACTTGAGCGAAACACCAAGTCGCCGAGGAAGCGGCCGTTCTGGCTCGTATGCTAGTGGTCCTCAAACACGCATCATGCGAGAACTACGGCCTTAAACTTGGTTTTCAATGTTCGACAGGTCTCAAGCTGGATTTGCCCAATATTTGCCGAATTTGATTTCGGAATCATATTGTGTTTTTCTAGAGTTTATTTCCAGTTAAAGTCACTTAATTGATTTCGCTTCCTGCTCAAGCAGGTTGACATGTTCATGTAATGATTGTGTATACTTGTGGCCAGACATCGTTTGCTAGCCAGCTTTTGCCTCACAAATCTACACTAAGTTCCAATTTGACACATTAATATCTTCTCGATTACAGACTGTCTATGAAACATGCACTCACTTCTAAACCCCCGTTTGCAATGAACTATTAGGTATTGACATGCTACTTAATTCTGATCAATTATTGTTGATTCACGATAAATGCAATTTCTTGAAGATCATCTGACTGGTCCGCCTGCGTTTCAATTATATTTTTCTCTAATTAACCGGATTTTTCCAACGCCAGAAAAATTCTCTTCTTACAGCCACACTTGGCTCTTTCACTACTAAACTGCTGCAGATATCGTCAAGGCAAAGCAACGCATTCTAGCGTTTTTGTGTCCATCCGTGCGCTGCGCCGACTTGAATCGCCGCCCCCGCACACCACCGTCTCCGAGGCAGTCGCCTGCGCGCGCGGCCCCACCGCCCACGGCCCCTCCGAACGTCTCCGGCGCGGGGCGCGGCGGCCGTGGCTTTGATCTCGGCACCGCGTTCGTGTTCCGCGCCTGTGCCCGCGCGCGCGCAGGCCCGGCGGAGATCGCGGGAAACCGGCGGCACCGTGTGTAATGGAATGACGCGCTCAGTGAGCAGGCATCAGCGCGCGCGCTGAAAGAAACCGGCCACTCGCTCCTTGCTCCCTCCTCCGCGCGTATCCGTCTTTCCCCTCCCTCCCCCACTCCGCGTGCCCACCCGTTTTTTTCCGGCCGGAAAAAAAAAAAAAAAGCCTGTTGAAGGAGCGCGCCTCCCCATGTGGGCTTCGACAAAAGGGTGACACACCTCGGTGGATGTCGCACGATTGGACTTCGCCAAGCAACTTCCCTCATTCTACACCGGGGTGGGTGACTGTTACGCATCTTTCCTCTTTCCCGCTGCACACACACAAGTTTGCAGCATACGCCGGAAATCACCGGGAACAGAAGCGAACGCGCGAAGTTTCTTTCCTCGTCGACGCTCGTGCGAGCCGCGGCTCGCAACTTCGCGTTTACAACAGTTTTATAAAAAGTGTTCTTTTTGTCGAAAAAAGAAAAAAAAAGTCGAGGGAAAAAAAGAAAGCTAAAACATCGGGCCAACTGAATTCAGCAAGCGAGAGAAACCGCCACTCCCAGCGGGCGCGGTGGCGCGGCGCACGGCGGCGGGGGTGGGACCGGGCGGGTGGGAGGGAGGGGCGGGCTGGGGGGGAGGGTCGGAGGCGGCGCGGGCGAGAAAGCGCCTTTGCGAAGGCCAGGCCGGCGGCCCCCCGGGCGCCCAGCCGCGAGGCGGCCGCCCGCAACGCGACACGCTCCGGGCCTCGCCTCGCCCCTGCCGCACGCCGCCGCCCGCCCGCGCCCCGCCGCGGCCCGCCTCGCCGCGACCTCCGCCTCTGCGCACCGCGCCCGGCGCTGCTGCGACGCGGCGCGTCCCCGCCACGCCCCACCGCCGCCTCGCCTCGCCGCGGGCGCGCCGGGCGCTCAGCCCCGCCCCGCCCCCACCCCGCAGTCGCCGTCTTCCGTCTCCGCCGAGCGACCGGCCACGATCGTCTCGCAGGGCACCGCCGTCTTGGACAGTGTTCCGCGCGAGACGCCCGCCACCCGTTGGAGTATTTGCAGCCGAGGAGCTGCGAGGTACGGCGACTAAGAGCTAACAACGCAAGTCATGTACAGAATAAGAGAGAATCCATGTATCTCGTTATCAAAGAAATCTACAGTAAGGCCTCTGCTTTCCACTTCATTGCGTGCGTGCTCCGCTGTTCAGTTCACATGGAGACGATGACACACACTTTCATTTTGTACGGGCGTACGGATGAAAACAAATAAAAGTTCCGCAGACCACATGCCAAATTAATGTCATCTGTTTTAAAATTGTAAGTTAATTGGTAATGTGAAAGCAATTAAGTGGAGCCAACATTCCCATTAATTAAAATATTAACATAATAAAGATAAAATATATATTTGACATTTCTGTTTTCGATTTCTTCAACTGACGGACCTTTGTTTGTGTGTATATAACATTTCGTTTTAAAGAAATAAGCTGGGCGTAAAAATGAAACAGAATTACCATAAATGCAAATAAAAGTAATTACCATTATTATGCCCTGCATACCGTTAAAACAAACAGTTGTTCAAAATGCTGATTTCAGTATTATTGTTTCGTAAGTCTAATGTAGGACTATGCTTACATAAATGCCACCAAAGTTTTTCAAACACCGCATTCGTAATTCGGATACGCATACGCATTTTTTTAGCGTGGTGTTTGAATTAAAATACGATGTTATTTCCCATAGCAAAGAGTCTTACAAATGGCGGATAGTCCCTAATCTTCTGATATCAGAATAAGTGCTTAAAGAAACTATTTTAGTAAATCAAAGATATTGAAGGAAATCTTGTGGAAATTATTTCTTGCTCAATTTCTTTATCATCTGCAGTAGCAGTAGGAGTGGAGGCCAAGGAATATGAAGGCGAGGGATATATTCTGTTTCCACGGTAGAATTATGTTTTATATTTACTGCAATTAGTGTAAAATTGAAATATTTACATGATAAATTGCACCGGTAAATCTTATAAATTATTTTCGCAGTACGTTGTTCTTATCCACCCCAATAAAAGTATATTAAAGGAATAATTTAATCAGATTATTTTACTTCTTTAAAAACTACTAGTGTCATTTGAAAACGTTACTAGAATGGATTACATATTGGAGCACGTTCGTTACACACACAATGGTTTTCCAATATGTTATTTAATCATTTCGGTGAATTGTCTTTCAAATAACAAGAAACAGTAAAGAATTTTCATAGAACATTATATCCCAGTATGATAGCAATAATTCCATTGAACACATTTCTGGGCAAAACAAGTGCTAAAAACTTTGACGAAGAATAAATGATTAGCTAAGAAATCTATTTTTACATAAAATTTGCTCGATGAAGAATAACGTTCGCAGTAACACACGCGAAGGAAACCTGAAAGAGCAAGTAACTAAAAGTTTGAAAGTGTTTAGATCGTCATTTGTAGACATATAGAGATTGAACTGAAAAGTATTGTTCCATGTGAAATATATTAAAGAACTGACATTTACTGAATGCTGAGGTATCTTTCCATCACATACGTAAATGCACTTGAAACATTATACTACTTCATAACAGGGAATTACGGTTGGTCGTGTAATGGATATTACTGCAGTTAAAATCTAAAATCCGAAAGAACGCACATTCTGAACTAAAGAGAAGAAAAAAGTTTTTTTTTTTTTTTCGAAAAGAGATATTTCCTCCGCGTGAAGAGAGAGTGACCGAGTGCAATCTTATTATAATGAAATCGTCTTGCATTCTTTCGCCTGACAATTATGAAGCAAACTCCAGGGACGGACTTCAACGACACTAGAGAATTTCAAAATCTTCACTACAGAAAAGGATATTTTCTAGGATATATTCAAATGTCGACAATTAGCAATATCCAGATAATCCTTGGGCAATCTTCAACCCTCTGATTACTCCAAAGATCGGCTCTAAGTAAATTCGCCGCTATGAGCCCATGTTTTTTTATTCTAATAATCTCTTTTGCGTTGTGCCGAGTAGTACAAGAAGCCTAGTCCAGCCCCTGCGTCCAAGCAAAAAGCAAGGATTGCGCGCCGCAGGCATGGTTCGCCTCCGCCAGCTTCACAATACATCGAGACGGTGGAAAATAAGGAAAGGAGGGATGTAAAATTAATGTCCACAAAAGAGAGCGACAAAGAGGAAAAAGCACATTAGTGAAGAAGTACAAAGATGAAGGTTGATGGAATTAACTATAGCGGCCGCCTGGGACGAAGCGGGAGTGAGAGCGCGGAAGGCGGGGACGGGGTCGGGGACGAAGGAGGGGCGGGGGCGTGCGGACGGAGAAGGGGCCGGAGGAAGGGGCGGGGACGCGGCAGCGCGGCGGCCGCGCAGCCGCCGCCTGCACACGACTTAAGAAGGGCGTGCCTTGGAAAATGAAACGCGAAAGAGGGCGCGAGAATTTCAAAGAGAAAGAAGGAGGGAAGGACTCCTTCTAAAAGACTGATATAAAAGGGCAAGGAGTGCTGGGGCGAAGTGCGGGGGAGAAGGGCAGAGCAGAAGAGAGGACGAAGGAGGGGTCGGGGGGAGAAGTCTGAAAATGCAATTTTATTAGAAAGCTTCAGGATTGGCTGCGGGAAGTAAGAATCTTTTCTACCCCTCTTTTCTCCCCCTTGGCCCCGTATCTTCTGTTCCGCACCCTCTTACAGAATTACTCTCTTGCCGGCTCGCTCGACGCGCGCGCCCTCCCTCGCACACCCACACAGCCGCACTTTTCCTTTACAATATGCAAAGTTCGTTTTCAACCCCCCACTCCACCCCCTCAACCCTCTTTTAATTCCAGACAGCCATTTTGAAAGTTCTTAATATTTTGCAAGCGAGTGAAGTGTAAAGAATTAGGGAAAGGCGCAACAGCGACGAGCGGGGAAGGCGGGGGCGAGGACGGCGAGAGAAGGGGCGACCGAGGGCCGCAGCAGCGGGGCGCCGTCGGCGGGGAGCGCGGGCGGGAGCGGGGGCGGAGAAGGAGGGGGCGGGGCGCTCCTCGACGGGCGCAGAAGCGGGCGCTGGAGGCGGGGAGGAACGAAAAGGAAGTGCTGAGAAGAGTTATAAAACGTAAATGAAACACATAACAACGTGAAAGTGTACGTAAGCAACATTAATGTGCGTAGATTAAAATGCGTTGTTGCAGAAATGAGCGACGGATTTTAAAACCTTACTAGCTCCCTTATCCTATGTTGCAGTTTCTTCTAGAAGTATAATTAAAATATTATGGAAATAGTAGTTGAGAACGGCGGGAAACTATCGAGATAGAACGGTATAAAACGCAAAGTGGTCTTTCAAACGACGCCCGTTATGCTTGCTCGTTAAGGGCGCGCCGGCGACGTAAGAACGCGGGGATCCAGGGCCCGTCTGCGCGCTCGGCCGTCCGCCCGTCCGCACTCCCCGCCCTCTGTCCTCCGTCCTCCGTCTGCTCGTCTTCTCATCGATTCCCAGGCGCTGGCCTCTGCAAGGCGCTGCGCGGCGACGCTGTGCGGCGGCGGTGGCGGCGGGAGCGGGGGCGGAGGCGGTGCAGGAGGCGGAGGAGGTGGCGGTGGAGGCGGTGGCGGTGGTGGCCGGCGAGGCTGCGTTGCGGTCGCCTTCGTCTCCGCAGACGGCACGACGCCACTGCGCGCGTCGCTTCTTACTCCACTGCCACCTACTCCGGCCTCACTGTCGCCCTCGCCCACGTCCTCATCCCCGCCCCCTCCCTCGCCGTTGCCCTCGCCCTCGCACCCATCCTCGCTCGTGCCTCCGTTCCCAACAACTTAGGCCCACTATTTAAACAAATACATTTGCATACTTCTCTGTACCGTAGTCTTATTCACATTCCATAATACCGACGAGATGTAGGTGAGCAATTGGTAGAGATTTCGTTTTTTTAAGAACAATAATGAATTAAAATGACCAGGTTTATAGCGTGAATATTAGAATTACCTTTGCCATCCCCCAACAATAATGCAATAAAGACACTAATTACTGAAAAACCTAAAACTTCCCCAGTGCATTCAGGGCGATTGGTGTCGTATCTGTATACATATTTGGACGGCATTGACGTTTTTTTATCAAATTGTATTCGTGTCTACGAGCGACGTTGCGATAATTAGAAAAAGGTTCGCTGACATGCACTTTTACAATGCAACAACTCTACCTTTACATTTCAATTCATTCCTACAAAATTGAGTGAGGCCCTCAAGCAACAATAACACTCTGGCTCCTGGGCAACATAGAAAATCCATACGGGCTTCCTACGACATTCTTCTTGCTAGTTTGATCCTAACTGTGAAGTATTCCTGCCCGAGAACACGAAAAAGGTGTCACTTGAGGTTTACGATATTCTTATAATTCATCGGAATTCTCACACAAATATCCAACGTAGACATTACAATGCAGGATTATTTTGGTTATACAAAACAGCATATTGTTTTTCGGTGATACTCGTCATTAGTTCAAAAGACGAAGAGGGATGTTTGGAGTTCTTGGTAAATCGCATATAAAGATACAACAAAGATGTGAATTCTCAATAAATTCATGGTTTAAGAAATACATTCCGATAAAGCTGGCATCTTGTAAAAAGAAAAACAAGACCGTGTTATAAGATTCTATGTGGATGTGAGTCAAGTTAACTTCAGTGTCCAGCTGAAAATATACTGATCTGTAGTACGGATTTTCGTTTGTTCTTCATTACAGGATGTGTCATGTATCATATGACGACTATTACATGATTGGAAGAAATCTTACAACCATGTACATCCTTTCGCAGTGACCTTTATTTCAATCGGCTCTAGTATTCATTCACTATTCTATTTGTACATGTTTTAGTGAAATGTATGAATAATATTACCACATTACATTTTGTATTGTAAAATTCTAAAATATTGAATACGGAGGTAACAAGTAACTATCAGCTCATAAGTTAAATGACTACCATCTCCATCAGGTTTTTCGTCGAGTTTCCCTTGATATGTTGAGAAATAGTTGAAATGGTCCATTGCTGTACTTCTGGACAGTAAATATAGATAATTTGCCCTCCGACCAATGTCGCACACGGCTAATGTTTATTTTGACGTAAAATAATTAATGTAAATATGTTTTTTTAACTTTGATAGGTAGTTTTAGTACATCTGAAGCAACTTCTTCATTTTATTTTCGAAGCCACAATACATATGATATATATCATGTAATTCATATAAGTTCCTAGCTTTACAATGTACACTTGTGTGAAATATTACCACATTGGAAAGTTCATTTTCTCAATTTTCGAAAGAACATATTTGTTTACTAAATATTTCATATTAATGATATTTCAGAGGAATTCCATACTGGGTAGTTGCACCAACCAAAGAGCACTTTCGTGAGATTCCTTAATTGGTGAATGATTTAATTTGATTAGATTGTTAGTGATTTCGGGCGCGTCAACAAATAAGGTCATTAGCCTTGTAAGTGTAGTGCATGTTTTGTTCTCGGGAGGTGGGGGTGGTCGTCTCCCACTGGATGGCGAGATCCGGCGCTGACCTACCGTCGTCTAGTTGTGTTTTCCCCGAACCAGATATCTCCTACCAGCAGGGTACCGCCCCAACCGGAAAAAGTTATAAGCTCCCGACCGGTCTCCGAGCATGTGTGGTAGAGTAGTGCATGTCAGTGTAAGTGTGTAAGGGATGAAGATAGGACAAGAAAGATGTAGGAAAGATCGCGCGCGGTCCGTGGCCCGTTGGTTGGGGTACTTCTCCGGAATTCGCCTGGTGTTGATCGGAGAAACCACGGAAAACTACCGACCAGTGCAACCGGCCAGCCGCTAGAATTCTCCTCCAGACGACTGAATTTGACATAGCTGAGCAGTAAGTGTCGAAATTCCTGTCACCGTCGGGACTCGAACCTACGACTCCCCGGTCAGAGAGACTGAAGTGACATCAGTTGACGCAATGAGCGATCTCTCTCGGTCTTACATGGTGAAATAAACATCAATACATCAATATATATGTTAATGCGAATGTTATTTACGAAGATGTTATAGATTTTTTTCTACAAATGTAAAAGCAATTGGTTTGTTTAATGTATTTTGTACCCAAGACATTATTTGTCAAACTTAGTTCTCTTTTTACATTACATTGCCAGTTGTACATTTTATTGCAAAAATACGATTCATCAGCGAATTGCAGACAGTTATAAAATTGGTTCTTATCTTACTGAATTTCATCTCAGACATCGAGAGAATTAAACATCTCGAGAATATGAAAATATTTGGAAATTCGTTGCGCATAAATATTATAACTTTCGAAATTCAGATTTTAATACCTGACCGTTGCTGATGAAGCAATGAAAGATATTTTAAATAGTTCAAAAACACAACTGTAAATATGGATAGGTGGAAACAATCTTGTTTGGAAGTTTAGGTCAATAATGAATGTTACTTCAACGTATGAGGCAAACATAATTAAACAAATTCTATTAAAAGAACGTGAAAGTCGTGTTTTTCCACCTGTTTTCTGACGATGATAATGTATATTTTCTGTTTATTTCTTAGTGTATGTTTTCCCGTACCTACGCACAATTTATAGATTAGTTAAATATATACTACCTCTATTTCATTACACAGAATGTTTAACG
This sequence comes from Gryllus bimaculatus, assembly GCA_017312745.1. Classification (NCBI taxonomy): domain Eukaryota; kingdom Metazoa; phylum Arthropoda; class Insecta; order Orthoptera; family Gryllidae; genus Gryllus; species Gryllus bimaculatus. The sequence goes on along the minus strand of BOPP01000004.1, from coordinate 16,797,607 downwards.
GTCTATTTGTACTGCACCCTGATCTATCTTGCCTAGATGAGAATTACCGTTCTGGAAGGCATTCTGTGGCATGTGAAAGAAATCAGCGAGAGCAAGGATCGAAGGGGAGTCGTTGAGACAAGAAAATTATACCGGTTTTCGCTAAGAGAAAAAAGTGAAAGTGGGATATCCCTCTTCTATTCTGCACGGCCCTTCACCTTTGTCACCTCTCATCCTGGAAAGGATTTAAACTAACGACATCACTGCCATTCTACTAGACAAGCCAAGACCGTTATTTTCTACACACGTGTCACCCAAGATAGTACTTCTTCTTCTTCTTCTTCTTCTTCTTCTTCTTCTTCTTCTTCTTTCCCTTAGTGCCTTGCAGCGTCGGGACGAGACAGAACTCAGATGTTAGTACTTCGTAAATTAAGTCGATACACACTGTTATAAAATTTTAATAAAATTCAATGTTAAAACCAAACAAAAAACGCCGACCTAAAGAGATCTAAACATCTGTTAAGTTCATAAGGTGGGCCGAATCTAATTTAAAATTTCTCGAGTACGAGCCCGAAATTCATATAATATCACATTTTTAAGATAAAATGTTTTCATTATGCTCGGTTTTTGTTGTTTGCGTGTTTTTCTGAAGCGCATTGAATGAGAATAAAATAATATGGTAAACGATCACCTTGCAAACGTACACGTGTATTATCAAGTACTTTTATTTTCCAGGTTGAAGATTATATGACGAACGAGGCCATTGGAAATTATCCTAGCGAGCATGTAAGTATCAAATCTTACTTGGAACTTATTTGCACAATCAAATGTAATTTCGTATACTCTGCATATATTCATATATTCTGCAGAATTATTGGAAATAATGGAGAAATATAATTTTAGAAAAAACCTTAAACCCATTTTTTTTAAATCGCAGTTTTTCTTTGCTTGAGCATCAACTTGATAATAATATTAAATATTTTGGCGCTGAAAGTTGTAACATTATGATACGCAAACGAACTCACAAGTTTTTTTTGTAACGTGTGAAAATTCTTTACCTTCTCACAAAAAAGCAGTCATGAAATACTCCCGGAATTCTCACACCTGTTAAATGTGGTTCTCCATCGTATGAGCACACGTATCACGACCCTAAACGCACTGCAGTGGTCTACAAGACAAGCGGGTGGCCATCCCCCACGTGCGTCACCTGTGCTGCGCTTCAGGAGGCAACAGAAGCGGATAGACGCGTCCAAAGAGAGCCCTCAGCAGACATACTGCGGTGGGGGAGCTACTGATTTCGAGGCGAAATTGAAACAGGCGATTGATCTAAGAGGTTTAAAGGAGCAACAGAGGCATCGCGACCGGAACAGTGGTGGGAGGGTTGATGGTTTAGAAGAAAATGTAAGATACGGGCGTCCAGGGCCATGAGAGCCAAAGGGGAGATGACAGCTTTGGGATCATTGGGGGCAATACGAGAAATGTGGTCGAGGTCGAGAAATGGGGGGGGGAGGAAACGATGAATGGGCGGTGGAGGCGATGGGCTATGGGCGGTGGGTGCAAGTAATCGATGGGGACAAGGGAGTGATGGGGGCAAGGAGGTGATGGGGTGAGGGGGTGATGGGGGCGATGGACGATGGGGACAGTGAAGGTGATGAGAGCGTTGGGAGCGTTGGACGTTTTGGGTGCATTGGGGTTGATGGGGGGCGGTGGAAGTGAAAGGGAGGCGGAATGAGTCAGATTAAAAGAGAAAGAATGTGGGAGAAAGAAGAGGAGACAGTGGATCACCGAAAGGGACAGAGGGTGTGTGCAAGAGAGAAGCAACGACAGCTTAGGATAGAAGGAGGCTATGCATATTACCCGGCCGAGGGCGATAGCGAGGGCGGAGTATGAGGTAGGTGGGAGCGCGCCGGGACGGGGGCGGGGGCAGCAGCCTAGTCGGAGAGCTTGCCGCGGGGGCGCCGCGAATGGGAGGAAGTGCAGGGAGCGCGAAGGGCTCGTGAGAAGGCGCGACTTGCAGGCGGCTAGCCCCCGAGGGGAGCTCTCCTCCTCGTCGCCGCCGCCGCCGCCGCCGCCCCTCGATCTTCTCCCCGCGAATGACGCGCGGTTTCCTTAGCAGCGCCGCCGCCCGCCACCGCCGTGCGCCTCCCTTTTCTTCTTTCCCCTTTTATGCCTCCCCTTCGCGCGTGGCCTCCGCAAACAGGATCATATCTACGCCCCGGTCCAATACGCAACAGCATGCATTGCGGCGCCCTATGTCCAAGCGCTTACGTACTTTTGTTGCTCTAGGCTTTCCTCGCAACGCACCAAGAAACTATAGAAAATATCCTTGCACATTGTCAATTCTGGGCATCGTAAATATAGCTTTCAAGGAAATGAGGTTACGTAGCTATTTATTATGTTAATGGATCAGACACACACACGGCATCCTAGCAGCCTTACATTAAAAAAAAAAGTAACGATACAGCTAGCGTGAACCAAAATAGTGATGTTTGTATCTCTGCTTAAAAAAACGTTAGAAAGTTTCTTATTTTGTACATCAACGACGACTTAACACCTATGAATAAAACAATGAATGAAGATCATTCAGTAAATTTAAGGTAATTAAGTAAGGGAAATTTGTTTACAATATTAAAACATGTATAAATAAGGCATTTGGAAATAAGATATTTTACAATCCACATGTTTTCAAGAACTAAATAGTCATCGATTTCTTGAATCAGATTAATCATTTTTAGAATTATTAAACTAAGAAGGTGAAGCGTCACAAGCTTACTCTTATGACTATGAATACATCGCAAGTTGCGTATTGTTACAGTAGATAAGAATGTGATATGTATAATTTTTGACAAATCATTAAAAATGACCAATAGGCGAATAACGAAGAGTCTATAGAGTTCTGGCTCCTATACATTGGTATTTCAATAAACTATTTTATATTTTGCATAAACTCGGCACAGTCAACGAAGAAAAGAATTTCCATACATTTTTATCTACATTTACTAATTTGTATTTCCTTTAACTTTCAGACAATATTTTTTATATTTATTTCCCATCTTGTTACTTAATGAATAAATTTCCAAATGTTTTTCTAATCTCCAAATATTTTCTTGGTGATCTAGTCAAAATCATTATAAGAAATGCTTTAGAAGTTTCAGAGACTCGAAGCAATCATTCTCACGGGGAAAAGTTCAGAAGCGACTACACAAAACATAACTTATCAAAATGATAGATTCCAGTGAGAGTAAATGTGCAATCTGACAGTAAAGTAAGCACATATGTAGATATGATGCATTAAATTAAAACTTGTTTGATGTATTATAGTTGAAATGTACGTATTGTTAAAACGTTTCCGTGTTATGACTCCAAAGTAATTGTTATATATTATACATTTTAAATATTATTTTCATGAAAAAACATTTTAAATTTACCCATAATTATCATTTTTTGTCCAATATCAGTTATATTTTGCACCAATATTCCTTCATGTTTAATGAGCATTGCAGTTTAAAACAAATTACGCTTAAAAACAAATTACAATGTTTACTGCACATTGGCTGTGAACACTTATAATACAAATACACGTATCGATAGCGTTCACCCAAAATTGAAACATCTTCCCAAGTGACAAGAAATGGCAACATTTCGATGCAAAAAAATATATTTAAACTGACGCTTTGGAGGTAAACCGTTGTAATAGTTTCTAGGAATTTCCCTTCTTTCAACATATCAACGTATTTCAACAGGCAGAAATCGTACATTTCTGCCTGTTGCTTATATTAGGAGATCTTACCAACGTATTGCTGCAAAGGCCAATAGTCTTCACAATTTACTAATACTTTTGACGGCAATGTGAAAAAATGCCGTCACAGTCTTGTATTTTGCAATATTCGCAAAAATAACCGGTGTAGACAGAACGTCACAGCCTTAAAAAAAGTTCCTACAAACTCTACAACGAAATTCAAGCAATGTTTGTCGAAAACTGCTCATCAAAACGCTCGACATGCACACACGCCTTGAGAGTTCAAAGTTGGGCGAAATACCATACTCCTGAGAGCGCGCTTCTCCTTTAACGACTAAAATTTTAATTATTTTAATGTCCCTGGAGGCAGATTTTTACTACAGTTCTTAAGTACCTCTTACATAAGTTACCAAATGCTCATCCTTCGAAGCCCATAATGGGAAACTAAAAACTTTGAAGTTGCGGGGCTGTCGAGCTCGTGGAAGCGCGTGCAGCCCGCGCCAACTCAGCCCAGCGCCGCCCCTACCCACCCATTCATATGCTCCTCCCTATCCATCATCGCCCCGCTCCCACTTTGACTGCCTCACTATGCAGTATGTTCTTGCCCATCCCCACCCCATTTCTGCTTTCAGCACTTCGCCCCGTTGTCCGCAGTCTTTGGCTTCGTGCTCTCACTGTAGAGCAGAAGAACGTTTATAGCCTCAGCATAGCTGCGTTCCCATCCCGCGCTACAATACTCGCCCCTTCACTCCCAATCTTAGGCACTGCGTTTTCATCAGCAATCCTCATCTTTCCTCTTGTCCGAGGTGCCTCATTCGTTATTTTCTTCATAGAGTGTTTCCTCTTTATGTCTGGGGGGTTTTTCTCACCTTAGCTTGCCAACCTGGTCACCCTTCCGCTAGGTGTGTCTCCATTCGCCGCGCGTAGCTGCCGTCCCGGAGTGGCCTCCACAACGTGCCCGCGGCAGAGGCGCCGGCATTTCAAGGCTTCCCCGCCCGTCCCTGCTCCCGCCCACGCCCCCGCCTCAAGCGGCGGCAACGGCGGGAACGCGCCGCGTCTCGCGCTAATCCAAGTGTCGCTTGTATCCGCGCTTATCGCGCGCTGAGCCGCGGACCGTCGTAAACATCCGGCGGGTACGAATGCGTCGGGCCTTTGCACCCTCCGCGCCACCCCCCTGCACCGGCCCTCCCGCGGCCGCCCCTCCGGCTAGCCACGACCTGCGCTTCTCTTCAGTGTATCTCAGAGGACTCACATATCAGATCCGCCATTTTTACAGCACGCATTTCATTCTACACTTAATTTATTTTTTAATTTTATCTAATTTTATCTAATTTTATCTAATTTTATCTAATTTTATTTAATTTTATTTAATTTCATTTTATATTATTTAAATTTATTTATTTATTTATTTATTTTAATCAATTTATAGTGTTTTTACATTTGTTAATACAGAATGTTATTTTACAATATTCATTTAAAGTGGATTTGTGTAATTGTGTTTTGCATTTTTACACTTCAATAATTTAATACTACGCTATCATTATGCTGATTAGAAAAATAATTTTCAAGTGACTATTCAAAAAGCCTTATTTCTTAATATTCTTTGATACACCCAAACCCACCAAATACACACACCCACAACCACATGCCCACATTCCCCATACACACTCACAATCCCCTCTCTCACACATCCACACTCACAGTTACCAAGCAACTCTGAAAAATCTCTCATCAAACTGTGTATGCAAAAGACTTATCATACAGACACTTTCTGACGAGAAAGGAATATTTTTAGGTATGTAATTCAAAATTTACTGACGTGAAAAAGTGATATAAATATTATTTTTCGCTCCGACCTCTAATACTCTTCTTTCAAACTTTACTAAACTTTGAATTTGTTGGTTCATTAAATATTACAATAATTATGTTATATATTACGAACATAACTTTCGCTATCATATTCAGCAACAAGACTACTTCGGAATGGTAAACAGCATAAGTAATTACTTGCAGCACTAATTGCTAACAGAGTTTCTTCATATTACATAAAGTCATTGAGTCTTTGTTTATGTTTTGAAAGATTTTCTGTAATGAGTATCTCCTCGCTCACCAGTTTCATCTAATATACATAGTATTTATTACAGTACATGTTTTCATTTACATTTCAAGTGATTTTTTGACTATATTGCCTACATTACAATATAGTTTGTAAAATGTACATGTGATATTGACATTTCCATCTTCTTTGTTCTGAAATACTTGACATGATATTAAAATCTCAAATCCTGCCCATTTCTAGGGAAAGAAAACATACGAGAAATATCTGCAGATCTCAAGATTGTAGATAATTTTTTTGTCTATGTTCAGTTATTAATTTATTTGTATATTTATTTAACTTCAGAGTTTTGGCAGAATATTATTAATTTCCTATTCAAAAGTACAAGAAGAATCCACTGTATCAGGAAGTCGAATGACAAAAAACTAAGAATTGCATTCTTAGTCTCAAAAATATTTCTAGTTACTAAAAGAAAACTGATAACAGAAACAAATTCAAAAATTACGCAAACATTGTTCTCTAAGGGAATATGTAGTTTTGGAAGATACTAAATACTTTTAATGCCGGTTAAAACTGGATCACTTTTCTAAAGAAGATTATAATAAAACAGGGTAAGAGTTTAATTGAATTTGTTTTTGCTGTAATTAACGCCATTATTATTATATTATTATTTGATTGTTTATTGAAGATATCATTTTTAAACCAATATATCTACGACACAAATTAAATCAAAACTATTATTTTCGGAAAAGAGCTTTCCGCGAAAAAGGGATTCGCATTCTCGATTCCCCAAGTTTGAAAACTGCCAGGAATTTTGAAACGTTAATCATGTCAATACATTCCCAGGAGGCAAGAGCAAAAAATGACAAATTCGAACAGAGGATCCGATTTTATACGCAATTGCTGCATTAAAAAGGCTTCTTTTCCAATGAGATTAAACATATTGCAACGCATGTCACGCCTAAAATTCAAGAGATTTTACACTATTTTTTATAACGCATTATATACTATAGGTTAAATGTTCATTTATTTATGCAGAAAATCAGCTTAGGGGAACGATCGGTGCACATACACATACAATGCGAAATGACATACACTGATGTGACACCGTACACAGTCACTTTCCAATTCACATACAACATACATCAATCTGGTGATAGTTATTTTTAACATCAGAATCAAAAATATATTCGTAAGATGGAAGTACAGTCGTGGTTAAAACCATTAACCTGAATACAATAAAGTGCACGCTAAATATCCAAATTCATAAACAAAAGAAATGATGCCCCAGTATATATTTCATTATTTATCCTACATACAGTTAGTATCTAGATGTTTAACTAACAATATAATAACACGACACATTAATTATCTCATTGAACTGAAACACCCGTTTAGAAATCAAAGCTAGTGTGGAAGACAAAAACAGATGCTGTAGTCAACGAGGCTCCAGAACATTTGTTGCACAATTTGAAATCCGCAAATTAGCACGCATTGTAAAATATATTTATTTCCAGTTCTCTGTTCATTTAAATTTACTTAGTTTTTGAAACAAAATCTCTACCGCATATGATGGCCAATTAAAAGTTTAGAAAAGTCAATCAGCAAGAAGCCGATCTCTCTTTCGAAAGGACGTCTACGATCAGGAATATACTATAAAAACAATACAATGTAAAGTATTCTAAGGCAAGTACTCCGCAAATGAAACACAGAGACTCATGTCGCCTGAAATAAATTTCGGAAACTGATATTGATATGAAGCAATATATTATATATTACATTACGCAATATTCTATATAGTTTTATAAGTTCAAATACATTTCTGCAAGATATTGAATCCGCATTTTCACGCGTAACAGCTTACCGAATCAACGAAGAAACCATCCGCATCAAATCAATCAGTAGGGAGGAAGACGGGATGATTGGCGGAGGATATTGAACTGGCGGCTTTCCACGTTTCGCCTCGGGAGGCGGCGAGAGGCGTCCCGACGGAAGACCGAAATTAATACGGGTTAAGAGGTGCGGAATTTTATGGGGAGGTGCGACGTCGCGAGGGGATGAGCTTTTACTGCCCACTTCCGCAACACAACGCTCTGCATATTGCAGCGGGCGGGGTGGGCGAGAGCCCGAGGCGGCACGGGGCGGCACGGGGCGGCACGGGGCGGCACCGGGCGGCGCCCAGGAGCTCGGGCAGTAAACGCCGGGCGCCCACAGCTCGTCCACTCTTCCGCGCTTCCACTCTTTCGCTGCGGCCTGCTGCTGCCCACTGCTCTCCCTTGGGCGTCTTCCTCGCCCGTCACCGCGCTTCTCGCAGTTTCTTTTCCTCGGATCTGGCAACGCGTGTCTTCATGCCGACCGCTGCCTCCTTAACACCCAGAGCCTTAATTGCCGACTGTGTTTTGTTTATGTCTCTTCGTCAGTATATTCGTAATTTTTACAAGGTCGATCATGCCACATGCATTCTTCTGTTCACTTTGAAACTGTCCCATCAGACTGTACTTTATTATCGCAACCAGATTCTACAACGGAAGCCCCTATTGATATTGCTATAACTTTCTGCAAATTTACTTTCGCCAATGTCCATCCTTTTCAAATAATCGCAAGGAATTGAATCAATGGTCACTGCAATTCTTATAGTTTTGAGCGATTCCTTCCTTAGAGACTGCTATCCATTGAAACACCATTCACTTCGTCTTTGTCTTTTTATACATGGTGTCCATTTCGGGGGAGAGAATATTTATTATTATTATTATTATTATTATTATTATTATTATTATTATTATTATTATTATTATTCCCATCCCGTCAACTCCTATGGTAATTAGCCCCGCACGCTAGGTACATGTTATATCCGGGAGATGGCAGTGATCCTCCCAAGCTAAAGCGAAAGCTCCGTGGCCGACCTCTACGCCGCCTTGCGAGGTTTTCGATTCCCTTGGGCCTCTCCCCGACGGACGCCTCGTGTTTCACCCCTCTGGCAGAGCGTCTCCGAGTTGCCGCTGCCGTCCGGCAGTCGCAGCTGCTCGCCCGCCGTTGCCTCTGGCCGCGTCTTCGCCGGCGACGCGCGCCAGGCGCCATTCGCCTCCGCCGCCGCCGTAAACCGCGTCCGCCACTTCAAAACGCGCCAAGCAAAGTGTATCGTAATGCGCGCCAGGTGAGGCGCCGTAAAACTTCCGGAGAGAGGCGAGCGCGCGCGGCCTGCTCCCAGCGCGAAGGGCCACGGGCGGTGGGCGTCAGGGCGAGCGCCGCAGCCAGGCGCCCTCCTTCGCCCCGAGGCCGCCACGGGCTTTCGCCCATCTAGGGCGCCACCTGAGAATCAGGCTTCCCGCGACCGGATACAGGATGAATTCATGCGTGCGGGTGCGGGTGTGATGAAGCATAGATGCTCCTCAAAATGTACTCTATTAAATATACTAAAAATTATAAACATGCTTCAAAATTATGTATTGTATATGAATTTATTTTAATCTAATCGGTAATTTCGTAACCCGTTTTAAAAAACGTGGCTCCGCAGTTTAAATCCAAACAATTGCTAGTACAAAAAGTAATGATAGCGACCTTTCAAGTAAACCATCGCAGCATTCGCCCAGATAACCGAGGGAAGGAAAGAAAACCGCCGGTCAGGAAGGCCAGCACGGGGTTTGAACCCAGGACTCGTAAATGCGAAGTCAGCGCCTGAACCACTTCGCTCGGTATCTGAATAATACCTCTATCTAAAAAAATGTGTATTTTTCTTGAGATACAAAGTTGCTTATGAATAGAGAACAATTTGAATCAAAATAATTCCCATAAAGAGACATCAGATCAGACATCAGAAAAAATATCACTTCTAATCTGAACCAATACCAAGAAGAAATAGGGTAAATTAAAATAATTCATGCCTGTTACTCAATATGTAAGAATCTTACATAATAATACAAAACACTCCGCCTATTTGCTGAAATGTTTAAATAAGATATTTTGAGCAATACACAGTATACTTTGATTTTTTTGGAAGTAACTAAATAATTTGGTTTTAAGTCATTGAAAATAATTTCAAAATGCATCTTTTTACATCATTTATGAATATTTAATCATCGAGTTCATTAATGCATGCCTCAACGCATGTACTCGTGCATTTTCATACAACTTGACAGATAGTACGAAAACTTTTACTACTGCTTGAGAAAACCCCAAAAAAGTGCACGACCCAGCAGAGAGATATTTTCATGGCAGTTGAATTGATCATTTTCTTTAGAGAAAATATTTCTCAGGAACGCGCGTCCGAAAGATACAGCAACACAGCTGACATAAAGCGACAGCAATGGTCCAAGGAAGAGGCTTCGCGCCATTAAATATTTGCTATTCTCGTGTTGCGTTATAAAGTAGAATTGTTTATATTCGTGATATGTGAAGAACTGTGGTGCTCCTTATTTGCTACACTTATTGCAATATTCGTGAAGACTGCTTTTGTTAAAACAGTTTTAATTTATTGCAGTGTAATACGAAAGCATTTCATTTATTGTCCTTGAACAGTGGCCGTGTTATTTTTTCGTGAAACATTTTACTGCATTTTTGTTGTTGTAGACTACTAGATGAAAGTAATGTATTGATTTAACTTTTGAATGGAAATGACTTTTAACAGAAATAGTGTTGTACAGTACAATTTTATGTTTCATAACTATTTTTTAGGGTTGTTGCATTAATTGTGCAATTGACTTTTTCATAGATTTATTGTGAAATTGCAATCTAATGTATTTATGAACTTATACCACTGCGAACACTCTCAGGTGCCGTATGTCAGACAACTTCTTCACTACATGTCACTACATATCATCTTCCGTTTCAATAGAGTCAATACAATATCAAATTTGTATGTATGTTGCCATCTGAGATCTATGAAATAAATTAGTCATTTATGATAACTGACTAATTCTCAATCTGGAATAATTATACTTCTAGATACTCGGTTTTCACATACATTACAAGATGAACATTTTTATAGTGTTATGAGAAAGAATCAACTTCGCAATAAAGCACGTGTCTGATGTATTAATGAGTTGTAATTGTTTTTTTGATCTGAAATAAAATTTTCACGCATGATTAAAATAATTCGATTTATTTTTGTGTAATTGTGACATAGATTACATCTTCCCAGTAATTCGATTTGTGTGTTCATATCTGTATTATTCATAATATCGTGCATTATAATAGAAAAAGGACGAATGACCCATTATTTTATTTATTTCACTTATATTTAGAAGTAGATAAAAATATACTACAGTTCATATAACATAAGCATTACATTTTATTGGACTGTTTGCAAAGAATACGTAATAAAATGTATTCATTTACTACAAGTTAATGGCGTAAAGTGCGTATTTTCCAATATTCTAATATTAACATTAATGAATATAACCACTAGTGAAAGAAGAAACGAGAAAACTCATTACTTAACATGCATTGGTGACATTTCGTGGTAACTCACGCCATATTTACACGAAAATTTTTTTTTTTTAATTTAATATATTATCCTATTATGTGGAAGTAGAGTAAATGACTAACATGCTAAAGAATACACTGAACACTTCAATGCTTCATTGAAATTGTAAAATCACATTTCATAATACAGAAATAAATCAGTATTTAGCTTGCGGTAATTTACATAACAAAGAAAGGAGTGTAATTTAAGATACCCATTGTAAAATTGTGGTTTATTTCTAAATAAAAATATTTCATAAGACTTAGCAATTTCAGTTGAAGTGTACAGTACTTTAGCCTGCTAGCCATTTACTCTATTTCCACATCATAGGATAATACAAATTTAAAAAGTTATTTTTCTTGCTAATGTAAATTAAGTTATCAGCAATGATGCATCGCATCCCTCATCATCATATCTCTGTGGAGGTAAAATATTATTTTCCATTATGTCTCAAATAACAACGAAAGAAACTTTTTCTGCTACTTGTGAAAGGAGAATTACTTGACTTAGGCATTCAAACACTTGCAAACAGCAAACGGAACTTGGCTGCTTTTCATAGAAACGCTCATGAACAAGAAAACCAACCAACAAGATATTTTGAAGCGAAATTTATTTCAAACGCCGTGGATAAAGTTTTGTTCGCTGGAGGGCTTCAGTTGTTATAGCGCTCAAAATTAAGCAACACACGACCTTTCAAAAGTCATTTTGTAAGACACTAGGCGAAGCTCGTTTCACGCATTCAGTCTTAGTCGGAGAAGTTCTTTAATTAGGCGAGTCTAATTGTGTTCCAAATGTCAGAAAATTGTTGGAACTTTTGCTTCGCTCGCGTTATACTAATCATTATGGAGGCACAGGAAAAAGAATAACGATTTCCGGGGACTGTGATGTCGACGTCGTCCTCTGCTTATTACGAAGACAAAGCGACTCTCTCTGTGTACCTTACTGAACGAAAACTTTCCATTTATATTCCGGAGGTAACAAAGTGTAAGCATGTCACAGCAATATCAACGACGCAATAGTCTAACGAAGAAGATGCCAGAGCTACCTTCATTACCACCCAAGCGGCAGATGATTCACTGTCGAACAACAGACGGTAAGTATTGACGTTTCCTCCTCCTGAAATGCTTTTGAGATAAAATCTCTCTTGTGGATACAAATAATGTCATACTAGGGCAGGCTGGCAACAATTGCACTAAAAGCAAAGCATGTCTTCTAATATATCTCAACACAGTAAAAAAAATTGACAAGTTTATAAATTCTTCCGTGTTATAAAACTGATTACGATTCTGTCTAACAAATTTGCGTGGATTGTGTCTGTCATGTTTTGTTGTTTAGAGTTCAAACTTTTGTCATTTCTGCAAGTTTCTACCACTATGCACAATGGAAAGATAGCAATAGAAATGTATCTATATTTTATCACACAAAACATTATCCAGCACACTTGAGTAGAATGCGTATTTTTGTTTAAATATTGCACGGTCTGCGTACGTAATTTTTATTATCATTTTAGGATAAGCAAATGAACTCTATGCGAAGAAGTTATGAGCCGATATGAACCTATGAGAATAGGAACTTACGAGCACGTAAATCCCATAGCACATATTTTCTGACTTATTACATGTTACTATAATACAGTTTCTTTTGGATGTTGCCTTCACTTTCTCATATTTGTCTTTCAAGTATTTCTAATGTTAAGTAATTTCCACCAGACATTTCCAGGCGTATGAAACGCCGTATGTGCTATTCATTTCGAATAAATTTCGTTTTGACACCGCAATTGGGTCATTTCGCCTCTACACATCACGGCGAGTAAAGCAATAACGCCACCCAAGAAATCTTTTCTACAAAATTACAATTCAAAACAGATTGTTCTCCTAAAATTAATTTTAAAATCGGGTAATTATGTTGTTTAAAAATAATTTTAAAATGGAAATTATGTTGTTTGATAGCGTTAATTTAGGTTCGTGATCACCAATTGTGAATATTAATTCTAGAGATATAAATAAATCAGTAATGACTATTGGGTGAATACAATTTTTTTCCCGGAAAATAGAGAATAAAACTCGTATGTCTATATTATTCACATGATCATAAGATTACTATTTATGAGAATTTTAAATATGAGGATGATTGCTTCAAACAACTTTCAGAACATTGGTCACCCAGACTGGAAATCAAACGGAGTCACTCGTACTGTGGCAAATTAGAAGAAATACATAAAAAAAGAAATAAGAATGTTTTATGATGTAATTATAACAGTAATTCCTCAAGCATTCAGAGCACTAGAAGAGGAATTGTGCAAGCCTGCGAGCTTCGATGCAAATAAAACAAACCATGATTCTCCTTGGGAGCGCATCTGTCCCCCTTTTAGAATCACGGTGACGTCTCCAATGCAAAGCAGTTGCGGGCAGGCGAGAGGGGCCGACGGCCCAGCCGCCCCCGACGCGGCGGTACGTCGCCGGAAGATTCAGCCCCGCAGATAAGCGGAGCAGCGGGGAAGTGGAATTTTGCGCGTGGCTTCGCAGACGCTCATACATCCCGCGCGCCAGTCGTCATAAATCTTTATCAGAGTACGCGAGCGAAGACGCCGCACGGATGCCAAAGGAGCTGAGCAGGTCGGAGCAAGGGGGCGGAGCAAGGCGCGGCGGGCCGAGGGGGGTCGGGGCAGGGCCGCGAGAGCGCAAAGAGGCGAGAAGGGAAGGCAAGGACGTGAGCTGAGTGTGGGCATGACCTAGGGGGTGGGATGGTATTAGGTAAGGACGTGGGGTGGTCGTGAGTTAGGGTGGACGTGAG
>BOPP01000004.1:16741029-16777945 GCA_017312745.1 Gryllus bimaculatus | reverse complement strand
CGGCAGCGCGCGACGCACATGCACCGCCAGGCGCAATAAACGTTGTTGCGAATGAGATAGAATTAACGGAGAGACGAATTAGCCTGACGCGCGTCCGTGGCTGGTCCTCGCGGTGGCGGACACCAGATGGCCGCTGAGCGCGAGGTGGCCGGCGCCCCCCAGCCCCTACCTGGCCAAGGACGCGGCCGCGAGGAGGAGGGGGTGGGGTGAGGTGGGCGAGGAGGAGAACGGCGGCGCCAACAGAGGATGCGCATAGCGAAGACGGAGACGGAGACACAGACGCAGGTCTGAGACGACGGCCGCGAGCGGCGCGCGGGAGGCGGTGTCCAGTCGTGTTGTGCACGGCCGGCTCCTGCCAGCCTCACCAGCCTCCGACTGCGCCTCGTCCCTCCTTGTCCTGGTTCCTGCGCTGGCGCTTGCCGCCTGACGCCCGCACCCGGTAGTACTCAGCCGCCCGTCGTCCCTCTTCCGGACAGAACCACGGCGAATGCTTACGATTAATTACTTGATGTTTGCGCCACGGAAATGCCTCTCTTGCACTACTTCAGCTCAAAACTCCTCTTCCATTATCTATTTTCTCAAGATTTTATTTCAGTTTCCTGGGATATAATTATTTATTCATTTCTTCCGTTACGCATATCACAGTGGCAAGGAAATACACTGTACCTTTATCTCAAACAAACAACTTCCCAAACAACAGCTGTCCACAGATGTGATGTTATGTATCATGATTAACAATGCCTTTTATGACACTGCACTGTTTATGATTAAAATTTCAGAATAAGGTTGGAATTTCCACGAGAGGCAGGGATTTCTATTAATATAAAGTGATATTGCAAACTCTTATATTTGCGTCCAATTTGATCAGGTTGTTTTGCGAAGAGAACTTCATTTTTCAGTTTTGAAGACACTAAAATGTGATTTGCAAAAAATTAATCGATTATGAAACAATGTGAAAATACTACTAAAACAAAAAATATGAATAAACTGGCATGACAAACTCCCGGTGCCAAAAGAATGAAAAACTAGTATTCAAATGTCGACCAATAATGTCGATAATTTTAACAAGTCCTTAACTTTATCCAAGAAAAATATCACAACACAATATTCCGTTATTTAGAAGAGCAAGTACATAACAAATTTTCACGACCTTTCTGTAATATTATGCTAAATTAAGCATTCTTAAAACTATGTTTTGATGTTGGCCATTCGAAAAATTCATCCCAGTTTTCCTTGAAGCTCCCACTTCCGGCAGACATTTAAACCCCCGTAGGCGTTTCATTTTAAGGACCCGACTTTTCACTTAAGTCTTTCGTTTCGTATATCTTATTCACAATTACTTAGAAGAAATCTTTTAAATACCTCGGTCCGTTTATTTCAGCGTTTCGTTAGCAAGTTCGGCGGAAGGTAAACGTGACCAAATATAATTCAAACGAAATCGTTTTGTGCTGCGGGCTCCGTGTCTCTCTTTCCCTCTTCTCACTTCTTGTCCTCGTTTTATCCTTGTGGATTAATCTCTCTTTTCCTTTTTCTTCGCTAACTCGCTTCATAAGCCCACGAGAAAGTTTGAACAAGGACGCTCACAAAATTCATAGCGAAAATATATCCTGTGGCATGGCAGAACGTAACCGCGAATAATTCCAGAAATGTTTTTATTCGCGACAGTTCACAGGAACTCCAGTGCCAAGCGGAGGAGACTGTCCAGGGAGGCAATCGGGAATTCAGAGTAGGCGGTTAAAATAGGACACGAGATGAGACACGCAGGCGCAAGAGATAGAGATGGAAGGGAATGAAGCAGTACAAATAAACGGTCCCGAAAGGTGAATATAAAAAACAGAAATAAAAAAATTAAGTAAAATGTTGAAATTCTGTTCGTGTATTTCCCTTAAAACCCGAGCACAAAATATTGACATTACTAGAAATAATAATTCTACTGCTGCCGCTTGACCAAGGATGAAACAATGGTTATTATTTAGTTTTAGTCTGAAAGTTGATAAGTTGTTGGTGGGCGACAAAAGAATTAATAAAAATGTCCTCTAATTACTTTATCACATTAAGGTTACGTTTGGGTCCTGTATATCTTACGATGTTCTGCAAAATACGCAGAGCTCTCTTCTAATGATTTCTCCACGGCAAGTAATTTAAAATCAATTAAATTTTCCCTACTTGGAGAAAAAAAAACTTAACACAAAAAACCATTTTATCAGATCCTGCGAACATGAAGCAGTTCCAAACATCATTACGAATCATTGCTTTCAAATGTTTCCTCTTTAATTTCCAATAAGTTCTAAAGACCTATTGTTTCTCGCAAGTTAATCATAGCAATCTTCGCATCAAAATCTGATATGAGTCTTTGAACCTAAACCATTTACGCCATTCGAAGCTGTCAAAACAACTAGAAGCGATAAGGATAGATGGTGTACTTGCTAGTTATTTGAAATGGTGCAGCAACGAAATTGGACTTTATACCTTCAAAAAGGAGAACAGAGCGACGTATGTAATTTTACTTCGCTTACATTTGTACAAGAAGACAAATAAACATTATTTCACACACACACACACACGCACAACACTCGTCGCTACCTTTGCATTGATTCTAGAAATTCATGTAACAGTTTCAAATTTAAAATATTAAATTTGAAATAAAAACTTTAATAATAAAAATATGTATAAATTCATTAATAACAATATTAAAATTAAAAAATGCCAAATTATCCTTTAAAAATTTAGCGGGAAAATACGAATGGGCTTAAGAATGTGCTAATGGAAAAATTCGAAGAGATGGCAGAAAAAGACCTTGACAGTCAAAACTTATTACTGAAATCGGAAAAACGAAGTGCCGTTAAAATAAAATAACGAAATAAAAATAGAAATTGACAACTGCTTTGAAGTGTAACAGAACAATGTGTGTGACGTAAGGAAGGGAAGTACAATTCTGCACGTTTTCTAGAGGTTTGCAAACCCAATTCATGTTCTTTAATAAATTAAGTTGCAGTATAATTGAACTACAATAAGCTTTTTTGCAAAATATAGCAAAGCAAGAGAACATCCCTCAGGTAATAGAACTATTTTCAGAAGCAAACGTTCTACATATCCTTTTGAAAAATGACATCTGATAGACATGAAAAGAAATCGAAACGATATTTAGTTACATCTGTTAAATAATATTTTTGTTTTTGTCGCTACGTGTAATTTGTATTTGTGGCGAAAACATTAATGCAGCAGGAAAATTTTCTCGGCATATTATAATTATTTCGATTTTAAGGTGTACTGTACGTTTTTCTCGTGAAGAACACAAACTAATGTATAGATTTTGAACAAGTACAAAAGTATAATCTTTGAAGTAAGCTATTGTTCTCAACACATAATGAAATGTGATTCTCCACGTGTTGTATTACATAAAACTCGATATGGTGAAAATATGTCCCTTCTCTAAAGGACAATAAGTTTGACAAAATACTACAACAACAACATACTCGTAAGAGAAGAAACGCAAGACAATAGAGCAGTCAGAACTTAATAAAGAAAAAGTTCGCGAGTCTGGATGATATTTGCTTATTATTCGTACCAATTCCTTTCTGAAAACTCAAGCGTTCTCTTGAAATTCTCTGGTAATATTTGATGATTTCTCCGCAATATTTATATTTTTGCGACGACGAAGAAATTCGCCGGAATATACGCAACGATTTTGTCAGAATGGCAGGACTGAGTTAGAATTCAAAACCTGTACTACGATGAACTTAAATTAGCATTCTTTCATATAAAATAGACGTTCCATTTGAGGGATGAACGAATCGAGCTCACAGAACGTTTTCTTCTTTAACATTAGGATAGCACTTAATTTGAAAAAGGAGTTGCAACGAGGACAGAACACAATTTTAAAATGAAATACAGGAAAAATAAAAAACACGAGTTATAAAACATTGTCAATTATTTACTCTATTAGATGTTATTTGCAAAGAATGTCATATCGAAGCAAGAAAGTGTTATTTTCGGTTGATCACAAGCACTCGTTGCATGGGAAGAAGGGAACAGCACCAAACGCGAAACCCCGGAAAGATCCTATATTCAATTGACATACACGGATTGGCGACCAGGGGGGGGAGGGGGCGGAAGGGATTACACTCCCTTTCTTTGTTATGTAAAATTACCGCAAGTAAAGACTGATTTATTTCTATATTATGAAATGTGATGCATTTTACAATTTTCAATCGAAGCAGTTGAAAGTTTCAGTGTATTCTTTAGCATGTTAGTCATTTACTCTACTTCCAATAATTAGCGATAATATATAAATTAAAAAAAAATATTTTTCGTAAAATATGGCGTAAGTTATCACGAATGTCACCAATGCATGTGAAGTAATGAGTTTTCTCGTTCCTCTTTCACTATGGTAGTATATTCATTAATGTTAATATTAGAATATTGGAAAATACCACTTTACGCATTAACTTGTAGAGAAAGAATACATTTTATTACGTATTCTTTGAAACAGTCCAATAAAATGTAATGCTTATGTATATGAACTGTAGTATATTTTTATGTCTACTTCTAAATAAAGTGAAATAAATAAAATAATGCGTCATTCGTCCTTTTTCTATTATAATGCACGATATTATGAATCAATACAGATATGAACACACAAATCGAATTACTGGAAATGTAATCCTATGTCACAATTACACAAAATAAATCGAATTATTTTAATATCGTGAAAAATTTTATTTCAGAATCAAAAAAACAATTACCAACTCATTTAATACATCAGACACGTGCTTTATGCGAAGTTGATTCTTTCTCATAACACTATAAAAAATGTTCATCTTGTAATGATTGAAAAACGAGTATCTAGAAGTATTAATTATTCATATGAGAATTAGTCAGTATCATAAAGACTAATTTATTTCCATAGATCTCAGATGCAACATACAGACAAATTTGAATATTGTATGACTCTATTTGAAAACGAAAGATGATTATGGTAGGGACATTGTAGTGAAGAGTTGTCTTACATACGGCGACCTGAGAGTGTTCGCCAGTGTATAAGTTCATTAAATGACATTGATTGCAATTTCACAATATAAATCTATGAAAAAAGTCAATTGCACAATTAATGCAACAACCCTAAAAAAAGTAGTTTATGAAACATAAAATTGTACTTGTACAACACTATTTCTTGTTAAAAGTCATTTCATTCAAAAAAGTTAAATCCAATTACATTACTTTCATCTAGTAGTCGTACAACAACAAAAAAAATGCAGTAAAAACTGTTTCACGAAAAAATAACACGGCCCCACTGTTCAAGGGACAAATTAAAAAAATCTCCCTGTCGGGTGGCCGTGTTGTGCCACGTGCCCGGGGCTCCTCGCCAGCCTCACCAGCCTCCGACTGCGCCTCGTCCCTCCTTGGTCCTGGTCCTGGACGCTGGCGCTGCCGCTGACGCCCGCACCCGGTGAGTACTCAGCCGCCCGTCTTCCCTCTTCCGGAACAGGAACCACGGCGGAATGCTCGATTAATTACTTGGATGTTTGCGCCACGGAAATGCCTCTCTTGCACTACTTCAGGCTCAAACTCTCTCTTCCATATCTATTTTCTCAAGAGTTTTATTCAGTTTCCTGGGATATAATTATTTATTCATTTCTTTCCCTGTTACGATATCACAGTGGCAAGGGAATACACTTGGTACCTTATCCTCAACAAACAACTTTCCCAAACAACAGCATGTCCACAGATGTATGTTATGTATCATGATTAACAATGCCTTTTATGACACTGCACTGTTTATGATAAGAATTGTCAGAATAGGTTGGAATTTCCACGAGAGCAGGGAATTTCTATTAATATAAGTTGTATATTGCAAATCTTATATTTGCGTCAATTTGATCAGGTTGTTTTGCGAAGAGAAGCTTTCATTTTTTCATGTTTTGAAGACACTAAAATGTATTTGCAAAAAATTAATCGTATATGTAACAATGTGGAAAATACTACTAAACAAAAAATATGAATAAACGTGATTGACAACTCCCGGTGCAAAAGGAATGAAAAACTAGTATTCAAAATGTCGACCAATAATGTCGATAATTTTGACAAGTCCTAGACTTTATCCAAGAAAATATCACAACACAATATTCGTTATTTAGGAAGAGCAAGTACATACAAATTTTCACGATCCTTTCTGTAATATATGCTAAATTAAGCATTCTATAAACTATGTTTTGATGTTTGCCATTTCGAAAATTCATCCCAGTTTTCCTGAAGCTCACTTCCGGCAGGACATTTAAACCCCGTAGGCGTTTCATTTTAAGGACCGACTTTTGCACTTAAGTCTTTCGTTTCTATATTTATTCACAATACTAGAAGGAAATCTTTTAATACCTCGGCCGTTTATTTCAGCGTTTCGTTAGCAAGTTCGGCGGAATGTAAACGTGACCAAATATAATTCAAACGAAATCCGTTTTGCTGCTGCGGGCTCCGTGGGTCTCTCTTTCCCTCTTCTCACTTCTCTGGTTCCTCGTTTTAGTCCTTGTGAGATTAATCTCTCTTTTCCTTTTTCTTCGCTACTCGCCTTCAGTAAGCCCACAGAAAGTTTGAGACAAGGACCGCTCACAAAATTCATAGCGAAATATATTCCTTTGCATGGCAAACGTAACCGCGAAATATTCCAGAAATGTTTTTATTCGCGACATCACAGGACTCGAGTGCCAAGCGGGAGGAGACTGTCCAGGAGGCAATGGGAATTCAGAGTAGGCGGTAAAATAGACACGAGATGAGACGACGCAGGCGGCAAGAGATAGAGATGGGAAGGGAATGAAAGCAGTAACAAATAAACGGTCCCGAAATGTGTGAGGATATAAAAACAGAAATAAAAAAAATTAAGTAAAATGTTGAAATTACTGTTCGTGTATTTCCCTTAAAACCGAGCACAAAATATTGACATTACTAGAAATAATAATTCTACTGCTGCCGCTGACAAGGATGAAAACAATGGTTATTATTTAGTTTTAGTCTGAAAGTTGATAAGTTGTTGGTTGGCGACAAAGAAATAATAAAATGTCCTCTAAGTTGTACTTTATCACATTAAGGTACGTTGTGGGTCCTCGTATATCTTACGATGTTCTGCAGAAATACGCAGAGCTCTTCTTCTAATGATTTCTCCACGGCAAGTAATTAAAATCAATTAATTTTCCCTACTTGGAGAAAAAAAACTTACACAAAACCAGTTTTATCAGATCCTGCGAACATGAAGCAGTTCAAACATCCATTACGTAATCATTGCTTTCAAATGTTTTCCTCTTTAATTCCAATAAGGTTCTAAAGACCTATTTGTTTCTCGAAGTTAATCATTAGCCAATCTTCGAATCTAAAATCTGATATGGAGTCTTTGAACCTAAGACATTTACGCCATTCGAAGCTGTCAAAACAACTAGAGCGATAAGGATCAGATGTGTACTTGCTAGTTATTTGAAATGTGCAGCAACGAAAATTGACTTTATACCTTCAAAGGAGAGACAGAGCGACGTATGTAATTTTACTTCGCTTACATTTTGTAGAGAAGACAATAAACATTATTTCACACACACACACACACGCACACACACATCGTCGCTACTTTTGCATTGATTCTAGAAATTTCATGTAACAGTTTCAAATTTAAAATATTAAATTTGAAATAAAACTTTAATAATAAAATATTATAATTCATTAATAACAATATAAAATTAAAAAATGCCAAATTATCTTAAAAATTTTGAGGCGGGAAAATACGGAATGGGGCTTAAGAATGTAGTAATGGAAAAAATTCGAAGGATGGCAGAAAAAAGACCTTGACAGTCAAAAACTTATCTGAAATGAAAACGAAGTGGCGTAAAATAAAATAACGAAAATAAAATAGGAAAGTGACAACTGCTTGAAGTGTAACAGGAAACAATGGTGTGTTACGTAAGGGAGGGAAGTACAATTCTGCACGTTTTCTAGAGGTTTGCAAACCCAATTCATGTTCTTTTAATAAATTAAGTTGCATTATGAATGAAGCTAGCAATAAGCTTTTTTGGCAAAATATAAAAGCAAGAAACATTCCCTTCAGTGTAATAGAAACTATTTTCAGAAGCAAACGTTCTACAGATATCCTTTGAAAAAATGACATCTGTATAGACATGAAGAAATCGAAACTGATGATTTAGTACCATTGTTAAAATAAATATTTTTGTTTTTGTCGCTACTTGTAATTTGTATTTGTGGCGAAACAGTTAAGCAGCAGAAAATTTTCTCGGCATTTATAATTATTTCGATTTTAATTGTTTACTGTCGTTTTTCATCGTGAAGTAACACAAACTAAGTGTATAGATTTTGTAACAGTACAAAAGTATAGATTTTGAAGTAAGCTATTGGTTCTCACACATAATGAATGTGATTTCCACGTGGTGTATTACAGTAAAACTCGACTATGGGTGAAAATATGTCCCTTCTCTAAAGACAATAAGTTTTGACAAAATACTACAACAACAACATACTCGTAAGAGAAGACGCAAGACAATAGGAGCAGTCAGAACTTAATAAAGAAAAGTTCGCGAGGTTTACGTGGATGATATTTGCTTATTATTCGTACAATTCCTTTCTGAAAACTCAAAGCGTGTCTCTGAAATCTCTGGGTAATATTTGATGAGTTTCTCCGCAATATTATATTTTGGCGAGACAGTAAATTCGCGGAATATACGCAACGATTTGTATGAATGCAGACTGAGTTAGAATTCAAAACCTGTACTACGATGAACTTAAATTAGCATTCTTTTCATATAAATAGACGTTCCATTTGAGGATTGAACGAATCCGAGCTCACAGAACGTTTTCTTCTTTAACATTAGTGAATAGCACTTAATTTTGAAAAGAGTTGCAAGAGGACAGAACACAATATTAAAATGAAATACAGGAAAATAAAAAACACGATTAATAAACATTGTCAATTATTTACTCTATTATTATTGTTATTTTGCAAAGAATTGTCATATCAGAAGCGAAGATAAGTGTTATTTCGGTTGTAATCAACGAGAGCACGTCGTTTGCATGTTGAAGGAAGGGAACAGGACCAAACGTCGACCCCTGGAAGATCCTATATTCAATTGACAAAAAATCAGAAATATAAGTAAATAAATAACCTTCATCTCTGTATGGTTCCCCTATAGTACTCTATGACATCGTTGTTTAAAGAATGAATATGTCTAATTCAGAACCTTACCCCAAATTCCACACGAAGGTAATTTTGAAACTAAAATGTTATGATAAATGTCGTCAAACTCTTTAGAAAGATCTAAAAAAATATCCAATAGGTATTTAATTTATCTATTGATGAAGTGACAGCCTTAAAAGTAAATACATAGCTGTTTCTATTGATTTTGATTTTCTTAAGCCATTTTGGCAGTCTGAAAATACTTCGTAAATCCTGAGAAAAGTTTCCATTTGTGCATAGAGAAGTATCCTCTCTCTTTCCCTAATATTAAAAAAATATGCGTAAGAAAAAATGGCCAATAATGTTGATTATAATTTTTGTATTTTTTAAAAAGGTGCTTAGCTGTTTTGAAAACATCGGGAAAAATCCCGGTTCGCATGTTTGCACTGCACTGCACAATGCCACAAGTCATGCAATCCGATCGAATACTAATATTTTAGTTTATCGATTATTGCGAGTTATTCATGGGAGTAAGCTTTTGAAACAAATATCGTATCGATATTTTTTTAGGGAAACGTCCGATGATGTTGAATTAGATAATTCACCTTTAGTGAGATTAACCGCAATTTCCGAATAGTAGTGGTTGAAGAGACTTGTCAATATTGCCGGATATATCATTTCTTTACACTCATCTTTCTACCTATTTCCTAGTTGATATCGATTTTTTTCTGTTTTCTACATTGTTTAGTTCTTCTAACTGCATTCAATATATCCTGATCACTGTTTTTATGAGATGTTAGATGTTTTATGAGACGTTATCATGTAAATTTCGAATAAAGAAGAACAGATAAAAATAAGTATTTTTAAGTTAGGATATCATGTAAATTCCTTGGCGTTATCCAATATTACTTTTGGGTGAAATTTCACATTTTCTTTTTTTAAGAGGAAAGTATTAAAACGTACTGATTTGTTTCTTAAAAATAAATTACATTTTTCTTTTTATATCAATGATATTGTAGACGAAATCCTGAGAGTTTTTATTTTTATAACCATATTATTCATTTGCACATTTCCGAAACGTTTTACGTGATTAGTTATACATTTTTAAATAAAATATGAGCATTCCCTTGGACAAAAACCAATCAATAACTCCCAATATTAATATAGAAAAGTATAAACACGTGTTTGTAACACCGGAAGTGTTCATTAGCTATTTTAATTGGCGGTATTCCTTACGGCAAGGCTTCAACAAATAAATCAGGGGGATTATATCTGTTCTCTTCTTTGTCGCAGGAGACGTTGCAACATAATTTTCAAACTTCAGAGACAAATAACATTATATTCAACATTTATAGGTAAGCACTCTTTCCCAACGATGAGTAGTGAAGACTCTCCAAAGTGAAAGTATAATCAGTAGTAACATCACAATCATGTCATATTAACAATGGCACCACTAATAATGATCAGATGTACAAATTAATGAATAAAATTAATCAAAGGCTAAGAGAACGTTAAAAAATAAAATGCCCTCTAAGCAAAGAATGGAAAAATATGTTTGAAAACATTGAGGACTGTATCCGCAATCAAACGTGAAGTGGCGACGATGGCCGGGAGCACGGCCACGTGGTGCCTCGCGGCACGGGGCCGCATGGCGCGGGGCAGGCGAGAGGAGGCAGGTGAGAGAAGCGGGCGAGGTGACAGTCGCAAACGCGCCGTTCAGTGCGCGTCGTCGCTCCGCCGACCGCCTCGCTTCGCCGCCACGCGCCAGGGCGCGCCAGGTCGCGTCGCGCCGCGTCGCTGCCATTCCCGCGCTGTCCCCCCGCTAGGCCTCCGCCGCCGCCGCCACCTACCCTTTGCCGCCCCCTCGGAACGACCTCCCCCTCCTCTCCCGCGCCGCCATCGTCCGCTTCCCCGACCTAGGACCACTTCCCACGCGACGTCGTTCGTGCAGCGGGTTCTCTGACGATCAAGACCTAGGCTACTCCGAGAATGCGGTGGCAGCTGATGCACGAGCTGGCTGCGGCAGGAAGAGGTGTCGTACATTCTTCTTTTTGGAAGACATCGTTTATTTTTATGAATCTTAAGTTCCTAAGAGTAGATTTTCGAAAGATTATTGTAAAACACACTTCTCTATTAACTGGGGCAATTAAACGACAAAATGTCGTGCAAAATGAGAGTATTTTTCCTTCGTTTTCGCCTGACAACTCCAACTTAAAATAATTGAAAACGTTGCATTTTTGTTCAAATTCGTAATTTTTCGAAAATTGAAAAAGTTCAAAATTTGTTGGAGGATGCTTACAACCACCACACTGAAGATAAGGTTTTTTTTCACGAAATCTGCTGTTCCATGACAGATTTTCAAATAATTTCACGTTGAAGTTTTCGAATATGTGTGTATCTTCCGCATAATTTAGGTGAAATATAGGCAATTTTAAACAATATTTTCTAGAAAACTGCTGCACACTTTTTCTTCAAATTTTCTCCTCGTGTGTATCAAAGGAGGTTAAAAGTACATGCTTTCTGTCCTCATTTTCTTGCAATTTGGCAAACTTTTTAAACAACTGTTCGCATTTTTGGAAATGCATTTTTAATTTTTATTAAACGTTGCTCAAGACATTATTAAGAAACTTCTGAATGTTTCAATAAAACGAATTTTCCTAGCATACAGCACTATCTGAAACTATTTTCACCCACTCTAATCTCAATATCTCCCATTTAAAACTTTATTCTGACATCCGAAAACAGAATTATAAAAGAATGTGCCTTTCCATAGAAACAAACGCAAACGAATGTTCTAGGCGCGATATCAAAAGATTCATCAAACCTTGCCTGGAAGTGCAACGACGCAACTCCCTGTGGGCTGAGGGCCAATACATCACCTGCGCCATTCAAATTCTGCAAGTGGTGCTTCGGCACTAGTGCGTTAAATGTAACTTACGGCTCTTGACGTGTTTGTGACAAATCTGTGCGTTATTGCTTGGGGAATTACGCACTATATTAATTAAAACGGGTTAATTTGTCTTCGTCTACACTTTTCCAGATACCTCTAAATGAAACAATTTTATCGCTGCTGTGCGAACAACGATTCACCGGGAAGTATTTCGATGCATGCTCGATTACCGGTCCAGATCTATGGCGTATCTCCATGTGCAAGCCGTCCGAAACAAGGCACGCAGAACAGGGCCTACTCGTGTTGTTTTTCAAGATCAGGGAAACCTTATTTTTGTTCAGCTGAAATATTTTACAACAATGGAGGTTCAAGAAGCCAACACATCGTTCTGTTAAGAGCTTCAATTCTTACTCATTTTAGTTTCATGCATTTAAAAAAATAAAACGTTAGATCAGTTTGATTTGCTGTGTCATATCAGTTTTCAGTTGTTTTCTTTCTTATGCTCTTTCCTTCATGCCTCTCTTCTCAGTTAATATTGAAAATTTACTAGAAAAATATCGTAAAATCTTCACGTAAAAGTCAAGTAACCTATTGCCTAACGAAATAAACATTATTCCAGAAACCACATATTCATATTTAAAAAAATCTACAAAAGATTGCTGAAATACACGCAATTCTACCGGAGTCCGGGACCTTTAAAAATAAGATTGTATTTAGTGAAGGGTTTCAAGTACTGTAACCTATACGAAGGAGAGGTTTGATGAAAGATGAAAAATGAAAGTTTTCACATTTTCAAATATGTATTCTACTAGAATTACTAGTATTTATTAAATTAAAAACCGTCAATGAATAGTTTATGTCTCAAAAATAAATATTTTTTAATTTGAGAAATGTTTTCTCACAAATTAAATTTCATCAAATATTTAACGAATTTATTTTATTTCATTTAAGAAGAGTGGGGGCTTGATTTGTGTATCGGAGGGAATGCTTGCGTTACGAGTTTTTATAAAGCGGTTAAAAAGTGAAATTAAATGAACATATTTTTTTGAATCTCATTTCAGAATGTGTATAATTTATGATTTAATTACTGTATTGGAAAACAATTTTTGAAGAATATGACGAGAAAGTTCAGTAAATGGAATTGTATAAAACAAAAGAATCGGAAGTGATTGTCTCACAGTTGTCAGAGGCAGAAATGGGAATTTGGATTCCCGAAGATTCTGGAGAATGTTCCGTAAATTAGTAAATTACATTAATCCAATAGATCAAAAAATAAAAAAAAAACGTAATTGAAAATTTATCAATAAGTCTGCACTTTGGAAACAAACTATTGATAATTAAAAACCGCGCAGTAAATATCATGGATTGACAAAATGAAATATCTTCCTTGAAATTCCAGGCGCCATGACTTTGTCGAAAAACAAATACTCGGATTCCTTCTCTCCACCTCCCAATACCTGCCTCCATTTGCCAGTCAATGACCTTCTCGAGAACCCCGGACTGGGCATCTTCCGGACCGGGCAGATCATGTTCAGGGAGGGTTAGGTGGTCAGGTGCATGGGCGCGGGGGCAAGGCAAGGACCGGCGGGCGCCGCCCCCCGGGGCACGCGAGTGGGTCCGGCGGCGCGCGCGATCGCCGCACGTCTCTCGCAGCCGCGTGCCCCCTCCCCCGGCCCACGCGTCTGCGTCTTGGCCCGCCTCCCCTCCGCCAGCCGCACCCCGTAGGCCGCGTGCCACCCCTCCCGCTCTCCAGCGGCGGCGCCCACGCGGCTTGCTCCTCGCAGCCATCCTACCAAACTAGACGGTCCGGATCTTGTTCATTCAGAATTCGCCCGCGCACACGTTTTTGCTCTTTTCAGCGCCTGCCGTATTGGAAACGGAGAAGAAAAAATAACTCTTGTCACAAATTAAGCAACAATAACTGGAAAGTACATACGCATTTTTTTAAATCCCAATATATTTCAACATATATGCCTACCATGAAGTTATTTTAGTATTGGTATTTTTCGAATTTAGATTATGATAATAATGATAGTAATAATAATAATAATAATAATAATAATAATAATAATAATAATAATAATAATAATAATAGAATAAAATGTTTTAACATGGATTAACAAGAAAACCTGCACTAATGTAGCATCTGACGCCATGGAGGAAGAAAAATGCATTTAGTGTTCTGAAACAAATGTACATTGGTTATCGAAACCACCCTTATTTGCTTCTAGTATCATTGGTTAACTCAAAATTATTGCGGTCTATATGACAATTTGCTGTCTGATACATTATATAATAAGTTTCTATTTTTTTCAATTTCAGAAGTATTCTTAATCAAATTTGGTGAATAATTACATATTTTTGTTGTAGACATTAAAATGTCTCTCGAAAATATCAACCTATTATTCTCTCTCAGGAGAGTTTTTTAGTATTTCGATTATATTTGAAAAAAGTATTATCTACCAAAGACTTCTTTATTCATTGATACACAAATCATTCAATCAACATATTAGGAAGCCTTGAGTCCATAGAATGTTTCTTCTCCCAAACTTCGTGGTTTTCGTGTAGGAGAATACCACATGTTCATTTACGAAGATAACGAAGATGATATGTAAGTCGCCCTCACATGTACAATTCACTTCATGACACAAACTGCCCTCATGCCATGGATGATTTACTGAAATCGTGAAAGTGAAGTTTGTCAGAGCAGCATTATTTGACTTATTTTATGGCAGCTATCTTGTTGAGAAAACTTGCACATTAGAGTTGCATTACATGAAAAGTAGATGAAATTGCGGACTGTGACTAATATGTGAAAATGTAATTCTTTAAATGTATCCAACACAACTGTAGCTTTTAATACGAAGTGCCCCATGTTTTGTTCATTGACTATATAGTCTCCTACGTTTTGCAGGAGTACCTACGTTGGCATCAATATTCATTATATTCAACTACAGCAGGTTGTATTTTCTCGTATCTTCTTCTCTTATCTCTGAAAACAGGTAGAAGAGTATACTTTTAATTTAAAATTATCTGTGGAAACAGCATTTTCGAGTAACGTATGAGAACGTTATTTTTGTGTGAGGAAGATTTAAGAATTTGACTTAATGCTAGTGGTTCAGTGGTCAATGAGTCACAACTTGATATTAAGAACTCCCTCCGGTACGAATTGTTCCACCAAAACGAGATGTCTAATTTTTAAACAAATCGATCGTTTTCTCGTTTATTTCAAATACTTGAAAGTAAGACGGCTGTATACACACAATTATTTCTTGGCTACGCACGTACAAGAGCTCACTTGAAATAATGGCTCCGAAGTAGTGTATGGAGAATGATGAACAACTCCATGAACATTCTACAACTGTTTCTTTAGCCAAGAGTATTAGAGAAAGGCAAATAGAGGCGAACATTACAAATTCAGTATTTCGTTTGTGCTTCACCAACATACTCAAAGAACTACAAGCTAATGCATTGAAAGCTTCATACCCACCCTCTATATCTTGATACATTTCAATTTACACGAAAAAAAACATGCTATTTGGCTCCACCCTCGGAATCCATTTTCTACAAAAACAGAAAGTCCAAAAGTACTTAAAATTCAGATTTGCGTCGAAAAGATGTAGAGTAATCACAAGAAATTGAAGGTACAACTTGAACCTTAACTTATTATTTCATTCATACACTAAAATGACAACTACAACAACCCTAAAACAGGCAGAATTTAACGAAAATACTTTTTCACTTAAAATAGTGATATTTCACTTAAAATATAACAGGTATTCGTGCGAAAAGTAACTGGACGATTATAATAACGCGACAATTTGACGAGAATTACATGAATTCCCTAAAATATGTAGAGCTACATATTAATTTACAGCATATATGTAAACGGTAAAATACTATGTTTATCACATCTTACAGTTGGAGTTGTTGAAATAGAGCGATAGCAAAGGTGAACTGACATATGAACAGTTCATTATAGGAGTGGACGCATCCCATTAGCGGATACTGCAAAACTTGTTCTTTTCTTTGCGACTTCAGCTTAAATTGCTCAGTGTCACTAGCGTTATTATTCCGGTTGGTTAGCAGCACACTTCAATCAACGAAGTACGATAATTTAGTTTTAAGCGTGGTAAAAAGTATTGTTAAGTACTACAAAAACTGCATTGTATTTTCAGTTTAGTACGTTGCAACACAACGCTACTTGAAAAAGAGTGCTTCGGACAGTGTATTTAGATTTTATCAGGATGATTTTTAATCAAGAGAGGGGTGTGTAATTTCAACATATCCATTAATAGCTTTACAACGGTCATTCGAAATACTTGAGCATACAGATTCCAATAACTAGAAGTATCCAACCAAGTTGCAACCATTTGAAAACTACAAAGTCAACGCTCATTTTATTGGGCACTAGCGTGTCCGGTGACAATACATAGATCGTAACCCTGTGTAACGTCTGCAGGAAAAGCTTTGCATTTGGGAAACTTCTTTATAATTTTTTCAGTTCCCTTGCGTGTATGATATTATGTCCGAATTCTCCATATCAGAAACACAATAATTCTTTACCATAGTATATGGCAAGCGTAGTGTTTTTCTACAGTTATATTCCCTTACATTGGAAGAGAAGCATCATTGGAGGGAAGGCGCAGAGAAAGAGAGTTGGACCAACAAAACCAGTGTTGAAATGATCAGATATCAAAAGGCCGAAAACCAAACCAAATGTGAAAAAGAAGTAAATGGAACAATCATCATACGAATTATTCTGAAAAGGAAAAGCAATGTGCAAAGCAAAATGTAATGCGGCGGCAGAAATATGCGATTTTTGACAGGAAAACTCGTAGGGGAATAGTATCGAAAAAGTGGGTATATCTAACTTCTATACGTAGTAAATTATTTCCTCTAATGCACTGCATTGTGTCAGAATACACATTTTGGTCATTGATACAAAGAAATTGATTGATAGCAAAAGGTCTGTCCATTCTTCTGTTCGTTTATTCTTCTCTCTTTCATTCGCCCGACCGCCAGCCCGACCGCCAGCCCGACCGCCAGCCCGACCGCTAGCCCGACCGCCAGCCCCTCCGACCGTCCATTCCAGTCTTCTTGTCTGAGGTCAATACTAACGCCTAAACCTTTTAGATGACGTTCTCTCAAATTCATATTCCTGGACTGATCCAACCCTACGAGTTTTAAAAGGACACTTTGATTTTTAGGGAGTATTTTGCAGGAAGCTTTACCAATGTTTTCAAAATGTTCTCAAAAATGGCTCAACGTTTTTTATTAAACTTTGTACACGGATTCTGTAGTTTTCGCACAATTACGAGTGACGTATAGAATATTTATAAATAATTTTTTTTTTCAAAAATGGCTGCAATTTTTTCTGTACACTTTCTCTGAAATGTAGCAAAGGAGGCTAAAAATGCGCAAGTTTATTTTTCGGAGAACTCACCTTATTTTGAAACTGGCAAAAAATTAACATGACAAAACCATATTGACGAGAGATATTATTTCCATTGATGAAATTTGTCCTAAAATCGTAGATCTTTAAATCAGCTCACGTACAATGTTTTGAAAAAGCGACTAATTTTTGCGTAATGTTTGCTTGAAGTTCAAACAATTTATAAAATAATTTTCTAAAAAACGGGTAGAAAATATTTTTTTACAAATTTTTCTCTTATGGAGGAAACATCGCTTGAAAATTGAAACAGGTTTCATTTCCTTTAAACACTCTGGATTTTCAAAAACTTTGAAAGGTTAGAAAATAATTCGAGAAAGTATGTGCTGGTGTAGCGTTACTAGTTTCGGAATTCAGTGTTGTCTGTCGGATTAATGATAAATGTAATTCTGAACATTGTTGAGTGTCTCATGCACGAAAACATTTGATAGTCTGACCTAATTTCGCAGATAAATAAACTTCTGTTTCCCAAACCACAAAGTTTCTTCTTCCCTGATTTTAATACCAATAGACTAATAATCCTAGAAATGTATTAGATATACAAAGCAAAGCAATTTGCAATTTGCAAAGTAGCATTTGCACGCAATATCGAATATCACGTTCCTGGCAGGACAACTATTTCTGTCTATTATATTATGGACAATTACATGGCAGCTAAAGAAAAAATATCATTATTAAAGAAAATAATTTTAAAGAAATAAACAATGTATAAGCTAAAAAAAATGTATTAACATGATGGTAATTTAAGTAAGAAGTGAAGGACAAGGAAATCAATGATGTCTCCAAAAGCATTTTACTTGTGTAGAACGGGAGAATATTAAGGTGTAGTGAAAATAATGTAATATTAGTTAAATATAAAACGAGGGAAAATAAATAAATTATCTTTTTACTAATCCCCACCAGCGGAAGACATAAATTTAACGAATGCAACTCTGATGAGACGCAATTGGGATTCCTCCAATTCTTATTTTGCAACGTTTGTGCTTGAATTTGCCATTACTGTCGCAATGGTCACTACTGGTGTTGTTACCTTATAACTCAAAATTACGAGAAAACCATTTCAAATTTCAAATAATTTGAATGACATTATTTAAAGAGACAGTATTAAGAGGGAAGCAGATTGTATGAGACAATCTTCAATGTTCTGGCGAAGTTGTAGAAGGGTGTTAAAAATTGGAATTTTTTTAATATTCAACCGACCAGACGTATAATTAAAACCCTGATCTGCGCCTTTTTATAAGCGTATTTCGCTCAATTGGAGAAAATAATCTTAATTAAAACATTTGGACCCCAATTTATTCAGAAAATTTTGAAAATGTCGTTGAGGATTAACGTCAAGTCAATACCCCCAAAATTAAAATATCCCTTTTAAATTAACAGCAATGTGACATCAGCCATTCAATTGAGAAGTATCAAATTTGGCGAAAATTCTGCGTACGGTGCTAGTGTAAATACGCCAGTTATCATGGCGGCGATGGTGGCGATGGTGTAACGGTTAGCGTACTGGACTGTTGTACCCAAGTTGGCGGGTTCAAACCCGATCGAAGCCGTGGATTTTTAAGGCCAAAAAATCCTTCGTAACGCCTTCCTTCGGAGGGGAAGTAAAGCCGGCTGTCCCATGTTCGTAGATTTACTTGCATGTAAAAGATCCTCAAGCCTAAATGACGCCTCTGAGCTAAGTTCAAATCGCCTGTTTCTCGCCCAAGAAATACCTCCTTTCTCTCCTAGTTGGTGAAAGGAGCGTAGCGAAATTTGCGTGGTCAGACGGAAGAGCGGGCCTGATGGCCCGAGTCTCGCCACGTAAAATAAGGCAAATTCAATTCAATTCAATTCAATCATCATATTAGATTTCTTCCCCTTCTATTGAAATGTTATTTTATTCAGAATTTGTGATCAAAATATATTTAAAATGCAATCAAAATATTAAACAAATTAATCTTTAAATTTATACGTTTATAAACTTTCAATTAAACTCTTTTAAACATTAATTTTGTAAGGATTTACATTTTATATTCCCCTATTTTCTTTTACCAGTTCTCAGCCAAAAATTGTAGAAACCGTTTTAATTTACAAAATGTATGTCTTCATGAAAGAGATTGTAAGATTTC
Source organism: Gryllus bimaculatus (assembly GCA_017312745.1). Taxonomy (NCBI): domain Eukaryota; kingdom Metazoa; phylum Arthropoda; class Insecta; order Orthoptera; family Gryllidae; genus Gryllus; species Gryllus bimaculatus. The sequence continues at coordinate 16,758,335 of BOPP01000004.1, read as the reverse complement.
AACCGATGGCCCTTTTTTGAAACAGCTCATGGAGAGTGACCAATGACGGATTGAGTGGAACAGTAAAAAGGTTTGTAAGGCGAGTCACCTATCAATTAGAATATAACCATCAAATGAAACTTCTGGGCTACTGTATTCTTGGTCCAAAGACAGTATCATATGGACATCAACTTTGTTTATGTATCAAAGGATAACATCGCTGCAAATACAGCAAATTTGAAGATAATATTTAAGTTTGCGTTGCTGTGAAAGGAACTAGGTCATTCCGCAGTTGCATTCCACAAGATCGATTGATCTTAGCAATGGAAAGTTATTAATTTCAACACGAAGGAACTAGTATTCATATCTTAGGAGACTATAATCGGGGAACACAAATAAGAGACGTTGCCATAGAAGAAATCGCAAATTAATGAAACATGAAATTTTATTTTTATCCATCATTAAAAAAATATATTTTGCGTTTATTTCTCACTGTTATAAAAAACAGTCAACGAAGCATGATGCAGTAGATAATGTTAATTTAAATAGAACTAGACTCTTCCAATAAACATTTCCGTATGCATTTAGACAGTACATGAATAGGACTATCTTAATTTCATTAAAAAGTCTAGTATTAACACTTTTTAGTATTTTCGTATCGAAAAACAAAAAGAATTGTGAGTATAAAAATAGTCAACGTCATTTGTTAAATAGCTTAAATAGTTTTACATATTTAAAAAGTGACATTTACAATAAAATATGGTCATTATATGACACATTTCCAATTACCACTCTAAATATTTTAGATGGTGAAAAAGGAGTATTTTTCAAGTTTCGTGAAACTACAAAAATTAAAATTAATGATGACGTATTGGGAATTTAATTTCGAATATTGTTCTATTTGTTATTTTTTAACCGTAAAAATGACTTAATACTTATTTTTTCAAACATTAGCAAAACCTATTCTCTATAAAATTCAATTTCTTACATACGGTGCTGCAGAAAAAGAGAAGTTAGTGAAATATTCTGAAATGCTGCTATAATTGGAGTAGGTATTTACTTACACGTTGGTGAGTTTTATTTGCGTGCATAAATATGAAATGTGCACACGTAAAATATTTTACTGGCTTCTGATTGTGCCCTCAGCGGAACATTTGCAAATGCATTACTACGGCAAATAGGGTGCAGTTAGCTGAATAGGTACACTTTGAAGGTCAGTATTCCAATATCTAATGAGCAGCAGTTAGATTGCAGTAATTGACAGTTTACACCACCTCCATAAAAATAAGTTAATCAAGAACATGGATTTTCTTTTGATTCTGTCTGTCACTTACTTTATTAGTAATACATTTTCATAATACATTTTCATAATAGAATGTTTGAGAATGTAAAACAATTTTGTACGTTCAACTGCAAAAAATTAAAAATACCTTTTCAAAATGTTATTTTTAATTTCATACATTAGACGAGATATTAGGACCTATATATTTTCTTTCAAGAAAGGACGTTTTTAGCAGATAGACGGCGGCACCATAAAGCATTAATTCACCATATATGTAGAGGAAAGTTATTATTGCTCCCGAAATTATGTTTATTTTATATAGTTTTAGACCATATTGAATATCAGACCATATTTCAAACCAAGAATGGAGGGTCTGATTAATGTTAATATTAACGAACAATTTTTTAAAAAAAATATCTTGCCCAAGTAACTTACATCAGTAACAACAATAAAAAAAGCTGTACGAGTTTTCGTTATACAAAGGTACCATTATATATTTTATTATAAATAAGGTGTGCTTAAGAGCTAAATGTCTTTCGTAAGTGGCAAGATGACTGCAAGTTTCATCTGTCAGAAGGTCCCAGCTAATAAATATTATATTGTCTTCATCAAAATCTCCGGTTAAAGCATCGACATTTTACTTTCTCGCCTTACGAATAATTCGTAAGAAGAGAAAGTTATGTAATCGTGCGCCAGAAAACGGCAGATTTTCGCCAGAAAAAGTATTATTGACGGGCTCTGGTAACAAAAAAGAGGATAAATCCTGTTGCTAAATTTAAAAAAACAATTCTCTAACACGTGATGTAGCCAGAATCCATATTTTGTTGGTTTTTGATACCGAAAAATCGATTGATGGCAAAATGTCATTTGTCCATCTACGGAGAACGTAAAAGTTTCAGCCGATTTACTCCAAAGTTGATATTCTCTGATCGAGCTGAACACACTGGGAGCTTTGGGAGTTTCTAACGCATATTTTGATTGTTAAGGGGTGTTTTACATGAATCGGGCATTTACCTTTTTATACTTGTCCGAGTTCGATCCATACAGCACTTGTGTGGTGTAGTGGTATGAGTGCCGGCAAGTTAACTTTGAGGATCTGAGACCGGGTCTCAGAGCGAAAAAAACTTCGTGCTTGAAAATCCTTTTGTTGGTTTATGTAGGAGTACAATATTGCGGAGAAGTAAGAAACAATGCAAAAAATTGTGTGCTTTCGTAGCACCACTAGTTTCACCATATGCAGAGCAACAACACAAAGTATCCAAGAACCACTTCTAAATCGCTGGGAGGCGTGGGTCAATGGAAGGATCACAACGTCATGAAAATAATCTAACCAAAAATATAGAATAAACTATACTTAATACCCACTTCTAAATTGTCATTTATATCCGAAACGAAATGAGCATTGACAAGTGAGGTTATATTAGATCATTTATGGAACATTTTTGTGTCATTTTTAAGGCCTACCATCGACTCTTGAGAGTATAATGGACTGGCAAAAGACTATCCTCTCAATCATAAACCGACTAAACATTCAGTGGAAATTGACGAACATCTGCAAACAAAGAATATTGAGATTCCTGGGACACATCGTACGAAGCATGGCTTGACAAACGAATAGTTCAAGGTAAGTAGAAGGGAAAAAAAAGAGGATGAATAGCCATGAGATGTATAAACCAATGCAAAACCTTTACTGGTATGAGTCGAAAAGAAGTAATGCGGAAGGCAGAGAATCGAGAAGAGTGGAAAAATACTATGGAAGACATCTAAAGGTCACGTAACTTTCGTCTATGGAAGAGCAGGATCAAAGAAGGGTATTCTACGAATATATATTACATGAAATTCATTCGCTTCGTATAAACATATTTTGGAGAGAGAGGAATTCGATCGGTTTCTTCCGCGCGATTGATTATGCCAAACTAGGAAAAATGGGGTCTAGTATAATTAGTAACAAATGTTTTGTAACCGGATAGTGCAGTCACACGCAACTCGTGACTGGTTATATTATTTGTCATATGTGTTTTGTTCGTCCTAACGAAAACTTTGTCACAACACTAACATATCATAATTTTCTTTCCTCATATTTTTTTAGGCATTAGATCAACCTTTTAGGAGAATTACTTTGCAACTTCAAATTTGATAATTTTTTCGTATACATTAATTCAAAAACGTCGGGCTATGTTGGGGACAATTGAGTGTACGTAAATGTCTCAAGAAATTATGGTAATTATTATAATTTTTAATTGAACTATTCTTAGAATAATTTTGTTTAAACAAACTTTTTTCTTTACTTTTTTGTGTGAAGATTTGTCACTTGCTTTCTATTTTCACGCAGATTTCTGCCTCCTCTTTCTGGAGGAGTTCCGAATGTATGAAGATGCGCATTCTTTGCATTCAAAGGTCTCACTACGTTTAGATGAAGTGGATATATTGAATCCATTATCTATCTTGAAATCTTACCAAAAATGTAGTGGGGCCAAATGTAATATTTCGGAAATTTAATTTTAATTAAATGTGAAGCTTTTACTTCGGAAAGATTGCATATTGTTTCCGAGAATTGGCATAATAATTTATTACTAATCGTCCAAGTATGAAACGAAAACGGGTACGAAACATCCGAAACGGTAATTTGTTTGAAGCCGTTTGGCTATGGTGCTGGTTATAAATCGGCCCGTTGTTCTCCTGCTTACGAAAAATAAGTGACGGACGATCCGTATCTCAGTTTTCCTTAGCCCGGTTAAAAATTACTTCTTGAGGCCCCGAAGGGCCCTAGGGGTTGTGTTTCTCAGGGCATAATCTACAAATGAGAAGAAATGAATTAGATCTATGTGACATTCTGTACCATTTCATAAAAGGGGTCTAACAAACTTCCAACAGAAATAAAAAACAAAAGACGTTTTATTCATGTAATATACCAATCCAAAATATTATACACACAGTTCACGTCCTGATCGAGGGAAGCGTGAAATAGTCCCATTGATCCAGTCAGTTGTGTGTTAGTACATGTGTTCTAAGAAGCCTGTAGGGGTGTTGTACCAGAAGGATATCTAGAACGAAGATATATTTTTAAAACTAAAAAACGATCTGTCGACTTTTAAATGCATCTAAGAAAGCTATCTTTTAGAAAATTGTGTAGTATAGACCAAATAAGGTGTTAATAAAAAAGGGGAAATACGGAAAAGGATTACGCTTGGTGTTAATGTTATGCAAGTTAAATTTTGCATAACCAGAATTCATTCAAACGTTACTACAATCTAGAATGACGTGAATCTTTATAATTGTGACCTGTCTGTTCTTTTGTTGATCAACAAATTTCTGAAATTAGTTCCTGCCAGAATATTGTTTCAACAACGTTCCCGCTATAGTTCTCTCTAGAAGTACCCACACATTCATAATGTTTCATTAATATTTCGAAGGATTATACAGACTGACGCATCGATGGAATTGTCACACATTTCACGTTTGATACAAACAGGTGTTGAAACACATCATAGGTAGTTTCTCTTCTTCCTTCAACAATTGCTCTTCAGTTGTTGTGGAAGCATTCAAAGAGAGAATTAGGGTATGCCCTTAAATAATATTTACTGCTTCAATTGCGTAAAATTTGTGACGAAGATTCGAGGAGAGAAGTTTTTCTATTCCCCAAAACTCAGAGGGTAATAAAATAAATGTAGAGATAACACATGAAATGCAAGTGAAAAATGCCATAAAATAATTTGGTTGACGAAGTCAACCAAATGTGGTTTGGGTTATAATAATTTGGCTGACGAAGAAAGCGTTTGAACGTTGTGCCTTTAATATTGAAATGAAATTAATGAAGTAATCAACAATAACATAATAACTTGATTGCCATTAATCCCAAGGATGAACATATTGATATCAACGGCATCTTTTCTCCTCCTGTCACAGTACCATAGTTATGGATTTAAAAAGTGAAGTGTGGATTTATTTAGCCAACAGAACGGATCTGGTGCACTATTATTGTACGTACCGTATATCCAAAGAATATCCTCGAGTGGAAAAGCGACGCTTTTACAAATCATACTTTAATTACACACATTACTTGTAAGGCACCGTGGCACCGCTACACGCATCGAATTTCACGACGAGCCCCCAGACTTCGACATTCGCGATTAACATAAAACATATTTTAGTCTGTCCAATGTATCATTTCCAACAAACTTCCAAAGTAACTAGGAGATTGCAGCATTCGGTATTTACATAAAACATCGAGTATATCAAAAACAGGCTAACAAGGAAAGTTTTTGTTTCCGGCACAACTTTCAACATGTATTTTCGTCTTTCAAAATTTCTTTTAACTTCACTCAATTTATCGCCATTGTTGTGTTGACCCTTAATTGTCATACAATTGCCATTACGGTTTATGATAACTTACAATTGTTATGTTGGCTACAGGGTTCAACAAATGAAGTATGCATGCCGCGTAGATTTTCCATATTAAATATTCGCCAAATATTTGTTAATTACAATAAAACAGAATTGAATTAAACATGTGAATATATTCGCATAGTGTTACTAAAGTATGTGATTAATGACGTCTTTGCACAACAATTTTTAATAATTAAAAATGTAAGTGCCGGTACTTTACAACTAATATACAGGTTGATAGTATCGTATCTGGTTTCTCTGTTGTTCAGACAGTTGGATTTTTTTGAATAATAAATCAATCATCCACCTTTCTCATTTCATGCCATGATCTTATATCTTAGAAGAGAGTTTTTCAAACCCATGCTAGGCAATCCAGGAGGTTAAATAATATTTGAAAGTTAGTCCTTTAATCAGCCCGTCTTTTACATTTGCGAAATTGGCAAACTCATCCGTTATTATGTATGTTGGACAATTTTTTCAGTTACATTCTAATTTTCTGTAAGAGTCTATTCAATACATTTGTAATGAATCTGAATACGTTTGTATTCCTTATTGCTGTCGTTGGCCCAACAAAAGGATCTTCATAATTCTACATGTGCCTGGAACATCTTTATGAGCAATTCTTAAATACGTAATTTTCGAATTTCTATCTGAACGGAATTCTGTATCATTGAACATATTTTTTATTAAAATTCCCGATATAAATGTTAGTTTATTTTTTAATTGTTATAAATAAATACACTCAATTTGTCTGGATACACAGACGGAAAGCGAAGAAACATCTTTCTACAAACGCTCACTATGTTTTTCCCCCATTAATTTGAATTCCGGCACTTAATAGTTCAAATTGGTGGGGACAGGGGTCACAGGGAATTCACTATCGACACATCGTTTCTACATTTCTAATCCAATGAATCATAATCTATTATTTCTTTTTATTAATGTATTAAGTATACGCACTGAAATTTCGTGGAACATGCAACATTGATTTTTTCAGTTACCCGGAGGCTGAAAAGGCGCAACTCCACTCGAAAGAGATTCAAAATGGCCGCCCCCGTGAAGGGAGGGAGTTTGCGGCAGTTATCCTGCGCGGGCATCCCCCACTATGCGCCACTAGTGCTGTGAAGGGGCCTCCCAAACAGATCAGATTGCTTGGTTTCGATGCAACGCTCGACTCATTCTTTTTCCGCGCCATTCGTTGCGGTCTGGTGTTTGCATTGTATTTAAAGAGAAAAAGTATGTGTGACGTTCAGGTCTTTTTGTGATTATGAATGAAGCGTTTATAAATGCCAAATGTACAGATATTGATCTGGTTAGAGATATATGGCTTTGAAATTTCCCCAATTTATTTCTTATATGGAATATCATCACTTTCCACCCTTGCTCTGCAATGGTGATTTCATATACTAATGATATTTATTTCTCTGTACAATCATTAAAATAACACTAGAAATGACTCTGCATTATCATAAAAGATTGATATTCGCATTTACTTATAATATAATTACTTTAAAACAGTCAATTTATGGAATTATAATTCCAAAAATAAAAGAAAATATGTCTAGTATTTTCCACTAATATTAAAGCAAAAATGTCTGGTCAATTTTATATGAACGTACGGAACATAACCGTTGCATAACATTTGATATCCAAGTCTGAGACTTCTTAAAAAATACATTAATCTACCTTACTTGTAAATAATCTTTCCACCCAGTATATCACAGCATCTGCACTCTTCAAAGATGTCTTTCCACAATCACTTTAGCTAGCGTCGTGAATGGCATTGATGACGACTCCGATTGAAGTTGAACAATTCGTATCATTTCCACCGTTTTGTCATTGATCTGAAAAGTAATAGCAAACGTCATTAAAAACAATACGTATCCATTAACGCGTTGGTCTATATGCACAATTATGATAGGTGATGCTGGTGCAGACAAAACAATACAGAAGCAATACAAAAGTCTGTTCCAGATTTCTCATGTACATCTTGAATGTTATTTTGCGTGAAGTAAATTCGAGCAAATATCTCATATGAAACTGAAATTTTGAAGATTTTCATATATTCGGTAGAGAAGAAATGGCACAACTCAAATACTGATTCCAGAAGATCATTATGAATCAGAGTAGTGTAGTTTATTTGACGGCTAAATAAAAATGTTTTTATTTTAAATTTTATTTGAAAAAATGACTATACTTGCTACATAAATTGCTGTGCAGGTAAATATTCAAATCAATTTAACTATTCAAGATAGTATGGCCCTCGGTGGCTCGTTGGTTAGAGTGCTTGCTTTCCATGGTGCAACCCAGAGTTCAATTCCTGGCCGGGGCAAAATAATATCTGTGCGCTTTCCTCACAAATATCCTTGTATCTACTGCTGTGGGGATGAGAAAGCCTACCATACGGTTATGAAGACCAGAATACGGTGAAGGGAAGTCGTCGTGCTAACCACACGAACTCCTTATCCCATGACCGAGAGGTTGGATCACCGCTGGTCGGCTAAGGCCCGTAGCGGGCAGTCGAACCGTATGACAGGACATGTATATAAGTAGCGAATCTTCAACGGTAGTAGAGACATTCCGCCTGCAAGTGAGTTCACGGTACAGTGGGAATCTTTTCTTCATATTGTGCCACTTGTATTGTGTTGAATGATAGATGAGATACCAAAGATTGAGAATTTAGTAAAAAAAATTCAGAATGCAAAAAAATTAATATCATATTTCGTGAAATGTATTTTAGAATTATAAGAGGGAGATGTGTGTGCGTCAAATCTTACTGAAATAGTTACTTTTAAAAACTATTTTTACCTTAAAATGACGTGACCCAACCAACATTAAATAGAAAGCCACTGCGCTTTTTACAAGATATCACAACAAATCTCAATAAATTTAGTGGTGTTTCAATAGGGCATACTTTCTTGCATTATTTCTAAATTTCCAATTTTCGAAAATTTAGAGAGTTCAGCGAAAAAAGACTTGCGCTTTTCTTTTAAGCGTTGCTTGTTCCATTTGTGAAAAACAATTGAAGAAAAACTTGTTTTTGAGAATGTCTTTTTATCGTTTGCATTAATTTCAAGCGGAAATTACAGCAAGAAAACTATTCTTTTCAAAATATTGTATATTACCATTTTTTAAATCAATTTTTTCGAAGAAATTTCATTTAAGACAAAATTATCGATCTTCAATATTGTATTTTTGCAAAATTAACTGTTTTTTCAATTTAAAAAATACAGAGTTCGCCAAAAGTTGGACCTGTGTTTGCACCCTTCTTTCATACACAGGAGGAGAAAACGTGAAGAAAATATTTGAAGCCATTTTTCAGAGACCTATTGTTTAAAAATTCATGTTTCACCCAAAATTACGCGTATTCATAGATTTTACGTATATTCATAGAAAGTATTCATATATTCGAAATATTATTGATGCCATTATTTAAGATCTGTCTTTCAAAAACAGATTTCATTCAGGAATAAAATCTCATATCTTCAATTTGTAGTTGAAAAAAGACGCAGAATAATACAGTTAACTTCTACAATTTTCAAAAAATCAGATATTCTACGAAAGTGATACCAGCGCCATTCTTTTGAGCATTCGATCGACGAATATCAGTTTTGGAGGAAATTACTCGAACGGATGCACGGACGTTTCGTCGTGATTTTTCGGCGTGAAGACTCTACAAAACAAGAATTATTACTTGCACAAGGTTTTTGTGGAAGTACTTATCTATACTATATATGAGCAGGATTTATCCATTCTTTGTTATCAGGGTCCGGCAATAAGAATTTTTCTGTCGAAAATTCTCCGTTTGCCGGTGCACGCTTACAATATTTTTCTCTTCTTGCGAAGTAACCGCGAGCACTTATTCGTCCAGTGTGTGTAAGTGTACGTAATTCTTAGGACTTTCACTAATAATCACTTAAAATGTGCAGACAAAACTAGTTAAAAATATGTTCCTCTAATACAAAATAAAAAGATTTCAAACTTCCAAGTTATCTAACCAATTAAAATACTAAGGATTTTAACTTAGAAAGAAATGTTACCTTTCCTTTCAACCAAATTTTGTGATTTTTCTTTCTGGCGTATCTACGAAAGAAAAGAAATTATTGTAATCGTGCGGTAGAATCTACTTTTTAATAGAAACGTGTCTTACCTCAGCCTCGTAAGGAAAAAGTGGATAAATCTTATCTCTAGATGTTGTAAATTGTTCCTCTAATACATTGTGTTGGAAAAATCCACGTTCAGTGAATCGTTAATACCAAAAAATCGATTGGGAAAACGTCTTTCTTTATGTGAATGGTCAATGCTAACGCCTAAACTGATCAGACAGTTCTTTTAAAACGTATTTTCTCCTATGTATCTGAACGAACTTCATGCCCAGAAAATTTGAAACATATTTTGATTTTTTGAGCAATTTTACAGAAAGCGTCAACAAATTTTTTTTTTTAAGACTATATCTCTTTGTTCCCTGCGTAAAGAACATTTAAAATATGACGTAGGTCTCATTATTGTTGAAATACCTTATTTTCTGAAATTTGAAAAAGTTCAACCCTTTTTTGACGCCTTCCTACAACAATAATATTGGAAATAATTTTTTTCCTTAATGAAATATATTGTTCAAAGAAGGATATTCAAATAACGTCATGTAAAATTTTCGAAAATGACTAGTTTTCGCCTAATATTGTGTAAAATATAAACAATTTTTAAACAGTTTAATTTTCTAAAAAAACTGCTCAAATTTTTTCTTAAGATTTTTCTTGTATGTACCGAAAGCCAATATAAATTGGTGCTAATTAACGATTTTCATAATAGAGAATGTTTCTTAAGTGCAATCTGTTCTAAAAAAATATACGAGGGTTGGGGCAGAAGTAATGGCAACTATCTTTTTTAAAGAAATAGTATCAGATGATACAATTTTATTTGTGTGTTATGTGAAAGAAATGCCGTGCTAGCGAGTGTTCACAACAACAGATGTTTCTTTGAATGACTCTTTTAGCACAAAAAGCAATGCGAAATGAGTTGTCTGACTACCGCTATGCGAGATGAATGTAACCCTTTCGAGCAATGCTCCTACATCAAGACAACCGTTCTCCGGGGAATGCCTTTCCATACGAGAGAGTCGGCAGATGGTCAGAAGAGTTTCAGCGAGTACACGTAGCAACCTGTGACCCGCAACGCATGGGAAGACCTGCGAGTGTGTGTGTTTCTGGATACCACTTTCGCACTTAGGCTCCAGTTGCGCCCATCGACTGTCTCCCTCCAACAGGTACTCAATTACAGCATGTGCCACATCGGTCCGCACATATGTCGTCTTGCCTGTAGGGGAAATATTATTAAAAATTGATAACCATTTTTGAGAATATTTTGACAATGTTGAGACTTCATGTAAAGGCGGCATTCAGCGAATCCCGAGCAACCGCTCGCCGAATCCCGAATAGTGTGGACGGGTTGCTTGCGATTCGCCGAGCGCCGAACATTCGGTATTCGCCCTTCCCACCGCGTGTCGGTCTTTAGGACACATCAAAGGGAACGAACATTCGCCGAACACATCAGCAGTTCGGGATTGGACGAGCGGCTCGGCGAATGCCGAATGTGTGGAGCCGTCTTAAGGTACCCACAAAAATAAAAATATACTTTTCAAACTCGCAGGACCTCGAGTTTGTCCAGATTGGTTGAGAAATATCAGTTTTGGGAGGAAATCGTTTGCAAGTTTTAGACATGTGTGTAGACGACAGACGGACGGACGGGCAGGCACACAAACGTTTTATTTCCAACCACTTTTTCGGCATTAAGGATCCATTTAAACGTGGATTGTCTACACAACGTGTTCGAGAAAGTAATTTACTACATATAGAAACAAGTTTTATCCACATTTTCGATACCAATCCCCCACAATAGTACGCTTTTTGCACCGCTGATTGTTGGCGCAGATTAAGAATAATTTCTCTTTGCAGTGTATTTAGTATAGCGCTAGAGTAATATAGCGTGGCATTCTTAGTAAACAGCTCTCCGCTGGGAAGAAAACAAATTATGTCTGCTGTCTAGCATCACAAAGGTTTCCGCATGAGTATTTAGGAGTGTTGCGTAAAAGTGTCAGCGCCACGATATGCTCTTGGACAGACTCAGAAAAATTCATACAAATTGAACTATTTGTGACAGTCTCATAACAACACGGTTGTTATCTCACATCCTGCAAATTTGACAGGGCAGCAATTTGAATATTTGGAAGCGTCTATAAAGATACACAATACCGTCATTTTGTTAATAGAAGGTTTTCTATAATTCTTATGAAATACTATTTTAATTCGTTATATGTTTGACAATAGAAAGACCGAACCCTTTACTGTATAACTTTAAAAGGCTACGTATGGATGGAACAAGTAATGCGAGTGCTTCTGAGTGACCCCCAATTACCCCTATCTCGAGCAGGTTTTTCGTTCAGTTTTCCTGATCCAATGAGCAGATGCAGAGTTGTCCTCTTCTTGTGCTTCCGAAGAAAATGTAACTTCACTACGCGGGCAGTTTTTGAGCTCTCCTTGTACTAGTTTGGATAGGTGTAGAGACATTCAACATTCAACTTCGTGTAATAAAAGAAGGGTGAAAATATTCTGGATCTGGAGAAACTTCGGACAGATTATACTTTTATACCGTCCGTCATATACAATTTTCTCACATTTTGACGAAAAAAAAATCGAACATTTTGATAAAAATGTTGCATAGAACTTTCATTCGAACATTTTGATAAAAATGTTGCATAGAACCTTCATTCGGAGACCGCGATGTCTTAGTGGAGTTAATTGCCGTGCAAGAGCGCTGCCGAAGCCGCAGCCGCATCCCCTGGGCGTGTGAAGGCGGCAGCGCGCCGGGCGGAGGGGCGGCCAAGACAACGTGGCGGCGCAGCGCGCAGGCGAAATAAGAGGCCGCAAAAGCTTGGCGCCCGCCGCGCGTTGAGCCCGCAAAGCCGCCAGCGAGGCTCCTTCGCCCCGCGCGGAGCCATCCCGCGGTTGGTGGCGCAGTCAAACAAAAGTCTTAAGGCAAACACATTTTCGAAGTTACCGCAGCTGTAGTATGAGTTGTAATAGCGGCCGTAACGGACTACTTTCTTCTTTCCGGCCTCTTTCTCCGCGCCCTCTTCCCTTCTTTTCCGCCCTCTCCGGCGCGCGCTTCCTATTGAGCCTAGTGCTAACCCCACATGCGGGCGGCCGTCTGCACGTACACATCGCCCTTAAGAACTTCACATGAAGTTGCGGTGGAGAAAGGAGGCGCGGAGGAGTGGAAGCCCAGAGGGCCCGCGAGAGCTGCGTGCCGCGGCGGCAGGCGGCGGGGGCAGGCGGCAGCGGAGCGCGAGGAGCGGCGGGGCGCGGAAGGGCAGGCGGCGTGCGGGGTGCGGGCGGGCTGAGGTAGGTGAGGTTGGGCGGGAGCGGGCGTGGGGGTGGGAATGCGCCAGAAGCAGGAAGGAAACGCGCGTCTTCTCAGGTGCGAGATGTTCGTGCGTCTCGTCTCTCCTCGGACAGTCAGTGCGTTCCTGCGCCGATCGCAGCGCGAGCGGAGAGCGCGATGAGGAGCGAGAGAGGAAGCTAGTGTGCGCGAACGCTCGCGGAATCGGAGTGGGCACGAAAAGTCGGACATTGCATACGAGCAGCGAGAGACTGAGAGAAAAGAGAAGCGGGAGCAAGAGCTGCGGAAGGCGTTTGCGCTGTTCTTGTGGCAGGGCCGGTCGTGTAACGAGGCACTTCCTCAGATGATAGCCACGATCCTCACGCGAGCGTAGTAATTCGATCAGGGTGCTCAGGGTACACGAGGATATTGGAACGGAACTTCCTTTTCTCGTTTATGTTTTACACGTTTTTGATTTTTTAATATCTGGCATAGAGAAGAACTTTTGGTGTCAGAAAGATGAGATGATAATAGCTTATTGACTGCATTGTCAGTCACCAGTCATATAAATAACATGTAATGTCTTTAGAGAAACGTATTGTTTTATATTGAGAGAGAAAGTGAGAGAGAGCGAGAAAGACACAGAAAGTGAGAGAGAAAGAGATAGAGAGACGGAGAGAGAGAGAGAGAGAGAGAGAGAGAGAGAGAGAGAGAGAAGGAGAGAGGGAGAATAGTATGTAAGTAAAAAGTATGTGAAACATGTGATTTGCGCCCAAGTCTTGATTGTTGTCTGGGCATAACGAGGGTGATAAAAGACAACAGCAAAAAGTAACCCTTATTCTGTTTTTTACTTAGCGCATATTCTAAAACGCTTTGGGCGAAAGACATTTTGCACACGTTTCGCGATGTTTGTCGCATGTGAATGGAAAAAATAGCTGCTTCGCACACGGTAAACAAGTACAAGAACCCATGTTGCGCGCACGACGTACTAAAATAATATATTAGCGTAATATTTCGTCATTTTGTGGATATTATAATCAGATCTTCACGCACCTTCACCTTTGTCCAAGAAAGCCGAAAATGTATGTTCACGAGCAGGTATAGGGGCAGGACACAGTATATGATAAAGTTGTGGACATGTTACATCAATACTCGGTTATTTTAAGCGGATACATCTACCAAGTTCAACCAAAGGCAAAAATTCCACAATAAATTAAAACCGTAATTTTTTAATAATTGCCTTTAATAAGTTCAGTTAAAACTTGTTATTTCAGTTATCTCGGCCGTTAGAATTTGATCTATATCTATATCTTTAGATTTGATCTATAACTCTTTGCGTAGTCCTTCGTTACATTCCAGATCCTCGATTCTTATCGAAGATTGACATGGAATGAGCTATATGGGAATGGGGATCTCTTAGCCCAGGAAAGACATAAAGGATGAATTCGCACGGTCTAGAGCCTGCTGTTTTTTCTACTGTTTCAACATTTACCGTTGGAGGAAACCGAGGAAGCAGAGAAGACGTCCTCTAGAATTCTCTTCCAGGTAGTGGTCGGCTTTGGCCCAGCAGCTTAGCTCGTCTCAAAAACCCGCGCTAAGGGGATCCAACCCAGGACCTTTCGGTCCTCGAAACTTCGATCGTGGAAGCGCACTACAAACGCAGTCGCAGCTTGTTAAGGACAACTCGGAAAATGAAAAAGGATTAGACAAGTAGCTTAAGGAATTGGCTATAATATGAATTGAAATAATCATCACATTCAGTTCACAAAAATAATTTAACGATGTTTTCAAAAAATCTGTTGCCAGAACGACGTCTGAGAACAAAGAGAAAGTTTTTAAATCTGAGAATATTATCATTGACTACTTCATCTAAAATATTCATTAATGTTAAGTTTACAGTAGAACTTGAAGGTAATGTTTATATATGAACATGAGAAAAGTAAACAATGTTTATTTTCAAGTGTGTTGATTATTACATATTATACAGATATAAATCTCCAAAAATATTGAAAAAAATGTTATAGATATGAAGATTTAAAAGGGATTAACGTGAGCATCTCAAGGCTAAATATTCATGTGTAGTCAAGAACTCATTTAAATATTTGTTCTTGAAATGGTATAAAAATACGTTTTCTCGTAGCTATAACCTAGAGATTGCGTTCAAACCATAACAAACGACATAAAACGAAACATAGTCAAGATGTCTCACAGAGGACTTTTGTAATCTAAGGTGATGGGAGTGATTGTCTTATTGACGTATTATTAAATTGAACTGTTCCAACTATCTTAGAGTATCAAAAATAATATTTGTCAATTATGTTTATTCTGTATTTTATCAAATCAGGATCATTTTGAAGCTCACGATTCGGCCCCAACATCGAGCATTCCAAATAGAACTTATTTACGCTTACGCCTTATTTACGTCGATTAATTCCTGCTTACTCTTATGTATTAGTTCGCTAGTGAACGTGGACAATTTAATTGATGCACTAAACAAAATAGTTTTGACATATTGACGCTAGGAAGAGGGCACTCGAGCAGCAAATCATGCTGAGGCTGTAAATAACACTTGTATATTACTTGATAATAAATATCTTGAGGAGATAGTGAACATCAATGATCTACGCATTATAAAAGTAAGTAAACTGTGTTTGAGGTAAATATAAAATACGTATTATTAAAACTGTCAAATACTAAAATTTGATCCATTCCATCATTACTTAACGTCTAAAAGCTTTGTTATGTTTCGATAATGCTCAATATTATGTGCATATGAGCCACTAAATGTATATTTTCCTGTTTCAAAAGTGACATAGTTTTTAATGGTCTTAGTGAGAAAAAAGAGAAATACAGTACTTGCGTATGATAAACAAGATCCACTTAAACTTAAACCCGTGTATCATGAAAATAACTTATTGAAGTAAGTACAGTAGAAGTGCTTAGATTTACATTCTCAACACCTGACATAACTAAAATTTGCTTTATTTACAGTTAGATTTTGCAAAAAGATTCAGGATCAATAATTACAGAACAGAAATCAATATATCAGAAAATATTTAAGTTAATACCACAATCTGAAAGACATTCGAATTTCACAGTCTTTGTAAAATGATTAAATCATTTAAGAAAACAAACCACAGGAGAGAAAAAAACATTTAATATATAGTTGCCCAAAATATAGAGGACCTATTCAATATAATACAACGTAGAGAAGAATTTGAAATATTAAACATTTAATAAAAATGCATCATGTAAAAAATGTGACTTCTCAAACAGTTATAGAACACGTACATTTTTTATGTTCGTAATTGAAATTCAAGAAAAATAATTCATGTTCACTTTATTAACATTCCAGATTATTGTTTTCTGCTGAAACGGAAATTTGCTGTCTTCATGTTGAGAATCTTCGTGTTGTATATCATTATTGCTTGACCGTAGTGCATATGGGCAAGTGAAAATGAAGCACTTGATTGGATCGTCCCTTGCTCATTTGGAGAGGGCAAGTGTGCCAACATTGGTGAAAAAGTGTTGACAAGGCACCTACCAAACCCGTATTGGCCACAAGTTGGGAGCAGACCATGAATACTAAAACCTGTCCACCCTCTGACCCTCCGCTCCACCTGACAGCCATTCACACCGCACGGTCCGCGCACCAAAACCTGTATTTCTTTTGGACATTCAAGGCCACCTTTTCTATGATTCTGTAAGTAGCATTATTGCATTAAAAAGTGATGCGTGGGAGAAACGTAAAAACAGCGGAATACAATTATAAAAAACCCAAATATATTTTCATCTCTTTAAAGGATAGTGTTTAACAATGAACGCGTAGAACCCTTTGTTAACTCTTACATTTCTTTACACGTTCAAAATTACTAAAAAATCAATGCAGCTTTGAAAGCGACTGCTCTTCCTCAGTGCGTTTGGGCACGCTCAATTTGGAGCATGATCACCACCCCGAGCCCAGCGGCAGGCGGTTCCCTGCGAGAATCGTCGAATCCGCCACGCACCTCTTTTTCGTGAATTTCTGCCTGCGCGCCTGCCCGCCCGGCCGCCCGCTCGAACGACAGGTGCTCGCTGTCAGGAAGCGCAGCAAAGCGGTTGCAAGGCGCGGCCGTCTCGCCAGGCGGCGAGTAAATGTACTTCAGCGGTGCCGCAGGCAGAACGAGCGCCATTTTTGGTTATTATTTAACGACAGGCGAAAGAGAAAGACGAGGGAGAGAGATAGAAAGAGAAGGAGAAGCAGGCAAGTGCCTTGGCGGGGGTGGAGGAGGAGGAGGAGGAGGAG
>BOPP01000004.1:16729132-16739264 GCA_017312745.1 Gryllus bimaculatus | reverse complement strand
GGTGGGCCGCGCCAAATGCAGGAGTGTGCTTTCAAGTGGGAGAGAGGAGAGGTGTGTTATTTGTGAGTAGACGCCATCGAGAACATATCGTTACGACTGTTGAGTTACAGTCAAGTTATCAACAAAGAGCATTATCAACTAAATAGTCCCAGAACAGCCTTGCTATGGTATTTACTTCGACAAACTATCAAGTAATACTCCGTGTTTGTATTGAGTTTGCACACGGTTTACCGTGAAACGAAAAAAAATAAACTTAACTAGTCACTTAAGGGTATCAACGACTAAACGGAAGTAATGACATTTGCATTTTCCAAGCATATGAAACGAATATACATCAAGTTCTACAAAAACACGTTGTATTTTTCTTTTAATAAGAAACAAAATTACTCCAGTAGATCAAACTAAGGAAAATGGCATGTTATAATACGACAATAGAATTATATTAAAAAATATTTCTATTTCGTTTTGAAGTTTTCTCCGCAAAAGACATATTTGATGACCTCATAAACGTAAGTGGAATGTAAAGGAAATGCGCAACTAAACTGTAGAAAAAAATTGATTCAAGTTGAACATTTGAATTTGCTGTGGTTCTTCAGTAATGATTCAGCGTCATCGTTCATCGATGATAGTACTGTACGATCCGATTATTAAAATGAGAATATTCATAATTCAAGACAATGACTCTTCTCGTATCCACATAACATCTGGACATTTTTGTATTTTAGCTATAATATTTCAGATTACAGAAAAATAGTATTTTTATTAGGTCTCATTATTTATCTGAAAAATATGTGAAAAACATTTAGGAGAAAAACATACAAAATATAAAACGAAATGCTGACTTCGTATCATATAAATGAATTTGCCCTGCGTGACATTGGCCGATGCAGGCACGCGGGCCATGCTGAACATTTCCATTTTGAAAAAGAAATACTTTTCAAATTTGTGTTAACGACTTTTTATTTTTGTATCGTTTCAAATGCATTAAACTAATTTGAATTTATAGCCTACCCTGAAATTGCAGTCTTCTCTACCACCATCTCCCGAAATACATTCTGTATCCGCATCCGCCCTGGAACCACAGGTGAACGGCGGAACCGGTCAAGAAGCCTGGAATGTTTGTAGAGTAGATAATGGCTTCACTCTTGGCAGCGACATTAACGAAGTTTGGGGGCGTGGAAGGAAGGAGCGTGTGTCGCGAGCTCCTTGCAGCAAGGGAAAGCCGGGAGAGGACGCCCCGCGTCCCCCGTCGCCAGTACCGTCTCCGCCTCGAAGCACGGCGCAAAGTGCGAAAGCGGCGACATTTTTACCATTTGCCGGCGGCACTAACTGTACCGCGGAGAGTAAATGTTTTCGCTCGCAAGTGGCAACACACGCGCGCTTCCGCTGCTCCGGCCTCCTTGGAACGGCTTCCGCCGGCGCAGGCTGAGGAGGGATTGGAGGGAGGGGCGGCGGCGACGGCGACAGATACGAAGCACGCGATAAAAGCGATGATGCTAGTGGAGGGAGAGTTGGGAGCTTTGTGGAGCGGAGGTAACAGAAAGATGGACAATTCAGGGGCACGCGAGTGGTATTGCTAATGAGAAAGGGAAAAGGAAAGTAGAAGTGGGAGATGACGCTGAGGCGCATATGCAGACGAAGGTGACGAAGGATGTAAAGGAGAATATAATAGAAAGATAATCATTTCGAACAAAAGAATATAAATTTGATAAAAAAAGAAAGAAAAAAAGAAAACGAAGGTGAACATATGAAGACTACGTTATCCAAAATTATGACAATCGAAGAATGCGAAGCTGGGCAACACGAGAAATATTCTCAGATTTTCCTGTTGTAGACTATCGTGCAAAGGAACAAAGAGAGGCACAGATGAAATTAAGAAAAAGGAATTTTTCAACACACATTTTTATCCGTGCGGTGTGATTTTAATAGGCGCACAAGTAAGAACACATTTGTTTGACAGTAACGGTTGCGGAAAATATTACGACTCACAGTGTTGTCGAAAACTGTTGAGTTGTGGTCACGGTTACAACGCCGGCAGTGAACGGCAGAGTGAATAGATGCCTAAAGCGCCCACGTGGAAAAGCAGCAACGCCCATCGCCATCGAGGCTGCTGCCGGCGCCTCCACACGCCTACTCCATTCGCCCCGCAAATTCGACCACTAAGACAACCCGCAGGGTAGCAAGAAGAGCCACAGACATCAGCAGATTCTTAGACAGAGACGACGCGAAGTGGTGAAGCAAGCAGAGGCACCCAAGGCGAAGCGAGGGCAGCACCAGACGAGGAGCGCTCGGAAGGACGCTCCGGGTTGCCGCTGCTGAGGGTGAACGCGCGCACACGGGCGGAGAGCGAAGCCAGTCGAAACGCAAGGAGGTGCGGTGATCAAACCAAAGGAAGAACGAGGAATGCAAGCTCTATACGCACTGTTCGCACGGAAATCCGTTGTAGATGTGTCCTTCGTTGCCAGAGCAATCATAAGCAAACACTATCTTAGCGTGGTAGCCCAGTCCGCTCTCCAAGGTGAAAAGAACAAACCCAGCACTGGGCCACGCGATCTCAAATCCACAATCAGTCACCTGTGCTACATTTTTAATCAGCATCATTGTGATTTTCGAGATTATTAAATATATGATTTCTAGGAGTTCATTTACTAGTCTTTGATTCCATGATTGTGGTGCAGCCATGGCTAAAACAAGCACAGTTTTCGCGTGTAAAGTGTTTTTATATTAGAGAAATTTCCTTTAAAATACTTTATGCTTGCGCCAACAATTATTAGAAAATTATTCTCAGTATTAAAATATATTATTTTAAAAGACAATAAATAAATTTGAAAAATGTGTGAAAAAATTCATTAATGTTGAAGTTACATGACAACATGGGAATCATTAAAGATTTAAGCGCCATATCGGACACATTGTCTCAGACTTCCCAACGAAATCGTTAATAACGATTTTCCATTAGTGTTGGTATCAAACCCAGCTCTGTTGTAGCATCCTTTTCTTTCGATAGAGTTCAAGCTCCTCATAGCACGTGATTCCGGGGAATCGCATTTGAGTGGAACTCAGCGGTAGCCGTTGTTGCCACCGCCGTTGCAAACGGCGCTTTCAAACCTCTGCCTCCGATAATTCCCTCGCCGTCCCCGTCCAGTCTGAGAGAACAAAGGAAGACACAGAAAAGCGTCAAAGCTCTAAACCTGGTCGTCAGAGCGGCTGGCGTAATACGAGGACGAATACAATCACCGACTGCCCTCTAATTTACTTCAAATTGATTTGAATTAGTTTGCACCCTAAACGCGACCCAGAAGCCAACACAAGCTGAAATGCCGTTACATACAACTTCTTACATAATTCTTGCAGTGGGGCAACTCATTCGCTGTTGCAGGTGGTACATCTTGAGGGACAGTTGTATTTACTGGATAAATTTGTTATTTTTTATATTATGAGTAAGCAAGAATATAAATAGAATTTGGAAATATTTTTCGTTGGTGATTAGCAAGAATGTTATTATTTACTTTTTTGCAAATTGAAATTACATGAATCAGCAACGTAAATCAAGTAGGATAATTTTTCCAGGTTTAGTTTATTTTTACTTTTATTTTTACTTTTATTATTATTATTATTATTATTATTATTATTATTATTATTATTATTATTATTATTATTATTTTGATCACCCACTTTGGAGTACGCTTGATCAATTACATATTTTTTCTTTCGTTTCTTGTACTATTCCTTCATTGTTTCAGATGATGTATTTTTTGTTTCTTCTGACACTTTTGCCCCTATTCTGAGAATCTTGTTCTTTATTTTCAATTAATTTATCTGTAATTTTTAATTCATCCACGTCTTCTTGGATTAATTTAAACCAATTGCACTTAGTTTTTTGTTTAAAAAGAAATCAAATATTTGTTTAGATAGCCTGTTTCTATTTATTCAAAAGATATGGCCATAGAAACTAATTCTTCTCTTTTTCATTGTATCTGCGAGTTTCTCAATTTTTTTGTACAAATCTTCATTAAGAATTAACTTAACTTAATTATTTTTGTATTTAAAGCCTAGTACCTTTCTTAATATTTTTCTTTCTTTCTTTCCTAAATAATCAAGTAATCCTGTTACTTATGGCAAGTGTTTCAGACGCATATAGTGCCTCTGGTTTTATAGCTGTTTTATAATGCTTCATTTTTGAATTCCATGACCGTGATATTTTGTTAAATGTATCTTCAGTTAATTGAAATGTTACTTTCATTTTTTGAGTCTTAGTTTTTATTGCTTTCTTTTCTAATGCATTCCAACTAATTCATTGACTAAATATACCTTTTCGATTTTTTTATTGTTTATTTTTAGATGTTTGAGTGAGTTGCTAATGTTAGTTACATTTTTGTTTTTTCAAAGGATATTTTGGGTCCTACTTTACAAAGATGCTTGTGTTTGCAATTCTTGAATTTGTATTTTTGCTTCTGACTAATCTTTGGCTATAAGAGCCATATTATCTGCAAAGGATAGGCAGTTACATTTTAGTCCTTTAGTTTCAATTTTAATTCCATTACTGTTGTTTAGATTTTTATTCCATTCTCTGCCTATTTTTCTAGTGCGTATTAAAAAGTAATGGAGAGAAACTGTCACCTTGTCTGAATACTTTTTATTGAAATGGTTCCGATAACTCTCCCATAAATTAGACCTTATGTTTCAGTAAGAGTGGTTTTTGATAGAATTTGTAGTTTTATTGTCAAGGCCGAACTCTTTTACTATTGATATTAAAGATATGTTGTTGTTCATATTGTTATTATTATTATTATTATTATTATTATTATTATTATTATTATTATTATTGTTATTATTATTATTATTATTTAAGAACACGTATCTGAGTTTTTTTATGAAGCAGCACGACAAGAATGTGCCATTGACTCTTCCACTCCACTGACAATCTTCTAAAATCGTTACCACATAAGAATCCACCTCAGTTAATTAATTTTCTTTATTATTATATTAATTAAAAAATTAATTAAGTTTTGCTCATTGGTGAGAGGATGACTTAGACAGTCAAAGTACAATTTTGTGAGATCATTGGAAGTTCTTGGTAAAGAGACATGGCGCGCGGTTCTTGTCCCACTGCTTCAGACAAGCGAACGTTGAAACAATTCTCAGGAACCGTGGTCTTTTTATTATTGATAATTACTTTTCTTCTGAGAAAGTGCTTACAAATTACCTACACTAATCTAGTGTGGTCGATAAAAATCATCTTGTGTTTATTCAAAGGTGTGTAGATGTGAATTCTATATTTGATATTGAGATGTCGGAAATGAAACTTTGACTCAGAACATAACGACGGGTTGTGAATATTTAATTTTGGATTTCAGATACAATAATTTTCGTTTCCTTGATATTTTTATTATTGATCAGATAAGAAAATGTGATTTTATCATTATGAGTAAGTGCACTTAAATTGTTGCTGTGTTGGTTCTGTAGTTTGACGGATAGAATATTTTGTGGTAAGCCATCAAGATAAAGATTTCTAGTCCAATACTAGCATACTACGAATACTACACACAACATATCATTAATCTCTCTGGATATCTAATAAGAAAGGACAATTTACAGATCAACAAAAATGCGTGGCTTAAAAGGTAAATAATGAAGCCGGAATAGGAAGCAGTTGTAATAGCTGCCCAAAATCCAGAACTGGAGAAAACATCATGATAAAGTAGTTCTCAAAATTTCCCAAGACGACAAATGCTGTATTTATCAGGAACGGTCGAAATCATTTATCCCGTATCGAGTTAGCATGTCTAATTCGAGCATAGCCCTAGTACATGAAAAATCACAGAAGGGTGTGTTCTTTTACCTCCAGTGGTATATGAATCTGTAATCCTTTCCAACTTCAAAACCCATGTTCAAGTGATTCTTTACTCATCAAAATTGTACCTCAAGTAATTCACATTTATCTCACGGCTGTAAGAAGCAAACAAACCGTAATTTGTTATTCCGGAAGAAAGTAATACAAAATTTTTGGCTAAAATATTTGCTAGGATTTGCCGGACGTGGTCGGGGAAAAAGAGTGAAGAAGGAATTGTGCACGAAAAGTTAGAACCAAACCCTAGGATTCTCTTCTTCAATCAGAAATAATGAGAAAATATTTTTAACAACAATCTGTTGTCTGTTTCTACAAGAATACATACCCAATAAAAGATAGAATTGAAAAATCCGGAGGCATTTTATTTTGCCAAAAAGACGTCATAGTCTACTGAATCAAATGCGTTGCTAAAATCTAAAAGCCTTTGCATTATGCTGCCTACATCCTAACACTGACAAACTAGCATTCGGTCATTCTTACCAAAGCCGGTCTCTATTAGCAAACCAAATGCAACTTTTTGAGAAAATTGCTTGCTGAGAGGTACTTTCAAGTTTCTAGACCTACAATTTTTCAAGGATAGGGGAATGTTGTAATACATAGAGATGATGGTAATCTCAAGAGTTTGGAACATTTGAAAATTAAGAGACCACCAAATGGTTACTCCTAGCTCATTAGCCAATGATACCAAAACATATTAAATTATAAACGGAATAAAAAAACATAACACTAAACATTTCTAATTTAACACCACACGAGAGATGAGGATTTAATTTTGTTTGGTTGATGACGTTTGATAATGTTTTCTGCTCATACTATTAGGCACTTCTTATATAAAAAACGCAAATTGCAAGTAAATAGTAAGAGAATGGCGAAAATATTTTTCGCGTAAAATATTTCAAAATAGGAACTCAATATTTTAATGATATTGAATAAAGATAAGCAATATCACAAATACGTACTTTAATAATACGTACACAAATAAGTATTTTTGATACTCTTGTAATTTGTATTTTGTATCGAAAATACATATTTGAACATGTATTTTGTATTTGTATAGAAAATATTTTCTGATAGTATTTTGTATTTTCAAAATACAAAAGTACATTTTATTAATCCGCCGTTGAAAATGTGAATTTCAATATACAGTCAAATCTGTAAAACATAAACAACATTAACAGTTTTTTTTTTTAATTTTACAGAAATTTTTCATTCCCTGCAGTAGAATTTAAAAGAGAGTTTTTGATAACTCAAAATTTTGGTTAATCGAAGAAAATATATTTTCGGAGGCACTTCGAGATATCGATTAACGGATTTGAGACACCACTTCACAGACGTATTATATTGTCACGTTACGCAACACCACCTGTCTGGAAGTTGGTTGTGCGCACTGGTTGTGCTTGCGCCTTATAAAGAGATAATCTTAAGATCTGAATGTGGAAATTGACAAATTATCAAAATGTGTTATTTGAAATGGAACATGTTATTAAACTGTTATTGAAGAGTAAGTTGCGAAAGTAAAAAAAAATTGAAATATATATGTCTGCCAAACAGCCAATAATTAATGGTTCCTAAAATGCGACCACAAATTTTAAGACACATTTGAAGCCAAAAATAATAAGCAGTAATATTATAAATTTTAAAATACACACCATGGTGTTCAGAAACTGAATTTCACTGCTCATTAGTTTTACTAAGGAACTTATAATTTCTTTACAAATTTTAAGAATGCATCTTGGTGCGATGAGTGAATTTGATAACTATAACTAGCCTATATCTAGTGGTGAATTTGAGAACTAGAATCCCACATACTTTCTCTCTTTACTAGAAACAGTTACGTAATATAGGAATAATGCATTTTCTGTGCTACTAACATCTCAGCTATCACTTGAAAATATCCATTTGAACCAAGAAGCGAGCAAAGTGCTGTTACCGAATAATATCAATTCTTGGGAAAAACGCTTATTTCCATCTGTATTCATATATCATACATAGTTGATAAATAATTCTAATGCTATTAAACTAATTAAATTACTAATATTCTACGGTTTATAATATTAAGTTAATTTATTACCGTATTATTATTAATATACCGGCACCGACTCAAACGAAGCGGAGGAAAATAAAACTAAGGTAGTATGTTCGTTAGATCGACCACGGTGAAGTACCCCCCAAAAATTACTTTAAATTAAAGTAATATTATTGTTCTTGAAGACGGTAAGTTAGTAATAGAAAATAGTGAAAACATGTTTTGAGATGAAAATGTGTATCGTCGTGAATTAAAAAAATTATTACGTTTGTAAAATAAAAGTATTTAAGTAATAAAGAACCTCTAAACCGTATATTATTTTATTGGGGGGGGGGTGAAAACTAAGTGTCGCATTTGAGAAACAACATTTTAGTATGTTGCGTGTTGAATAGTTTCATGCAATATATTTTTTATACAAACCTTTAAACAAAAATTTATATATTTCTGACATTGAATTCAATGTATAGGGTATGCAGAATATTCACGGACATATAGTACTAACATAAAATAGAAATTGTTAAACACTACTGTACAGTAATATTCGAAAAATATATAACAGTATTAGTTTCCAGCAGCGGTAATTTAATTTTTCCGCCAAATAACACAAACAATACTCGTATTTTCAGAAAATTAAACTTAACCTAATATGAAGGTATATTTTTGATAAACACATTTCATAAGAAAAAACTTTATTTTCAGAATTGTAGTTGAAAGAAGACACCGAAGACGAAGCGAAGTCAATAGGAGCCAACAATTATATTTGTCACGAAATTACAAAAAATACTAATATTTTTTTAAAAATTAAACACATTTAATTAAGAAAAAATTGTATCTTCACAATTATAGTTGTAGGAAGGCGACGAACACTATTTTTTTTAAATTTCACAAAATCACACATTTCAATGAACATTGCATAGGTCGTATTCGGGAACAAGGTAGCCCCTAATCGCTTATACCCGACACAATCTTGACATCGATTTTTTTGCATCATCACATGACTTTACTACTTTCTAAAAGAGATTGGAAAAATCACTTCTAGAGTTTCTATCAGTCATGTTCTAATACTGAGCAGCCGTATACTTGCATTTAACTTGATGTACGATAAGTAATTTCGTTAGTTTTCATGCTGATTTGTCTATGTCATTACTTATCGAAAATCTGAAAGTAAGAGTATCACAGACTAATATTAAATCCAATCAGAGCAACAATCACGACTGATCAACAAAGTCTTACATATCTGCTCTTATCTAACCCAACCCCCTGTTAATCCCTATCTACACTACTACAGTGCGCTGCTATATTACTGAGCGAAATCCTTTAACACTCAAAATACGGAAATATTTTGACAATAATTTTCAAATCTCTTAACATAACGTAAATATTGCCAGCCAAACGTTTGAAACTTCTGGTAAAAACTGTTGGAATCTCCAAACATACGAGAGAAGAGCTTAGTAATGACCACTTGTTTTTTATTTATATATTATATTATTAAAGAAGAATCTATGTATTGAAAAATATGTCAACATGAATGACTATTATTTTGAGCAAACATGTCTTTTAAATATATAAGACATATTGTTAAGCAACGACATGTGTGATTAAAATATTGAATGGCGAATACAATCCTAAATCAATCCTTTCTTATTTGGACTCTACGTGACCATTGGTCTATGAATTATTCAAATACAAAGAGGTTCTAAACAGAACGACGCAGTGAAGAAATTCTTGCGGAGAGCACTCGTACAATTGCGAGCGCTGCTGCATTGCAGCGAAAATGTCAGTCGTTTCCTATCCTTCACTCGTTACCAACACGCGGTTCCAACCCAGCCTACCATTCGTGAAACGCTATACCGCACGTCGTTTTATGTATCAGCCTATGTTCCCCCTAGAGCAAACCAACCGACAATGGGGAGATATTTTTATTATTTATCTCAAATTAACAACAAGCAAATTCCCCCTTATTTTTCCAACCCCTGTGCAACTCAAATATACACGATTTTCCCATTGTGCGTTTTGGATCCGTCCCTGAAAATACGCTCGTTTTTTTATTTCTTATTTTTTTGCTCACTTTCCATTTTTTGCAGCGAACGCACCAATCGTTTGCGGACTGTTTCCATTTATTCTTCCTCTCTTTGTGGACCATCGGTGGAGCTTCTCGGCATTCCACCTCTCACGCCCGTATCATGGGCGCCGGTTAACATCGCGGTGGTGGGGTAGGGACCTGGCTTCCCAGCGGGGGCTGGCGCGGGGTGGGG
>BOPP01000004.1:16684031-16720066 GCA_017312745.1 Gryllus bimaculatus | reverse complement strand
ACTTCACCTCCTCCTGCTTCTCCTCCTGTTCCTTGCTCCTTCTCCTCGCCTCGGTCGTCGACGTCGACGCCGCCGCCGCCGCCGCCACCACCACCACTACTCCTCTTCTCTCCGTGCCACTCCCCTCCGTAACCAAGGTACGACGGGCGCCGTTCAATACTTCTTACAGACGCCCCTGCTAGAACAAGATGGACGCCAGGCGACGCTCGCCAAGACGCCCCCCTCCCCGCCGCACGAAAAAGGCCGGCGAGCGCCACGGCCCGCCGAGGGGCGGGGCGACGCACGGCGCCTACGCTGGCATATCGTTCACGTGCGCTCAGCAGCACTCACATGCGGCGCGGCGCTCGCGGGGCGTGCGGGACTTGCACGCGGAAGAGAGAGGCATCTCGATTCGCGACCGAGCAATTGCTCGAATGCGAGTTCTACGTCCAACTTGTGTTTGCTGAGATTCAATTGATTCAATCAATTAAGCAATAACAATACATCCAAACATAGCAAAGGCATAACTACGCATATAACCATCTATTACTCTAAATGAAATTTTAAAAAAATACTATTTCCATTTATCTTAACAAAAGCAAACTAGCAGTTAGATTTACAAAATGAAAGATTAATCCGAGTGAGATGAAGACAATACAGGTATTTTGCTTGGAATCAAATTAAAAACTCATAAGAATGCATTATTTCCCCCCCCCCAATTTTTGTGACTTATAAAATGATAAATACGCTGGCATAACGTATTAATTCTCACCACAAGTGTACGCCTTTTGATAAACGTGTGCAATGCTCTACAAAGATACAGCACAACTTTCCTGGAACCCACAGACTCGACTCCGAAACTATTGTCCAACTTGTGTAATGCAGCTGAGAACAACTGGGTAACGCTTTAATACTGGAGAGCGCGCATATCTATCCCATTACATCAACTTTCTAAAATTGCGAACGATGATTTATTAATACAATTTTCAGTTTCGTCCAACTGGGACATAAATTCGACATAATTTCCCGCGGCCCGTGATAAACATTAGTAAGTACAGAAATGCAGAAACTAACAGCGATTCTCAACCAGTGTGGCGGAAGGAGACGCAAATAGATGTCTTCGCAGAACCTCAGTTCTGTGTGTCATGCGGTCGCTACTGCAGTAGGCACCGTCTCAAATTTAACATACACACAATTTCATCACCCTGCTTGAACAGCAAGAATTGCTAAATTTCTCCACATAACCACCAATTATGGAATTTCTGAAACCTTTTTGGATGCTATTAATTATACATCGCACCCGGAATGTTGCCATGGTAGTTGAATATCTAATATCTTCCCCTCACTGGAAAGCATGTAACTCTTGATTGTGTATGAGTCCATTCACACAATATGTAAATGGAATCGACAAATGGATAGTACGAGTATATGTTACTATAGATACCGTGCAATCACCATGAAATAGAAGACGAATAATATTAATAAAGAAAAAAATAATTGAGGACTTAAATAACGTTATCTGATATTATGGACGAAGTTCAGATTACTGACTTTTAGGAGCGAAAGGGAGTAGCTATTTCTATGTTCTAAGTGGAGTCAAGAACAGACAATAAAGGGCAATAATAATTCACTTGTACATTATGTCATATGCGTAGCGCCTTACCTGTTACAGTGTGTAAACAGAACAGTGCTATCGCAACGCATTTTCTTATGAAACGCAAAAACAACAGGTAACATTGTTTATACCCGAATGCCTCAATTAATGAAATAACATGATCAATGACACTAAGTTCTATACACTTCAACAAAAGTTATGGAATTAATATAAAAGAAATACACATTTCATGTGTCAATAAGTGTAAGTAAGTGACTTTCAAAAATTATATCGTGAAAATTTTGTACAGGTTCCTTTCATACACAAAACGGGTGAAACATTCTAGTTATCAACTAGTGCCAAAAATAATACACACAAAAGAACTACACTTGTCAAGTTGTTTGCACTTTACAACATTACAATTCTTTGTAACTACGTGGAAGACAAAACACATTTACCTCATTTATTACATTTTCCTCTCATCTCAAATATTTACACTTCTTAAAGAAGTTAAACTATTATGAAATAAGAATTTTGACAATAGATATTCACTGAATTTCCAATAAATTCCATTATTCTATATCTCGTATATTCTGTTGTACTTTACATTTAGGATAACTATTACTACACATGAGAGCATAGGCTTCCGCGGCCGGAATCCAACTACTACGATCTAACTCGTACTTGGCTGTCCAGGAGACGTCACGTTCTACACATAGGTGCCAACATTTCTGCCACCATTCTGCCAACTTCCTCAGGGCGATGCAATTCTACACATTACTATACAATCACATGTGAAATTTTAATTGCATGACGATTACACAAACAGCGTCGATCTCACAGAAGACAATGAATTAGTAAATATTGTTACAAGCATTCAGTGATCTATTTATCCAACAATGACTACGAAATTTGCAATAGTTCTATTTGCTTCCATTAAGACACCTGTACCCCTTTCATTTCAATCGAACAATTTGTAAAAAGTCGATTTGTGGAACAAAGTCATCAAAATTGGTGTGATTTGAAGAACATTTACTTACGCGTGGATAAAAGATTTACATTACGCCGCGGAAGAAAAATAATACAAATTCACATGTATTTTAGAAAACGGCACTTCGATTTGTAATAACATTTCTAGTATATGTAAGTTCATTACAGAATAAAATTACATTCTACTTTATATTCTGATAGTTAATGCATGTTTAACCACTGAATACGAGATACACATAATTTTCTCAGTACTTATCTTCTAAATAATTATTTATCGTTAATTTGACATATTCTACTTTTTTCATTTAACGTTTCTTTCTCAATTCCCCTAAAAATATAAATGAAGTAATACTTAATATGTTTACAACAAAGAAGCATCATCTTCCTTTCTGTAATATTGTTCATGTTTGTTGTGTTGACGTCCCCTTTTCAATTCTCCCTGAATTCAAAATTATTATTCCAATATTCGCATATGAACTATCGTATACTTGAATTATTTATCTATATACTTTATAAACATACAATGTTACAAGTTTATCCTATAAGAGTCACAAATAGGATTTAAGATACAAAGTATTATTTGGAACAAATACAGTGTCAATAGATATAGATTTATGCACGTGCCGAACTCAAGATGTTTCGTTCATGAATAAAATAAAGTAAAATTAATTACCTGTGAACGACTTAGAAATAAATAATGTAGTGAAAATTATAATAAATGCATAATATCAAACTTTTAAACAACTTCTATCATCTTTTCCAATCTCTTTTACTGATGTAGCCATACGAGAGTGATTAACTCCTCCTTAAATTTGTAGGTATATCAACTAATCATACATTTAATGTGCTTTAAATTAATAGAAGTTATTATTTTGGTATATAATTGTACCGCTACAAAACAAGAGACACATAAAAAACATTTTATAAACACACTACTTCACCTTTTTGTCCCCCAATACTCTGACATTTCGAATCCACAATATAAAAGTTGAAAATACGTATGCACCTACACATCTCAATATATAATTACAATTTTTTAAACACAAAACGAGATGACGTTTGTAGTATCCATTCAAGGTATACCTGTAAGCGTGACACCAAAGCAAAAATTCCATTTGCCAAAGAAACGTATTGCAAACGTGCGGTCTACAGTTCGGTGCGGTCATTTTACGTCATTATGCGGCAGAAGTGTGAAAACACTGAACAAAAGTGAATGCTAAAGTACAGATACTGAAATATTGAGAAAGTATTTATCTATACTTTATATAATTCATATTGACTGCAGAAGGAAACCGGAAGAAAAAATAAAATTATGAGGGCAGAACAAATTTCATTCTGTTACTACGGGCGGTTCGTACACAACGGCCAGTTCGTTATGCAATTAAAAACGTGTTCTATTTATAAAATATATTTCACCAAGTCGGCTAATATTATGTTAATACGTTCATTCTTGAGAATCATACCAGAAACAGTTCCAGGAAGTGCCCCATGGTGGCACTGCTTGTATTTTTATGAAAATGTATCATTTGTGGTCATTCCATATTATTTCTTCCTCCGAAATCAAGAAAATTACTTTCAAGTTTACATAGTGTAGCAAGAACCGACTTTGATAAGTCCTTGAAACCGGAATGTTTTATTCTCAAAATGTCCATCTCTGGTCGATATTCCCTGATCAATCCTACCACAATCAAAGCCCTGATAATTTGATTTTTTTGGAGGGGAGGTGACTTTGTCTGAAGCCTCCGAGTCATTTATGAAATTTTCTTGAATAGCTCCAATTTTTCTTTTCCTTTTTTGCCCGAAGTTTATATAATGGAACATGTCCAGTTTTCATTATGGCCACTGAAATATATAAAAAAAATATTTCTCAAAATGATTTCAATTAGTTGTTTTCAAGATTTTTAAATTAAATAGTTGCCATTTTTTTCCAAATTACAATCGACTGTATTGTACATTTTAGGACGTAATGTGAACGTATATGGGTTATTCCACGTCAAATGGCACAAATGTAACGAAAATTTGACCTTGATGGCCCAGATTTTTAAACTTTTTTCTGTGAAGAGTATACGCAAAAATATGAAACGTGGGTTTTTCACTTTTCCCAAATGTTATTTTTCGACGTTATATTAATTTTGAAAAGTTTCGAAAAAAAATGCTCGCATCGCAAAAGTCAATTGTTTTAACTCGTGTTGTAATTGTGACAGAAATTTAGTATTTTGAGATATTAAATAACAAAAGATGCTATTTCATTTTATGTATTGAATTCATTAAAATAAAAAAATAAAACCTATTAGTTCCGGTTAGTTCCAAAGTGGGACACTGAGATAATTCAGATAAATTAAATACAATGTCTACTTGCTGTTTTGCAGCGCATGCTAGTGTCACCCCTCAAGCAATTGCGAATCAGCAGAATACGATTACCATTAATATACTTTCACAGAGCCATAAACAGAAGAATCCCTTTACGTTTTACTATGTGTAAGATAAACTATACATATGACCTTCACAGCCGTTTAAATTCAAATTAAAAAGTATCAGGAAAAGGATTCAATTTAGCATTAAACGGACGGAATATTTATACGAATAAGGATACGTGATACAGCCAATTGAATTGAAATTCCTTTAATTTCACTTTACAAAAAAGTCGTTAATTGATATATTCATAAAAAATGAAACTATGTATTACCTTTGTGCATTTTACTGTTTTTTATTTTATATCATTGATGCAATAATCCACTTTCTAAGAATTGTTCAACATTCCTAAAAGTATAAAGATAACACATTCACATTATCATGAGCCCACTTAAATATCTTCCTGGGTAAATTAAATAGGTTTCTATCAGGACTGAAGTCTAGCTTTTACTGAGTACATTATATTAATGTCCACCCCCTCACTACGTCGCAAAGTTCCATTCCATAAGACGGTGCGAAGCCAAGAAATGCCATTCTGCACTCACATTGAAGACATCTTTGTGGAAGCATAAGCTCGCATTGTTTTGAAATACGAGACACTGACCTCATCCAAAAAACATATCTGATAAAACTGTTTTATCTTACTTGAGAAGTGTTATGAGTTTAAACTGAAAAAAGTGAATTGAATTCGTGTCGTGTAAAATTTTATTTTGATCTCATGAAGAGTGCATAAGAAATAAAATAATGGGCGAAGCAGAAGAAATAGAAAACGAATTTATTCGGTCATTATCTTTATTAATCGTATCAGGTAATACGTTAGGGTGAGCCGGACCAATGGTGTACATTCATTCATCATCGTGACACTAATGATTTAGTTCCTAACTTAGAACATCACTGTATAATAAAAGAGAAAAAAAATATGTTTTGGATAATTTATTCCAAGAAATATTACTCGCTTTACAAAAAGAATTTCCATATATATTTATTCTTTGTTTATTGTTCCCATTTTTAGTTCATATTTACGTATGTTTAATTTGACTGTGTCAACCTTCACCGGATTTCATACCACCATAAGCTACTTGTATACGAGTTTTGGACTGCACAAAAATGTGCCTTTCACATCTTTCTAAACTCCATATAGCAGATGTTATGTACAACTGCAATAAAAAGTGCCAATAGTTTGCCAAAGACATTTGTTTAGCGCGTTAATGATACCAGAAACGGTGGTTTTTATCATATGATATTTGCGATGTAATACCAGTTAGTGAATATTTAGTCTTAGGGAAAACTAGAGATGCAATTTTCCTTGTAAGTGTAGTGCATCTCAGGATATGCCGAAAACCCTCCCACATCGAAATGTGTGATTCAGCGTTGAGTTACATGAAACCGGTTGGGTTCAAGGGTTTCGAAGTTCAAAAATGTTTATTGGAATTTTTATTTCTAATTTTTACTTTCCCACCTGACGCGATTTTTCGACAAGCGAACTCGTATTGGAAGGCATTGGTATCGACAAAATGAATAAATCGTGTTCCTATATGTAGTAAACTATTTGCCTAAAGCTTTTCAGTAATCAGAATACAAGTTTTGTACGAACTTATGTCTGCCAGTCAGTTCGTGCATTCGTCCGTTTCGTCCGTTTCTTCGTCCGTTCCTTCGTCCGTTTCGTCCGTTTCTTCGTCCGTTTCTTCGTCCGTTCCTTCGTCCGTTCCTTCGTCCGTTCCTTCGTCCGTTCCTTCGTCCGTTCCTTTCGTCCGTTCCCTTCGTCCTTCCTTTCGTCCGTTCTTCGTCGTTCTTCGTCCGTTCTTGTCCGGCCTTCGTCCGATCCTTCGTCGTTCTTCGTCCGTTCATTCGTCCGTTCATTCGTCCGTTCATTCGTCCGTTCATTCGTCCGTTCATTCGGCCGTCCTTCAGTCTATTCGTCAGTCAGCTAGTTCGTTTGTCCGTCCGTCCATTCGTTTATTCGTTCGTCAGTCCGTTCTTTCGTTCGTTCGTTCATCCGTCAGGTCGTCAGAATGTCTATTACTCCATCAGTCCGTCCGGTAACCCGACCCGTCCATCAGTTCCTCTGTCTTGCGAAAATTAATTCCACGTTAACTCGGAAAAGATTTAGGCCCAGAACCCATTAAATATATTTCAAAACATTTAACATTTTCAACTCTATGAAGTCCGTCACAGCATTAATTTATTCTTATAGTTTTGTTTTGAAGCAATATTTGGATACCAAAATTCGTTTGAGCATTTTTGGAATACAATTTATTTTGCAGGTAAAACATAAAAATTAGCATTGGAAACCCGTGTCTAACTCAGAAAGAGGCAAACCTGTGTATGGCTATAGAAACACTATTAAGAAAAGTTCTGTGGGGTTAGTTAGGAGTAGCCAACATTTCGCATTCTTACACGAGAAAATAT
The DNA here is from genome assembly GCA_017312745.1 of Gryllus bimaculatus. Lineage (NCBI taxonomy): Eukaryota > Metazoa > Arthropoda > Insecta > Orthoptera > Gryllidae > Gryllus > Gryllus bimaculatus. The sequence continues at coordinate 16,712,682 of BOPP01000004.1, read as the reverse complement.
TCTGTTCTTCTCTCAACTGGCTGAGTGTAGCTCAGAGCTGGCATTGTCGCTGACTCTGCAGCGATTCTGAAAGGGACGTGTCGATTCCCGATGATGGCTGAATTTCGAAACTAGCTAAATAGGAAGATCGATTTCAGCCACTATCTGAAGGACAACTTCAGCGGACCACTGTTCACATCGGAAGTGGTTACTTCAATCAATATCAGGCAAATGCGCCGGGGTAGTTCCCTAAAAATGGGCCATGGATTGCACGCAATCTAACCTTCCTTACAGCAGCGCTCTGAAAAATATTAAACGGAATTCTTGCTGTAAGTAAACTTATAGATGATTTAATATTATAGATTATTTATTAGAGTTAAATGCTATTATAGATTATCGTATTATAGATGGTGTAATACTGGGTTCGTAAAACATTTGTCGTGAAATATATGACTCCTACAATAAGTATATTAAATAAGTAGTTTTATTTAATTCATCCAAAATTAAATTGTTTGTTAATGTGTGATTCATGTTGCAAAGATAATTCTTCAGAAACCAAAAATTCGCTATTTCTAGCATTCAGCGTAGTGGTAAATGCATTATGGAACATTCAAGTATTCGTGTTATATTACAATACAAGATTTGAATGTCATAGAAACTACAAAGTTCCTTTTTTATTTAGTTAAGAGTATAGCACTGTGGCATTCTAAAAGTTGTTTTTTCGCATATGGTTCATAGAAACCTAGCGAACACTGGATATTAACCACACGTTACAATAATTGTCACTCATTATTTTCATTGTGCGTGTTTTACACGAATAATTACCTATTATATATTGTTACAGTAGGTACCCTTCTTCTGTAAATTGTATTAGGGTGCATGAAACTGGCCAATTTTCCCCTTTGTACCGACGGTCAATGGTTTGGAAAGCCTTCCTCTCTGAACATTCTAAACCTCGACTGCTACGTTTGTGTCAATTCAGGTCTGTGTTAACTGAATCCATCAGTTTGTACGTGATAATGCACGTGATGTGCAAAGATCGGATTTTTAAGTTCTAAAATCTACTATTTTAGGTGCATAAATAAGTTGAAAGTTTGCTGCATAATTTCTTAAATAGGCTGTGTAAAATGAAAAAGTTTTTCACAATATTTTTCTTCAAACATTTTTAAGAGCGCGAACATGTGTTGTTGTATGAAACACAGAAGTCAAAATGCTAAAACAGCAAATGATGTTAACATAAATGATACTTTTTACTCATTTGTAATATGCTGAAAATGAATTTTTATTTGTACACTTGTTAGTGGTTCATATTTCAAAGTTGCAATGACACTGTGAGATGACAGTATCCTCCTACAATCCAAACAATAGCCAGGGTAATCTTGTTTTTTTTTTTAATACAGATATGTTTGTCTGGGTTTCTGTCCAATGAACTTATGCTCCGGTGCTTTAATTAAACATAAAGAGTCATTTTTATGTTTCTACTGAGTGAACAGGTATTTAATATTTAATGGTAAAATGGACATTTTAGGAAGTAAATGTTGTTCCTAGATATTCTTAGGTGATGAAATGAATTCAAAATTAATTTTGAGCATCTACGTTAAATGACGATAATATGATTTATTCTGAAAATATCAGGATTAGCAATAGGACCTTAATAAAATGTATGGTATACAATTTCAGAAATATTTACATACAATATAGTCTTTATTGCAAAAATTATACTGCATATCTACCTTTATATTATTTCACAAAATATATTTTTTGTATACGCGAATTCAGTAGCTGTTCAGTACCACTTTATATTAGAAATGACAATAATTTCAGTTCTGTAGAAATTTCAAATGGTATTCATGCAGAGATAACAATATATGAAAAAACTGATTTACATTTATAACTTTTTATTTATGTAAAATCTCTACGCTAAACTGTTTAAACAACGACTATTTAGATAATCCGCTCCTGATAATCCACTCCTTTTATCAAATCAGCGTAGATCTTTGTTTAAGCAAATTCACAAATATAACTCACCAAAAGGAAATTTTCTGGAATTCTCTGAAATAGAAATCAATATCCTCGTTGACGTGGTTTAAGTTCTGAATTGTACATTCCATTTTACGAACATGATATAATCTATTAAGAAAATAAGATTTATGGAGAGCCACAAATCCAAAGGCATTAGACATCATCAGAAATAAACAACCGCACATGACTTGTACAGTTGACTGTTATTTCGATACTTTGAAAAATGTAATCTTAAGAAATATTAAGTACCAGAAAATAAAGGAGTATGACAAAGGTGTAAACTAAGGAAAAAAACTAATCTAATCACTAAGACAAATATAACTAAACGTTAAGAGCATACCAAGGGAAATACTGAAGAACAAAACATATTGACTATAAACTCATCGAACTAGAGTCTAAAATCATTTCTTTTCTTTGCAAAATACTCATTGTCAGTAATCTCGAAAAGTGTTTTTCAGCAGCAAAATGATTTCTCCGTACTGGGATTGTAAGCGAAATACTTTGACTGACCTCACCATTTTCGTTACCCTTACAACATCAGCCTCTCAACAAAACTCAACTTTCCGACACTTTGTAAAAAAAAGATTCAAAATTTGCACTTGCAATTTTCAAAATTAAAGAAATTTTCAATTACATTATTCCAAAATCTTATTTTAAAGAACACATTCATTAAAGAAAAAATAATATAATTAAAGTTCTAGTTTTCCATTTTTAATTCCTCCAATATTTATATACAGTGAGTTCACCAATAAACGTACCTGTGGAATTTTCATCAACATACTTTGCTGCATTAAAAAATAATAAAATTAAGGCCGGTTTTGAGAACAAAATTATTTTATAAATTGTCTTTTCTTGAAGTAAAATTTATGCGAAAACGTCACGCATTGGCAAAACATTGTACATTACCTTATTTAAAGAAATGTTTTTCAAATAGATCTTAATATGAGACTAAAGACAATATTGTAATATTACATGAACTAGAAAACGTTCATCCGACAAGCACAAAAGGTTTTTTGGGGGCTTGGGTTTGAACTTAGGTCCTTAGAGTTAACTCGTACGTCACATCGCACCCCTAATGCAACAGGACCACATTTCCAAAATCACTTATTTCGCAGGAGAGCCTTCGGAAGTTTTCCCTTTTATCTAGAAACAGAAACTGAATTGCTATTACTTGGCTATTTATGCAAATAAATAAATTACATAGTTGCATATCACCTAATCGAAAACGAGAAATCAATCAATGGGTGTATATCGATTTTCCAGTTTTCGACATTACCCCCTAGAATACCAGCTTTACAGGTAAACTCGTATCTTCCCGACGCTTAAAGAAAATAGGAGAGGCCGTCTTTGATTTTTTTTATAAATTGCATTTACTTCAAGCAAAATTTACTGTTTCAAAAATATTGTACATGACTTTCAATAAAGATTTACTTTTTTGAACACATTTGATGAAGGAACAAATTTCCATCATTAATATTGTTCTTTTGCAATTTTCTTTTTTTTCGAAAGAACAGTGTGTTTGCTAAAAATTGGTCTTGCACAAGTATTATTAGCATCTGATACTGTATCTGAAGACAATTTTAAATTGTTGGATAGGTTTTTGAGAACCAAAAAACTATAAAGTATCTTTACTTTGAGCAATAATTTCGCTAAACAAATACTTTTTAATGTACATGGCCTTATTTTCAGACCTAATTTTTTATAACTGACGCCATGAAGGAAAAAATAGATGTTCCCCCGCCCCGGACAGCATTACAATACTTTCTCTATACTGCGTAAGCAATGTGCCAAAGGAACAAGAGGTTGAACTTTTGTAATTAAGACATTTGGCATTTAAGAGATGTCAACAAAAATGGTACTTGCTATCCTAGAAAAAATGTTTAAATCAGAAAACGTTGATGTTGAGGCTTCATGTAAACTATCACCAAAAATTACAACATCTTTTAACAACTCCGAGGGCTTTAAATTCCTTTCAAGTTTCAAGAGAAATACAAATTTTAAAGAAAATCGTTGGAACATTTTAAGTGCTTTCGTTGCGGACAAGAGCAAGGAGGAACAGACGGACGGACAGACAGACAGACAGAAGCAGGCAGACGTAATACCATAATCGATTATTTGGTATTAAGTACCCATACAGCGTGGAATCTGACTACACAACGCATTAGAAGCAATGTATTTTATTAAAGAAGTTAAGAAGATTTATGCCCTTTTTACATACTAAAGCCCCACAACAATAGTTTTTCTGTCAAAAAATCGCCGATCTGCCACAGCATAACACTTTCTCTTTATTATGTAAGTACCAGGGTAAACAAATTAAGAAAAATATTGTCCGTTTTTCTTTTTTTAGAAAATAATTGTTTAAAAACTGCCTATATTTCATGCAAATTTACACAGAGAATACTTATATCTTCGAAATAATTTGCATGACCTTATTTAAAGATCTGGTTTTGATGAACAGAAAAATGCCATGATATGTGCTTAATTTTTTGTCTCATTAAATAACATATGAATACTGACTACCAAACTTCAAAATTGTGACTTACTACGTTATGTATATAGTTAAAGATATCACGCAATGGCCTGCAATGCATAAGTACGTCCTTAGACACAAAAAATGCAGTACCATAATTGACAATGACAACGAAAAAAAGTAGTGTACAAATTAATTACAATGACTTTCGAGCACGATGCATTCACCACGCAACAGGAAGCAGGAAGCAACACATATTATCGACAGAATACCGCAGAAAACATTTAAATTGCCTCCGAATACGTCGTCAGAAGAAACAAAATAGTAATGACACTTGAGACTTATCAGAGAGTTCGCGGGGTGTTAAACCGTTAGCGCCTGAAATGAAGTCATGTTAGTAGCTCTGCCAGTCGAGACGTATTATGAATTAATTTATTAGATTTTGTGAAGATTCGCTAGTTCCAATACTAATAAGTTACCTCTTTAATTGATGAAGAAAAATTGCGTTAAATTTCAAGACAGAGAATGCAAAAGTTACACAAATTCGCCAGAAAAATATTCAGTCCCAATATACTTAGTTTACAAACATATAGTACACATATATGTATATATGGTATAGAGAGAAGAAACGTAAAATTGCATACTGGACGAAACACGAGTCGGACTCGGGAAATCGGGACTCCTTAGATTACAATAAACACTCGTAACTTAAAAGCAAACAAGTTTGAGAGAAAAAAGAGAAATAAAACTGAAAATGTAGGTCATAGGAAGAAGGATGAAACCAGCGATGAAGACATGACGAAAAATAGAAGGAAGAATACAAAATGAAAATGATGGTTCTTCAAATCACACTATTTTCTTTTAGAATGCTCAACAGCAAATTTTTTGCAGAATTTCGTGATTATTTGTTTGAAATAACGTAATTTCTAGTTCAGAAACATTTAATAAGAATGAATCACAAAAATGGAATGTTGTAAATGCGATTCTCAGTATTGTACAAGTACGAATTTCTTGTTATTTTCATAAAATCATCAACAATGTTCGTCTACATTCTTTACTGAAAGTTATCCATTTTTATACAATCAATAAAATTGCATTCATTGTGTTTTGAAATAATTAAACTTTCTTTATTCTAACGTTTTATGACACATTCACAATGTTTCAGATTTAAATTTGAAATCCATCTACAGCTGATTGTAAATTTTAATGAAAAGAAATCCTCAAAAATTCATATTAGTACAACAAGTCATAAAGAAATAACAGCTTTCTGCAAATTTTAATAACATATTCAAACGCTTAAATAAAAATTAACGCTAAATTAGTAATTTTGTCTGATTAATACTTTGTATATCATTGTTTGAATTACAGTAGATTCGAATTTTTCTTTTATCTAGATTGTGAATAGAGAAAGAGGACAGATGAAGAGGAAATTGAAAACATGCATAAGGGAAAAATAGCAAGATATACCAGACATGTCCTCCCCACCCGCAAACAATTCTCTTTCGACATAGAATAGTGTTGGGTAATCGGATTAATTTTGAACACGTACGATATTTAGATAAAGAAAATAAAAAGTAACCTAGGCTCATCTCTAGACATTAAATATAAAGCTCGAAAATACAATGATTTCAGTAGTAAAAAGTAATCCATTCACATATTTATTTGAAAATTTTACATTTAAAATGAAATACTTAAAATGATTGAGTAATCCATAAATTGTTCCTAACAAATGAGTGTTTCTGGTGTCATTTATTTTAAATTAAAAAACCCCTAATCAATTATCTCTTCCTAACCTTCTCCACCCGGCCCTAGCCCTTGGCCACAACCATACAAGTTCGAACAAGAATTTTTTTATACAAAGCCGGACATCAAGTGTCAGGCGCAGAAACTCTGCAGAAAATGTACTCACCAAACTTTCGACCATAAGAACAAATAAGATGTTTTTCGCACAACAGATGTTCATCAGATAACACTACCAACGACATTGTAGTACAGCTTGTGAAGCTATCTGCACAACGGATCGTGTGTGGCTCTTAGATTACCACTGCGGAGAAACAGTCAATGATTAAGAGTATGCGGCTTTCTTTACGGCAATTGGTAACAAATTACTCTCAATGAAAATAAATTATTTTAGTATACATTGAATAAAATCTTTGAAAAAATGACATTTTAAAACATTTTCAAATATCTATAAAATGTTTACCGTCTCATCTTTGAAGAGATACATTTCATTGTTGTGTACTTGCTCATTTCTGTAACGTTCTGGCTTTCTCGATCTCTCATTAAATCTCTTCTCTTCTAAATACACTTTGTGCATTTGTAGACAATTCTCAAATACCTTAACACACCACTCATCTAATTATTGGCCTTCCACTGATCTTGTACCAAAGTTCAATTTCTAGTTCCCTTGAAATTCGTTGGAGGTTGTGTGCACGTGATCAAACCATCAAAACTTCTAATTACTGATAAAATGTCTTACATTAGAATGAAACAAAAATATTGTTTCTTCGAAAATGAAGTTAACAGAAGGAAAAATATTATACTTGAACGTTTTAGTTAGTTTTTCAGCTAAAACCGATTATCCCTAATATAACTGTATGTATCTTCAATGGAACACTTTACATTATCACGTAGCGGGCCTCTCGGAAGTAACGTCAACAAACCGTGAAGCCCTCTCTAACACAAGATTCACAAATCAAGAAGCGAATGCGCGCCCAAGAAAAAAGCAGCACGGACTTTAGAACAAGAACGTTTCGTCTACTCGCTCCAAACACCTCGTTCGTCCCGGTCGGTTTACTTGACCCAGGCATCATCTGTCACTGAAGTGCCTCTGACCGGGAGGTCCTGGGGTCAAATCCCAATGGTGGCATAATTTTAGACACTGGTTTAGCTACGTCAAACTCAACCGCTGTCTGGAGGAGAACTGCGATGGATTAAAGACACATGCCATAGAACAACAGTTATACGGGGCGAGATGAATTTCTGAAAGCCTATTTTTGTGGAAGACGGACACCTGTTACTAACTTTGTAATTAAATCATTAATTTGATGAAGTATTGGATATGTTATTTAATTATTTGGTAGAATACTCGTCTTGTTCAAAGTTTTTAATAAAAAAGATAGGAAATTATTTAAATGAAATAGTGACATGGGAAGCAATGAAGCGCTCCGTAAATAATGAAATATGTAATTTAAGTTAGTAGGAACTGTGAAAATGAAAGTTCTAATACAGATTGAACGTTTAAATGCAGTAAACTTGATACAATAATCCTGTCGTCGAAATAACCAATGCCCATGCGTCTCGCATCCAGCGAAATGAGGGTACAAAGAAACGTGCGCGGAAAACTACAAGAGGTGCTGCAAGTTCTAGAATTTTGCTGTTTTTATTTCACATTGAGATACGTAAATGACAACATTCATTCATTACAAGTTTGGAAACACGTTGCAGACCAGTGCAAACTTAATTTGGAAGGTTTTTCATTTAGATCATGGAAATAATATATTTAGACTGTTTTCGCTATTTATTTGTAATAGCAAGTGAATTTCCTTCGTAAGACTCGTTAATCTTAACATCTATGTCAGTCATTTTGAATATTTTAGCAAATGAAAAAAAATTGGCAAATTTAGACTGTATTCTGATTGGTCTCTAATCGCTACTAATCACTAAAAATCGACTCGTCGACTCTAATCACTAAAAATGCAAGGCAATGAAGGTGGCATGCGCCTTTTTCCCCAGAAGCTAATGGTAACATTCAGAATCTCGAGATTTTTTACTGCTCCTTGCGAAGATTAGGCGCAGGCTAACACGCAAATTCTTATTGGAAATAATTGAAGATGACATGATATAATTAATCATGATAAAGTGAAATTTAGCGGATGTGAGGCATGCGCCTTTTTCCAATGGGACACTCCATTCTTGCGACCGGCTGCTCTGATCGGTATTTTTCCTAGGTTTTTCTGATCATCACAAACGAATGCCAGAGCAGTACCCAAATAAACAGGCCTTGGACCGCGCGCGATCATCCCATTCCCCTTCATTGTCCTATTTTCACAGACATGCACTAGACTGCCACACATTTCGGGAGTCCAGTGAGGAGCTTAGATCTTGTCCAGGCTGGGGTGGTGCCCCTCTGGGAGATTTCCGGATGGTGGAACCCGTTAGTCTACGTGTAGAACGGCACAGGATATCATTATCCAGCAGCATTATCACCACCACTTCTCGAAAAAGTGTACTACGCTTACGGGACTAATTAATCCATTGACGTTCCATTGACGTGCCAGAATCATTAATCGATCCATTAATCGTTCACCCATGCCAGCAGGCAGACACTTTTTCCAACCAGACCATCAGGGACAATGTCGATTTCATAAATTGTATTGGAAGAAAGAGCGAGTGATTCTAGTCCCATCGTGTGCCTTTCAAGAGGGAACAGGTGAAATAAGAATGCCGACCCAGTGCTCTCTCGGGGCCCGGGCGGTGGCCACGAACCAAGCGGTCGGCGGCGGGCCGCTCGCAGGTCGCGGCACGCAGCGCGTCGCACGGGCGGCAGGCAGTGCGTGGCGCGGGTAAACGCGGCGCTTGTTGCGTTTGCGGGAGGCGGTCGCCGGGGCGCACAGGCGGGAGATGGGCGGCGGGCGGCGGGCAGCGTGGCTGGCGTACGCCACCGAGTCAAGTGGATCGGCCGGGGACGGGGACGGGGACGGGGACGGGGCAGGAGCGGGCGCGCGCGGGAGAGCGTCTGATAGAACAATTAGATTACGGAGCGATGATCCACCTCGCTTCCGCACGCGCGTGTCGATCGCTTTCCACTCCAGCGCGCTTGTTGGCCGACCCGCGCCGGAAGTGCGTAAGTGAGCGGTGCTTCTTCGCGCGAAACACTTGCGCGCAGGAATGGCCCACGGATTACGCGGATTAGCGAATTGGCGTTTCGTGTTCGCCCGTAGACGGCCACGCCCGCCCGTTGTTTCGCTTTTATGGAGGCGGGGAAGAAAACACAAGAAATGCCCCCAAAAATTGAAACCTGAAAATAACACAAAAATTCTTTTGTCTTTCCAGGAGTCATTGATCTATTGGATAAAACCGTGTTAAATTATGTTTCCGTCAGAAAGTATCAACTACGAGAGAGGGAACTGGCGAAATTGTCCCTCCATAGCAACCTATTTGTTCAGAAATTAGTGATTTCGCAAATAATTCAATAAATGTTTAATTTGAAAGTAGTCGATACTCATTAAATATTGTGTGCAATAAATAACAAGTATTAATAAAATTAAATCGACCAACTGGAAATGGAATTGGCACACCCATTATAAACTTTAAATTCAACTTTTCCGTAAAAGTTGTCTGTTTACGTTCAAGATAAATTTCATTAATTCATTACATTAATGCCCAAATCAGTTTCTGTATGTGTTATTACGAACAGAACAATATGAAATCACATTTTTTGCACTTCTTGTCATTTTAGAATATTTAAAGATAATGTAATATCGTTTTGAGTACAGGTTACATATGATACAATATGTAGGGTACAAAAAAATTATTTATCTCATTCATAGTTCTAAACACAAAATAGTCGAATATCAGAAGATCCGATTGGAGTTCTCTTAATGAAAAGTCTATTCAAAATGTATATTGTTGGATAAGGGAGAGAAAATTACTTTATTTGTATATCAACGACGCAGAGCTCAATTTTTGTGATTTGGTGTGTTTGGTGTACGCAAAACGAAAGTCCTGTAACGAAACAAAGCGCGCGACGAAATTCGATTAACGTCCCCAGGTATTGAAGCTCTGGAACTGGGCATGATGACCTCCCCAGCCTCTCAGCTGCGTCTCGTGGTACGAAAGAGTGCAAAGATAACGCAGATGTAATATACGCAATAAAGAACATTTTTATGACTGTTTGGTGGTGAAGTTGCTTCCATTTTTTATTTTTCATTTATTTAAGGTCACTAAGTTACAGCTAAGTTAATACCGATCACTATATATTAACGATATGGTTAACAGTATGATGTGATATGGTGATGGTGAGGGGTGAAAGGACGAACACAAATACAACCATGCCCGAGCTGGGACTCGGTTCTGCGATCCTCCAGCCCCAGATCGCTATGGCACTACTGCCTTTACAATCTAGGCCATACGGACGACGCTTCAATTTGTTATATTTTGTAGCATGTTATATGCTGATCAAAAGTAAAGAAATAGAAACAAATTCAAAAACAGATGGCTACGGAATCGTTAACAAAAACGTTAGAAGTCTGTGCGTGACTCATAAGACAACAATTGAATGAACAGTCCGCGTTGCACTTTATGTTCAGAGCATCACTAAACAAACCGTGAAAATGATTTTACTCATGTACTGCGCACTGACTTAGTAAGGTGTTTGGTCAAGAACTCGGAATAAAACATTTTTTCGACATGGTGACTAGGTAACTACATTCGTTTTAAATGTAAAGTCGTTTGTATCGGCACTGTTCATAAGTGACCACTACAATTTACATTACTTTACAATATTCTACATTTTTAATGAAAATAATGCTTATTAATGAACAGACAAGTAATTTGAAATTGTTTTTACAAAACAGGTTTTATTCTTTCATGTACAGATTCGTTTAAGAATACTGTATACCCTTGTAATTTTTCAATACCTTTCTCCTAATATTTCATCTGAAAAATTCAATACTTGTCACATGAATGCAGGCTGTCAGTCAATCTTCAGAAATTATTTTTATTTCGTGGTTGTCGTCGAGGTCGAAAAGCTCCGCGCGCCCTCCCACGTTAAACCCACGTAGACAAGCAGAGCCGACCGGCGCATCGCCCACGAAGCCCTTATGATAATCTCCATTTATTATGACACAATCAAAGAAGGCACGATCAACTTTCAAGAGGAGAAAACATTTCTGAATGTATCAAGAATTGCCAGAAATAAGAAATGCAAACGGAAGTTTGACTAATATTTTCCCGTGGTCTATTGTGAGATCAATAACAACAGGTTAGCCACGAGAGTTGATACGACAAAAAGCGCAATAATTGCATTCACATCAAAAACAAGCAGCAGAAGTCGCCAGAAAGATAACTAAAATGGCACTATGTGTTTTTTTTTCAAAGAAACTTCAGTCGTAAACCAACCCGTGAGCAAGAAAGCAGCAGTATGAATTTGAAAAGAGCAAGAAAGCAGTAGTATAGAAATCACGTTCTTGTTTTGTAAATTTTGTGTGTAAACATATATTACAACCAATTAATATTATGGACTTCTTTTGCATTATTTTATTTAGGAAATTTTGAATTCATGCATCAGCATGTGTTTGATGCATTTTATAAATGATTATTAATAATTTTATATAAACAGGGAGTAGATAAATGAAGTTATGGATGTAGCAGACACATAAAACCGAATTGTTAGTTTACGATATTAGAAGATACGTACGCAACTAAAATTTCTCTGGATCAGTCTTCTCTCCGGCGACCTGTTACGTTAGTAAGCAAGACACCTCCTTCCCAGGTTAAAAAGTTGAAAGTTTTACAAATGGCAATATCAGGTGTAAAATTTACTAGTAAAATATGCACTTCAAAAATATGAATAACACAAAACCGCGATGCATTTTTACATTTACGAAATAAAATTGAAAATTAAAGTAAGTTCACAAATTCAAATTTTTTATCTAAAATAAAAATGAAGCAAGAAATGCTCATACTGCAGCGTGGACCTCAAGTTCGCGAATGCAAATGTTTTCTTTCCAACTTTTGGAATTCTTCTATGGAATTGACAATACATGAAGAGACGTAAAGTTTGTGCATGGCGTTGTTTCATGCAAAAATCTGCGTCTTCATTTGTGGCACATTTTGACGATGTTCACAAGATAAATTTAATTTATAATTTTTTAATTAATTTGGTACCCTAAGAAATCGCACAGGTCTAATTTACGCTGAAACATTTGAACCCTCTAACTTTGGGAAAGTTTAATTTTTTCGGCGTCCTCCTACACTATTGCCGATAGAGATCGTTTTCTTCATTATTCATATTTCCATATTTCATATTCATTTTTCTTCATATTATGTTCATGAAGGACATCCATAAATACGGTCATGTACAACTTTTCGAAACTATGAAGAGTTTCCACTTTATTGTGCGTGAAATGTAAGCAATGTTTCACTTATTTTTTCAACTGTGCCTTATTTTACGTTTAAAAATTTTCTTAGGAATTGGAAAGAACTCAAAAAATATGCCGCTTGTTGTATTTTCGGCAACCTCATTCAGTTTTTGAAAATTGAAAAAGTTAACATGGCAAAAATACTATATCGATCAAAGAGAGTTTTTCCTTAATGAAATTTGATCTAAAACTTTTTTCTTTAAATAAGGTAATTCACACTCTTTAAAAGCGAGTAGTTTTCGTCCAATTTTTGCTTGAAGTTAACACATTTTTTTCTCAAAAACGGAAATTGAATACATAGATAAATTGATAAACTGTGCTGCCTCTGGTCATTTGGGAGGTGTCCAACGTTTTGTTAGATACCCAGGTACTCCAAAAATATGACTAATTTTAAATATACGGATAAATTGACGGAAAACTATGCAGCCTCCGGCCATATGAAAGGTCTTTGTAGTTTCGTTAAGATACCCAGGAACCGAGGGAAAATAAAAACAACAATAATGAAACAGTTCCGATGAGGGAAAAATACAAATACTGGAGTATGTTAACTCCAATTTTTCAATTGCTCGCATCGGCAGATTCTCATACTCACTGCGTCACTGCTTACAACACAGCTAACGTCATGCGCCAAAGCCTCCAGAGAACAGGTTGCCTGCTATTAAATATACCAATTCGTGTTGTTATGGAGCAGCAACTTTTTTGATACTTTTAATTTGTGTAGAAATGTACTGGGCACCGACATGAAGAGTATTTTATACTGATGCAAAAATGTTGATGTCGAGTGCGTGGAAAATGAAAGCAGCAAAAATGTTACTTCCAAGTCTGTGATTGTATATAGAGATATGTATTCACAGTATACATTAATTCCATGCCAATAGTCTTGCACCCCAGCGTGCAAATCAATGAAAATTTGCATAGAAATTTCTAACTGGAAAGGAAGATACTGAAGACATTTAACGCAAAGAATCGAAACACATATAGACATGTGTTTCTTTTGTTTGCGTTATATAGGATGGATCACATAAGTGGGTCGAAACGGTCTGATATCGAAATGCGATTTGCGCGAATTTATTGTAGATTATGGGAGAAATATAATATTTCGTTTTCTTGTTTGAACAATTTTTGAGATTTTCACATAAATCTATTTTTTTTTAAATAATAAAATATATTTTTTCTCCAGAATTCTTTAATCCTCGAAGAGACAAATACAATAATATAAGTTTTCATAATATTTGGAAAGAAGCTAGTAGAAAATGTTTTCCAATTGTGTTTGTGAAAAACTGCAGATTAACAATCAAGTGCTTGCGTTTTTCAGTCAAAATCAAAACTGTTTCATTGTTGTATTTTTGCCAAATGCCTGCGTATCTAACAAAACCATTAACACCATTTTCAGGGTCGGGAAAATCATTGTTTTCTTTAATTTCTGAGAACACTGAAAATTAATAATACAGTGTTCTATTATGATTCTGATATTTTGTGTTAAGAACCCCTAGAGATTACAATTCATTCTTCTGGAGTATTTTCTATTTGTTTCTTTCTAATACTCCATCTTTCACTGTATTCAACGTTCCTTATTATTTTACGAAAGCACGTCAAAATCTGTCAACGAGAAGACCTGTAAACACATCTATACACAGAGTTACAATTTTTTTGATGTAATGTGTGAGTCTAAAGGTTTCTTATTCATGCCTGTTCTCTTGAACAAACCATAAATTATGAAGAAACAAAAGAAGTCATCTCCGTCAACTTAATATATTTATTAATAAGATCGCTGGTGAGGTAGGTAACTTCTAATAATTAAATAGGTAAAAGATGTTGTCCGGTATCAAAATTATATACAATATAAAGCTCTTTTCGAACGCGTAGAGATCATCCCCAGAGCTCGCAGCGTGAGGGCGGAAAAAAGTACAGAACTTTGGATTAACTTTGTAACTTTGAAATATTTAGATTAAGCATATTTTGATACCGGGCAACATATTTTACTTATTTAATGAATACATTTATTTAGAGAGCCGTCTTTCGGCGGTTTTTCCGTTGGCATCAGTGTCGCCGTTGTGGCAACAAGTCGAGGGACAGCCGACTTTTGCCACAACAGAGTTACTGATGATGACGGCAAAGCCGGCGAAAGCCGGCTCTAAATAAACATACTAAGTCGACGGAGATGAATTTTTTTATTTCTTCATGTAATTACGTCAACAATACCACATCAGAATTCCCAAAATCCTTACATTAGATTTTAAAAATTAAACGATATATATAAAAAGATGTTTGGCAGATAATTTCGTGTCTGACAGTCCTTTTTGCTCATCATTCAATAGTAGAATTGCAATCAAATCTATCGAAGATGGTCACGGAACAAGCAAGAAATCTATGTTAATCGGAAAATTTCTCCGACCTGAGAAGTTCAGTGGCCTTTAACACACTATAAAACGGATTCTATGCAAAGCGTAAACCTGGCTGTTTCGTTTGTCCTGGAAGAAAAAAAACTTAAAAAACTAAATTTCTTTCATATTAATAGGTATAGTATAGATAGTTATAGAACCTAACATAGGTATAGAACTTATGAGACGTGTTTGCACGTCAGTTCTGTGCCCCTGTACCGCAAATAGTTGATGAACTTATTGGTAAAACGATGAATGTACTAATGTAACTGAATTTTCAATATCAATTCCAATTCGTAATACATTTTAACGGATAGACAAAAAGTAGTCTATTGAGGAGTGAACCATTTAGAAGCGGTTCAAGCAAGTAGGTTTCTACATTTGCTGGTGTGAACGAATTTGGGAACAGATAATAGAGTCTGCAATGTGAATAAAAATATGCATTAATCGGAAAGAATAGAATAGAAGTACAAATACGAAAAAAATGAAATACAAACAGGCACTGACACTGAAAATGGCAATAGCATTGATGAGTACGATACTGAAGAGATGTACATGAAACAATTACCTCTGTGCATACCTGTTCTGAAGCATTTTGTTTTACACTTAAAATACTTTGTACTTTTCTAATACTCCTAAACCATTAAAATTGTTTCAACTTCAAAAACGTAATTTACAAGTGTCTGTCTGTGTCTATATTGAGACATTTAAAAGGAACATTCCTGAGGATAGCTATCTGAAGAAAATCGACACGAATGTTCTAAAAATAATTCATATGAATTAATTTATTTAGGTTTTTGTGTAACAAAAATAATACAAAGATTATTCGCTAGGATTCGAAATCCTACGTGTTTCATAGCACAAAACAATTAATTAATAGAAAAACTTGAACTATAGGATCACAAAATTACAGGAAGGTCGAATTTTGAGAATAGCACATGAACTCTGTGTGGATGGACACCATTTGGTAGTACAAGGGCCTAAAGTCAGAGAGTCTAATTTTTTAAGTCTAATGACAGGTGAAATCATGTCTAATAATAATTGCTCTAATTATTAAAAAATACAAATATAATTATGTTCAACAGACACGAATATCTCTCTTTCATTTTCTTCTATCAGAAATATATAACAATGTCGCTCACGTTATCAAAAGGTCAGTATATTATTATGTCTTAAATGAAAACACAATACAAGGTGATAAGCCTAATTCATTAGTCCATAACATAATAAGAAAAAGTTGAATTAGAGTGACTTAACTTTTGAAGGTGATGGGTGCGCATGGAATGTATTGGCGGAGACTGAAATTTTAATCTACTTCAAGGAACGCAGGTAATGCCAGCTTGTAATAATTGTTAAATTACTAGCTCATTTCTGAGAGCACCTCTAATATATTCTATTACTAGTAGCGTTTTTAACTTGAAAATCGTAAGCGTACTCATTGCATACGAAAATACTTTTTGGTTTACACGATGTATTGCTGAAGATGGTCACTTCGACTGAAATTTATAATTTAATATTAAGTATTGCTAAGGAAAAGCTTTCTTGTTGGCAATTTAATTGACATTGTTTAAGTTTAGCCTTTGGCTTTCAAGCATAATTTGCTCAACATTATCTTCATACCTATTAGACTTTCGGAGTATACCAATTAGACTTTTGGGTTATACCAATTAGACCTTCGGTTGGTTGGTTGTTTCGGGCAATTAGCGAGGTCATTAGTCCGGTAAGTGTAGTGCATGGTTCACCTCGGGAAGTGGCGGATCTTCCCAAGCTGGATGGCGAGATCCGGCGCCGACCTACCGTCGGCTAGTGGGGTTTCCTCTACCTGATATCCCATACCAGTGGACATCGCCCCAGCCGGGGCAAGCACTAAACTCCAGACCGGTCTTCCGGCATGTGTGGTAGTGTAGTGCACGTTAGAGTAAGTGTGTGTAAGGGGAGAGGATAGAACAGGAAGTAGAATGAAAGATAGCGCGCGGTCCGTGGCTCATTTGGCAGGATACTGCTCCGGCATTCGCCTTGTGTTGACCAGAGAAATCATGGAAAACTAACGATCGCAGAAGCCGGTCTCTATAATTCTTCTCTAGACAGCGACAAAATTCGACCTAGCTGACAAGCTAGTGTCGAAAATATTGCCACTGTCGGGCGTCGAACATATGACCTGCCGGTCTGAGGCATTGTATTTCAGCTGAGCTACGTCTCCTGGTTTAGGCCTTCGGGGTATACCAATTAGACCATCAGTGTTTACTAATTAGACCTTTGGTGTAAACCAATTAGAAATTCAAGGTATAACAATTACACCTCCTTTATACCTGTTAAAGCTGTGTAACTGAAACATCTAATTTTAGACCTCTTGTGGTATTGGATGTTCTGTGTCATAGCCTTTCTGGAGCATTAGACTTCGTGTTTCATTGAACATACTGAGAATTAGACCTTTTGTCCATCGAACTAACAACCTGACATTTCCTATACATACAGAACTTGTCAAAATGATGATATGTTAGGAGACTTAATTTGTCTTTAGAACCAGAATGTAGTAGGGGTAGAGAAGAAGCAAGGCTATTCGGGACGAGGCGCGTCACTAACATGGCGTTTAACGTTTCGGCCCGCATATTGTGGCCTTCTTCAGAGCGTACTGCATTCTTACGGCTAGCCTTTCTTCACGGATGTTGTATCGTGGGGGGATGGCCCGGGCTAGGATGGTGCTTGTGACTCTTTTTAAGTCTTCGGCTGTATCTTCTGGCAGACTACGAATCGCGGTTTCTACCGCAGCGATGGCGTCATCAGTGGGGACGCGTGTCGGAACGACAGTGAAATTCAGGCTTCGGGATAGAACGGCCGTCGTGGCCGCATCAAGGTGTTCTCCAGAGAGGTTGACCACAGTATTGCTCAGGACATGATTATTGCCAGAAATATTCACCTGCCGAAGATTCGAGAACTTCCGTATTTGTTGATCTCTAGCTGCACCTTCGCACCTTTCCGCATTGTTGTAAGACACTCTGCCCAGCGTGCCCCAATCACCAGGCCGCAAAGTAGAGCTGAGATTCAGGTGCTAGTAGTACAGTTCACGCTCGATGATCGCTCATATCTGGTGTGATGTATACTTTCCCGCAGAAGTTGTTCGCTCGTGCGTTGGAGAATACGTTGAGTGGCCTGAGTCTTGATGTGGTGTGGGAAAAAGAGAAATTTAGGGACGACGTGGGAATCGCGTCATCTGTGCAAAAGGACAAGTTGACTGAGTTTCTTCGCACGTACAATCCTCAGATGGCTGAGACGTCTAGTATACTTTAAGGTTCGCTCCCCGCAGAGGTTCGAGATATGGTTGCGAAGGCCTCCGCAGCCGGAGTTTGTGTTGTCTAGGCTATCTGGGACGAGCCGCGTAACTGACATGGTGCTTAACGTTTCGGCCAGCGTATTGTGTTCGTCTTCAGAGCGTACTGCATTTCATTCAGATTAGAAAACAATTTGAGTATGCTGTTGGTCTGAGAACTATCTGAATCTATAATTGAACACCATTCTTGCAAAAAAAATCATTTAGAACATTTTTCACTTTTACCCCGCAACAGTTACATTTTCCCTACATATATCACATACGGTTTTCCTGTTTTTAACGGTAAATAAATATTTAATGAAATACATAGATAAATTAAAATTTCAGTTAACATATCAGTAAATAAATAATTTTCTTACAAAGAATTGAAAATTTCTTTTCTACACATGGTACACATTTCTAGCAGATTTATCAAAGTACATTAAACAAACCATTTAGTTGACTTTGTACAAGATAGAGAAAATACAATCAATGTTGGTTATTTAACACATTCAGACCGGAGTGTCAATAGAGTGAAAGGAAGAATTAGTCATGGAAGGGATCGCGAGAAATGTGTAGAAACCCGCCCCAAACCGGTCTTCTCCCTGAACGAGTTTCTTAGGCAGGGGCTGGCATTCGCATCTCGGTGCATCTCTGTACTCAGAAGTGGAAAAACTGTAGTGGTAGTATTCCTCGTTTTCTCCGTGGAATCTCCGTAGTCTATTGCAAGAATGTGATTAATCGATTACAAAAAATAACTCAAATCTCCTTAAAAATTCTAACAAATATAATAACTATAATAAAATAAAACAACAACAACAATAATAATAATAATAATAATAACAACAACAACAACAACAATAATAAGCATGGTTCGAAAATCCCGAAAACTGCTAACAATGTCGCCCACCCTCGAGCTGATTTTCATAGACTTTATGTGTCACGAAAGGAAGGATGAGACCTCAGCCAAATTGAAGCCTCCTGGCACAATGTAATAATCGGGATGGAAAAGTATGTAGTCAGTCATCAAGATGGCTCTAAAGAGGCAGGTCATGAAATCTGACCGAAGAATGGGAAACAGGCATTGTTAGTGTAGGAAGAAAATTTGCACAGAAAACTTTGCAAGACTCGCAGAATAACACAGGCAACGAACATCTGATCCTACTAAACATGAAATGTGACAATCAAAAAATATTAAAGGAATCGTGGAGAGACAAACCACTTCATGAACAATATCTAAAAAGAATGGACAAGGTGCGGATCAACAAAGATTAACCATTTAAGTAGCTTAAAATGGGAAGAATGAAGCCAGAATTGGAAGCAGTGCTAATAGCTGTTCAGGATCAGAGGTTGAGAACACTGCTTTATGACAAAGCCGTTCTCAAAATTCCTCAAATGATGCATGCCTCATCTACCAGGAACAAGTAGAAACCGTTGATCATCGTCTCAGCTTGTCCGATTCTAGCAAAGACCGAATACTTGAAAAGACCCGACAGGGTATGTATTACCTCCACTGGTTGATCTGTACCACCCTCGAAGTTTCAAACACATGCCGTAAGAGGTACGAATACTCACCAAAACCCGTGTCATCTATTTGACACCATACAATGTTGCACGGGTAACAAATTCAAACGAATCGCATGATAGTAACAGGACATTGTAATCTGGCATTTGGAGAAAAAATCGTTTTGGAAATCGATATCAGCCGAATGTGGGGAGTAAAAGAACACGTCGTACCGATAGTCATCGGAGCTCTTGGATTTTTTCTGAAAACTTTGTATAAGAACTTGACTAACCTTCCAGGTAATTCAAATGACTGGGAAGTGCAAGAAAATATTTTATTTGGTACACCCCATATTTTGCGCAAAGTATGAGGCATCGACAGTCACTAGATCTGCTCCTCAGGTAGCTGGTTGCAACCTAGAGTAGACATTATATT
Source organism: Gryllus bimaculatus (assembly GCA_017312745.1). Classification (NCBI taxonomy): domain Eukaryota; kingdom Metazoa; phylum Arthropoda; class Insecta; order Orthoptera; family Gryllidae; genus Gryllus; species Gryllus bimaculatus. Next base: position 16,692,440 of record BOPP01000004.1, on the reverse strand, counting down.
CAGCCGACTCTCAACATCTTAGTCGTGATATAGAGGAATAATAATAATAATAATAAAAATAATAATAATAATAATAATAATAATAATAATAATAATAATAATAATAATAATAATAATTCTCCTGAAAATCTATCTATTGCTAAAATTGCTATTGTTCAAAGAAAATTAAGGCTAGCACCATTTTCTAAAATGAAGGGATGGGAAAATGAAGAAAGTATTTCGAGACGTTTCTGAGAAAAACATATGATAAATTGCATAAACTACAAGCAAAAACTATGCAAAACTACTCGTTCTTTCCAAGAATTGTACATTCATTTTCTAGAACATTTCATTCAGGAACGAATATTTATCATGAATATAGTACTGTAGCAATGTAAATGTGCAATTTTCAAAGATACTATGTTCATTAAAAATGGGACCTGTGACGATTTTTAAGAGTCAATTCCTGTCATCAAGAAAACAATTTAAAGAAAACTTTGGAGCTGTTTTCAGAAAATAGTTGTTTAAAAATTACCTATGTTTCAGGCAAAGTTACCCCTAATTGCATATTACCGAAAAATTGTACTTGTACTTCTTTAAAATCTCTCTTTGATGAAGGCAACGAAAAAACGTTGCGCCTTCATTTAAAGTACCCCCAAAATTAAAAATGTACATATGAATCTCGCAGGATCGAGAGACCGATCAGATCGGCATTGGAATATCAGTTTTGGAGAAAATCATCTCAAGACACACATCTTTGGACACTTTGCCGTAAACCACTTTTTCGGAACCAAGGACCCACAAAACGTGGATTATAACTACACGTGTTAAAGGAAGTAGGTTTACTGTATGCAGGAACAAGAAATATACACATTGTTGATATCAAGTCTTCACAATACGAGTTTTTCTGTCAAAATATAGCCGTATTTTGCCACAGCATCACAATATTTTCTCTTTTGTACGTAACTACGTAGTTTGACGAGACGATAAACTAGTGATACTACATCAGCACGCATTTCTCTATGATTTGGAACGGTTACGTATTATTATAGTATTGCAATTTCTTCTGTACAAACAATTCAGTCATCACTCGAGAAAGTCCAAACTAATCCAAACGAAGTGTCTGTGGTGCGAATCTGCTAATATTTTGACAGCTAGAAACAGTAGTCGTTTCTTACTACAAAAAAGTAACAAATTTGATTAAAACACATTTGTTTCAGTATTTTACACATTTTACAGACAAGCAAGGATAATTTCTGACAAGATTGCCTTCAGTCCATCGGAGATATATTATAAGTTTTTAATTATTTTACCATAAACAGCGATCATATCTCCTTGAAGTCAAAAAAAGAATTTATTTGTAAGTTAAGTAAGTAAAATAAGTAAAGAAATTAAAGTAAAAGGATTAAATTGAAAGTACTTTCAAAGATTCTCAGCTATTTAAGTTGATTACAAGTAGTATTGAATCGAAGGTCTCAGTAGAACAAGTGTCATTTATATAGTTTTCTTTGTAAGTAGCATTATTATTAGTAGATTCCGGATGCACATTAGAATATTGGAGAAAAATACAATATTCCATTTCGAGTTTCTTTAATCATTTTTCTCCTGTGGGTCAACCACTTGACTTGTTGGCTAATGTGGCGCGCTGTGGGATATTTTATAACCGAGTAATGGGAAGGGATTTAATTCTACCTGCAGAAGTTGGCAAACGTAAGAACCATAAGGTTCTGAATGTGGTCAGTTGCGTCTGTGGTGACAAATGAGCGAGACTAGATGTTTTAGATCAAAGAGGAAATGGAGTGTGAAGTGTTTTCTTGTGTGTCTTGTCTTGTCTTTTCCAAGAGGAAATGAAGTTTGAAGTGTTTATGGTAGCAGTGGTTCAAATACATTCCACCCATAAAAGCAAGAAAGGATACCACAATGGATAGTAGAAAACTCTTTCCGCTTGGAAAGCATCTTTATAAAAGGAAATATAAAGAGGAATACGTAACTTTACGTAATTAATAGACAAACATAATATAATTGTAAGTGGAAAACGGAACACCAGGCTTGAAGGAGGAGTCTCTCCACGTAAAATGAAGAGGACTTCCATTTCAATTTTAGATCTCAAAATGTTAAAGAAGAAAAATCATTTCAGCCGATTGAGGTCTGTCTAACATCTCTGATTCTGTATAGCAATACTGTAAATGAGAAACTGACACCCATGAAGAAATACATAATTGTATCGAAGAGAAAACGAAAGCCGGAAATGGAAATGAAAAATGTACGTAAAGGAAATCGCAAGTGGCAAATAAAATGTTAGTACATCAGGTAAAATAGTAATCGAAAATAAGGTGACCCATGAACGTTGTAACTGCAAATATTAATATTCGAAAAAAATGTAAAGAATATCAGGAATCCTTAATGAAATTTTATTACGTATTATCTACTCTATCCCAGAAAACTCTCTATAACTACCTAAGGTAGATCACCGTTAGCCCTGTTGAAGATTCTTCATTAACATGTAACAGAAGGTCATCATACATAATTAAGATTTGTACATACGACGTCTTTGAACATAATAATCAATAAAAAAAACTATGAATAATCTAAAATTCTCTATAACCAGATTGCACAACTAATATTTGGACAAACTAACCTCTTCATGGTCTTATATAAAATCAGTCACGCTTATTCTACTTGAAAGTTATTCTATTAGAAAAGAGGGCTAGGTACAAAATAACTTGTGTACTGAATATAAGAATTCAATTACGGCTAAAATACCGAGAATATGACGCTATTTTCCAGAGAAGAGAGAAAATATATCTAATTATGATGGCCTGCATGCCCCAAAATTGATGTAGCGTATAGAAAGCAATTGTAAAATCAAGAACCATTTAGATCTTCAATTTTGAAAAACGTTTGGTGTCAGAAGGTTCTATGAGCTTGCAGCGTTTTAACAAATTTATTGTGAACGTACATTTCAATGATTTTTCCTCAATAAAACATGTAGCATTTCTCACTACACTATGTGTTCATTATTTAAAAATTACAAGCGCTGTTCATTATATTAATACTTTGCGCTCAAACCACATCAAATTTTGAAGCTCCGACATGTCCGAAGACTGGTTCGAAGCTCCCGGCATGTCCCTCGACATGTGGTGTGTGTATGTATGTGTGTGTGTGTGTGTGTGTGTGTGTGTGTGTGTGTAAGAAAGGGGTGACGATAGGACAAGGAGAGATCACGCGCTGCGTTACTGCTCCGGCATTCGCATAGTGTTGGTCGAATAAACCACGGAAAACTGACGATCATAGCAGCCGACCTCTACAATTCCCCTTCAGACAGCGGCTGAATTCGACCTACCTACATAGCTAGCGTTGAAAATCCTGCCACCGCCGCCGGTACTCAAACCTTAGAACCTCCTGGTCAGAGGTTCTGCAATGCCATCAGTTGATACTCTGAGCCACCTCAGCCGGTAACAAGTTATACAAATTAGTCAAATACATTATAGCTAAACTGATTTTTTAATAAATTTTATAAATGAAGAAATCAAATTGTTCAATACAAGATATTACGGTATTCCCTGCGAAATACTTTTACTCTTTAAGAACTCTATAATCGGGTCCGAAACTTCCAGGGATTGTTCTGTAGTAGATTTGTGTTAGCAATTCGTATTGTCACCAGTTTTGACGACATATGTCTTGTTTGGAGTGTAAATGCCACATCATTGTTAAGATAGAGAACGATTTTGAAATTAGAAGGGCCCAAGATGACAAACTTGTCAAGCTAGTGGCGCAGACTTTCCCGTATTCGTTTTCTATTACCTTTGGTCTCGGCTAGCTAATCGGAATTGCCACATCCTTTTCCCTGCTGCCATATATCGGCGCCCAATGTATATTGGTTTTGACATTTTCCTAATTTTTCGGTTTCCTCATTGTAGAGTGCAACTAATATTTTAAGATTATTAAAGAAAAGTAAAACCTCGTCCCAAATGGCAATTTTCTTTGAATAATTTGGAAACTTTCTAAATAACTGGCGTTAAGCACTATTGTAAATTCGAAATTTGTAGCTCTTTCACAGACAATTTTTAAGTTTTCGAAAAACTTAGTTTAAAGTCATTTTAAGTACTTTAACTCACAAATACAATACTGTTTACAAATTGCTGGGAATGTGCATATCAACGGCATGAGAGATCTTAAAAAAACTTAATTTGTGTAATTTTTGAATAAATAAAAAATACACCAAATTAACTTTACGTCATATAAAAGAGTGCAATTACCACTATCTATTCGAAATGTTTGAACAAGAATTTGGAGCCGTTTTTGAGAAAATGGCGTTTGAGCGTTTCTGAAAATGCGGAGTTTGAGCTACTTTTCACAGAAAACAGTACAGTTTTCGAGAAGCCTTATAAGACATTATTTAAATCACATGTAATCATAAACAAAATAATGCGAATAATGTGAACAATGCCGCTAATATAAATATTAACGACATGATAATCTAGTAACAATATTTCATTTTTGTAATTTTAAAAAATTAAAAAAGAGCAATATGGCATGTTTATGTCATCTAATAGAGTATATTTAGAACTATCCCTTCCAAACTTATACAGAAAAAATTGGAACTTTTTTTTAGAAAAGCGTGCTTTAGTATTTTTTTAAAATTTGCACATATTGCACGCAATATTGCGCGAAGGCTACTAAAATTTTCAAAAAAATGTATATGACTGTAATGACACACCTCATTATGGAGAATAAGTTTTATTTGAAGTAAAATCTATCTTCAATTTTGCAGTTGTACGAAGGCACCGAAAAAATTCATATATTTGAAATTTTCGAAAATTCTTTCAAGAAACTTTAAGAAAAAAATTGGAGACGTTTTTGACAGCATTTTGTAGAATGGTTTTCGAAATCTAAAAAGTTGCCAGTCAGATGGACAGAGGGTTCTTCAATATGGAAAAATCCTACTCATGGTTTAGGCGCTAGTAATGTTCACAAATACCACAAGACGGACGAACGGACGAACGGACGAACGGACGGGCGGGCGGACAGACAGACAGACAGACAGACAGACAGACAGACAGACGGACAGACAGACGGACGTTTTAAAAAAGTCAACATTTTTTCGGTTCCTGGGGACCACAAAACGTGTATTTCCGTTGAAATTTCGAAATCGATTTTCGCATCATTACATAATATTCCCTATACTACGTGTATTATTCCGTATATACGTACGTACACGGGGATGTAAAATCAGTAGTGTGCTGGGTGTTACAAGTTTATACGTAAAACTCATAAAGTATGTGTAAGTGGCATAACAATTAGCAAAGAATCTCAAATTACAAATCTGTTTAAATACCCTTCGTTGTATTTTTCCCAGTTTAGTGAAACTTCAAATTCAATGTAAAATTAGTTAAGGTAACTTGAAACCGATTAATCTAATTGTAACTACGTTTGTTTATAATATATTCTTTTTTCATTATGGAAATTAAGGGTTTTATTTATTTAGGGCCATCAGTACCCCCGTTTACGGTTCATGTTTCTAGAAATTACGTGTATCGTTCCATGGCTAAAGACTACTTGAATTTCTTAAATTTCTATAATTTATACTTTCTATTTTTACTATATTATATTAAACAACTTATTAAGAAATAATTAAATTACTTCATTCCCAAATACGTAAGTGCACATTGTCTGAAATTCAGTAATCTTGGGCATGTAGTACGTTAATAGATCCTTAGAAAAAGATTAATTCAAAAGAACTTTAAATAACTTCATTTGCGAATTCAGCAATTTCTCACCTTTACCACGCATCACACAACTGCCATACGTTGGAAAACAAGAATTAATGGCAAAATACTAGTGGTTAAAAATTGATTCTAAATCTTGCTAATGTTACAATTTTCCAAGAAGGGACAAGAGTGATATAGTGGAGTGTGGCAACACACTCTTTGTGGCTGTAATTAAATTCATTGTGTTTTGTAAAAGCTTGGATAGGTCTGTAAAGACGTAACCCAACATACAATTTTATTTTATTTTTTAAAACATAGAAAAAAATTGTACATATTGTAAAGATACTTTATGAACTTGAGAAAGGTACCTCACTCGGTATCGTCATTCGTGAGGTAATATCTTCCTCTTTAAGATTGATTACCTTTTGATCACATTGTTCATACATTACTAATATCTCAATGAATGATTTATTCTGCGAATGTATAAAGACAGTATTTATTGTGACGCTTAGTAAAAAATTAACGTTTTTAAGGAGGAAAGAAGGTATATTGTTTTACATTTCATGTGATGTATTTTTATTTCTAGAATGATAAATACATTAAAAGAAATGATATTTTAGGTTTATGTATGATACTGAAATGTAAAAGTAATAATAATGATGACAACAAATATTGTTACAATATATATATATATATATATATATATATATATATATATATATATATATATATATATTGTACGACCAGCAAATAAAAAAACAGATCGTATGATAGTATCAAACAACCCGGATATTTTTATCCGGGATTTAGAGAAAAAATCGTGTCTACTTGTAAATGTTGCTGTGCCTTGCGATCAAAACGACGTAATCAAGGAGGCAACGTCTTACAAGAGTTTTGAAATTTAGATCAGCCGAATTGGGTACGTAAAAGCAAAGACATTGGAGCTCTTGGATTTGTTCCGCAAAAGTTGTGTAAGAACTTGGCTAAACTCCCAGGTCTTTCAAAAGACTGAGAAGTGCAAGAAATTGCTATATTTGGAACAGCCCACATTTTGCGCTAAGTATTGTACAGGCACCAACAGCCGCTAGATCTGCTCCTTAGGTAGCTGGTTGCAACTTCGAGTAGATTTTATATTCAGCAGACACATAACTTATTTAGCCGTGATGTAGAGGAATAATAATAATAATAATAATAATAATAATAATAATAATAATAATAATAATAATAATAATAATAATAATAATTTCTAGCTGAACTCACGACTAATATAAAGTATTTGGAATCGGTTCAATATAAAATTATTACAGAATGCTACCACATTCTTCTACTAATGACTATAGGTACAATACATTGAGCCAAATATGGGCAGTCTGTAATAACGTAATGTCTTGCATTTACCAATATTTTGAAAATCCTGTGTGTTTGGCGAAGTTCTCAGTAAATTTTGTGGAAGAAATCCCTGAACTACGAAGAATTTCGGTACGACCCGTGTGTTTACGCTTCACATTAGGTTTATCTGTCTTTTTTATTATGACGTTTTGATCACATTGAACAGCACATCAACTAGTGGGCACGAAATTTCCAAAATCTCGAATGAAAATTATTGTTTATTTTCTGTTATTGTATGATTATAGATTTGTTGTTCGTACATATTATTCAAAAGACCACACAGATTTTCATGTTTCTACCAAATGAAGAACTATTAAAAATGACTATTTTTAGTTAGTGATATTAATTAAGAAGCAAAATATTTAAATCAAGATTTTTAATGGGTTCAGAAATGCAAAATATAAAAATAATATTTTAACGTTATTTTAACTGCATAAAAAGCCAGTACTTTTATATCACTCACTACTACGAACAGATTCCTCGAAATCTAATTCGACACAGTTTCCGTGATCGATGTAGCGTCACCTCGTTACTGCCCCCGAAGTTCAGTCTTACGCATTATGATGCAGCTATATTGACCATGAAATTGAGGGAACTTGGTCTAGCCACCTCGAGGTTAAAGGGGAGCTAGCAGGAACGCAACAACAAAGGGCATGTCTCCAAACACTTCCAGATGTCTGCAACGGCATTCTAGAAAAAGGTATTCATTAGAGGAAACAACCCTTTTACAAGTAACAAAAATGTAGTAAGGAATTAATAAGAATTTTTATTTTGTAAAAGTCCTAGCCAAAAAATGATTAACAACCTGAAATTTTATGTTTTATGTTACGTTATGCGGGCTATTTAATACAATGTACTCGTGTATACTTCTCGCCCAAAACTACGTTCGCTTTTTCATAAAAAAGTCTTTCATTGAAATTTATTTATGTTTTTAGTCAGCTGGTAGTTTGAAATTGCGGATGGATAGACACTAAAGCCATGAGGTAATACGTGGGCACTGCGACAAGGTTTGTCGACTCCGATCCGCAGGTTCCGTCACGAGGAATTTCGAAGTCCACATGAACTTGGTGCATACCAACAAGCAGATATCAACGCTGGATATGCCTCCGGGCTAGCCGCTAGCAGTCGTCATCGAATGCGCATTCCAAGCCGAGAAACACGGGCGCGGCTGGTGCTGCCTGCACACGGTAGGTAAAACTGTTTGTAGACCTAACAATTTTAACTAGCTTTTGCAAATCAATACAAACGAAGCCTGGCAGAGTGACTGGGAGGGGTGGGCCTACAACTGCACAGGCAAACCCACGCACTCCTTCCACGCGCGCCGCCACAG